>ML682013.1:11788065-11871586 GCA_007922195.1 Podocnemis expansa
GGGGGGGAGGTAGGAGAAATAGTAGATGAGTGGGGAGAAGGAAATAGGCTTGTTAAACCTATCATTTAGACAGTAGGGAGCCAGGCAAGATGAAGTAAATGGGAATTGTTTTCTAGGATTCTGAAAGTGAGAATTGAACTGAATCTAATATTGAAGATGACAGAAAGCCTATGAAGGAATTCAGAAGCACTGGCTATGGTCTGTTTGGTAGGGAAGTGGGGATTTTCATTACTGCATTTTAGGCTGATGAGAGGTCAAGGGGAAAGTCAACAGATAGGATGAGTTTGTGCCCATTCACTGTCTATATCCTAACCTTCTTCAGTCAGGTATCAGGCCAGGTCTTGGAATGGAGACAACATGGCAATGCTATTGTCATATCTCCATATTTTCACTGATAAGCAGGCCTGTATTCATACACGTAAATGTGTCTATGGTATGTGACTATTGATGTTATGAGGATTAACAAAAGCATCAGAATGGCTCACTTTTTCTTCCAGGATGCTTGCAAAGTGATAATAGGTACCTGTTCCCTCCATCTCAAATGCTCAGCTGTGAATTTTCTTCTCAATGTATTTTAATATCTACATGAGCAATTAGCAAACATCAGCAAGAGACAATCTATCCAATAACAGAAATACCCAGCTTCATATCCTCTTAATTCTACTGCAAATACCATTGACTCCCAACTACTCATTTTTCCACTGTGTCAATATTTCTGATATCCAGGAGAGGACAAAGCCATGAATAGTCAGGCATCACTGATCTACTTGAAGTTCAGTGAGGGAAAACCTGGTCTGTCATGAAGCCACACATCTTTGGATCTTTGCGCCAGACCTCAAGGGCTACTTCTTTACAGGAAAGTGAATGTTCGCAAGCACTCTGCATATGTAAAATGCTATTGGTAAGTAGTAGTATTAAGACAGCAAGAAAGTCAAATGTTTGGGGTTTAAGTGAGTAAGGTTTGTGATGTATTAATTGTATCTCCATTCCTTTAAAAATGGTTGATTCTAAGAGTTTTCATATATTAATACAGTGGTTCTCAACCTTTTTCAGGTCATGAAATACTTGGGTTGCAACCATACAGGAGACGCACCTGAACAGTCCACCTCCCTCAGGCTGAATCCAGCCTTCTCCTTGACTTTCTGCTGTACACTTAGCACTGTGTGGCAACAGGGTCATCCCTGCGGGGTGTCAGGCCCTGGGTGAATTGCCCTCTCCAGAGTCCCCACTCACCCCCCCCTGCATGGGGGGGGGCTGGCCAGCCCAAGGGAGGTTAGGGCCCCTGCTCCAGTTGTCTCCTGCCTGAGGCTGGGTGAGCCAGCAAAAAGCTGTGGCCTGATTCAGAGCTGCCGGTCCAACCCCTCCCCATGTGTGCTGCTTTTGGCCCTGTGCTGGAGCAGTGGGGAAGGGGTGGGAGGCAGTGTGGCCAGGCTGGGGGGGGGGGTAGTGATACTGGCCCCACGCTGCCTCCGGCCTCCTCCTTGCTGTGCTGGCACAGAGCTGAAAGCAGGGTGGGGGGCAGACCAGTGGTGCTGAACCAGGCCACTGCTTTTGTCTGGTTCTCACGTTCTCTGGCATGGGGGTGGGGGGCAGTAGTCGGGGCCCTGGGTGGCTGCCCTGCTTGCCCTATCCTAGGGATGGTGCTGTGCAGCGACACAGTAATGTGTCCCAAAACAGTGGCTGAGAACCACTGCACTAATAGATCAAAATACTCTGTGTGAAGTTTGGCTACACAGTGTAATTTGCCTATGTGATACAGAATGGACAATACTTAGGATCTTAATGACAAGTGGAAGCTCATTAAGAATCAATCCAGTAGGACAGTGAAATATTTACTATAGTGGTGTTTACTGTTTGGCAATGCCATCATGTGCCAGAAATGCCCCAACACCTTATATGTTGGACAACCAGGATGATCCCTGCAGAAAAGAATAAATGAATAGAGAACTGATATCAGAAATCACAAAACAAAAAAACTAGTTGCTGAGCACTTCCATCTTTCTAATCACTCGATTATCTAATCACTCTGTCGTCAGTGATGTGACTGGGACATCAAGACATCAAAGAAAAACAGGTAAACTTGAATTAATATGCAAATTAGTCTATGTAAGCAGAATTGAATAGACACTATGGGTTCTTTTCCCATTACAAAAGGTAATTTGACTTCAGGCTTCCCATGGTCTGAATCTAACTGCTACTCTGATTTGCTGTTACTGTATGACCTGATTCTGTGTTTTACACCCCCTTGCATTTATTTCATTCCATTCTGTAAGTTCACCCATCTTTGACGCATCTGACAAGGGAGATTTTCTGCCACGAAAGCTCATGCGAAAAATAAATCTGTTAGTCTTTAAGTGCCACACGACTCCTTGGTTTTATACAATGCAACAGGTCAACCGCCCGTGCAGCTGAACGGGAGGGGCAGCGCACACCGAACTATCAGTGGGGCTCCTTCAAATTAACGCCTTGTTTGTTTGTTACATGTACGGTACCCGAGGCTGACAAATGGTGGGCTTCCATTTTCCAAAATTTACCCGCACCACGAACGTGACTTTTGCAGTGAGGTGTGTAAGCACAGCCGCCTGGTGCGCGCTTTTAACTGCAGGGTTGCTCAGAGGCGGGCCCCCTTTTCACTCCACGCTGCCTTGGCGGGCCATGAATCCTCGCCCGGG
This sequence comes from Podocnemis expansa, assembly GCA_007922195.1. Lineage (NCBI taxonomy): Eukaryota > Metazoa > Chordata > Testudines > Podocnemididae > Podocnemis > Podocnemis expansa. Next base: position 11,790,738 of record ML682013.1, read on the forward strand.
CCTGCCGCCCAGTGCTGAGACCCACCCAGCCGGCCAGCCACGTTCAGGTAGCTTCGCTGGGCTGGGGGGGGAGGGGAGCGGAACGGCAGCGCTCGACAGGCCCTTTGCCTCCGCGCGTCACGTCATGCCGGACCCAGCCCGGGCAGCCGCTGTCGAACCTCGCTCAGCCCCGCCCCTCCCCGTTCCGACGCGCCTGCGCTTCTCTCATTGTTCTCACCCTCCCCGCCACCGCCCACGCTCGATCTCGCGAGAACGTGAGACGCAGGTTGCCATGGCTACAACACCAACGGGCGGGCGGCCCTGCAGAGCCGCGGGAGGAGAGGCAGCGGTGCCTTGTCCGGGAAGCGGCTGAACGAAAGGGGCCACGGGCGCGGCAATAAAGCGGTCCCGGGTGAGGGAATCGAGCGGCGCAGGCAGGCGGCGCAGATGAGCAGGGCCGTGTGGGAAGCGCTACAGGCACCGTGGCTGGAGGCCGTTGCCTACAACTCCCAGCATGCCGTGCGCTACTCCCGCTGTACGGGCGCGGGTTAGGTCGCCGCGCGGCGCTGTGCATGCCGGGAGTGAGAGCCGAACGGCTGGTTTTGCAACGGGGGCTGCGCTGCATTCTGGGAGCTGTGGTCCCTTTGGTGCACTGGGGACTACAGGGACCAGGCAGGAGGACTGTCCTTTTTACCTTCGCGTCCTCTGTGTGTCTGGCATTTTAAAAAAACATGCTTTTGCCTGGCTTTTTACTTACGGGGGTTAAAGGATCCTGGAACACCCTGTTGTTAGGGGGAAGTGTTCCAGGGCCCCCTAAAAACAACAAAATATTACATAATGCTACATTTTCTCCATGTGTTCTCCTTTTCGTACTTCCCTGTCCTCCTTTCCATGCTTTGGTATCTGGTAAAGCTACCCAGGGCAACATAAAGGGGTCAGAGCCCCCCATCCAATGTCTGAATAGAACCATGCTGTGGGCAGCGTGATGCGAACGTACTAGGTAGGAGAGGCAACTCAATCGTGCATTGGTATGAGGTTTCATGAGCCTGCTACACTGGCTGCCAGTCAAGGTACCAGGATACTGTATGAAAACATCATCAAGGGCCAGTTAATTATTAGGCTATTGTTCCCTGGTTAGTGAAAGCCATTGGGAAGGTGCTGAACTCACAGTTGCGAGGATTGGTCATGGGCTTTTCTCTGTGAACCAGGAATCCAAGCCTAAGGTTATCAGATGTCAGGCAAAAGGAGGACACATCCTCCTTTTGATCTTCATGTCATCTGTCTGCATTTTAAAAATGAGTTTATCTGGCTTTTTACTTACAGGGTGAAAGTACGCTGGAATGCCCCAGAACACTATTTTTAGGGGGAAGTGTTCCAGGGCCCCCTAAAAACAGAAGAATATTACATTAATACTACATTTTCTCTATGTGTCCTCCAGTGCCAGCTTTTCATACGTACACCTTTCCATGCTTTGGTGTCTGGTAACCCTATCCAAGCCCCACCCTAGGTGTTTTGATGATTTGAAGCAACTAGATGCTTCAGGGTAGACACCAAAGTGCAATTCTAAAATACATTTTTAAAAAGTCTGAATTATTTTACTTATTCATGCAGGAAACTTAAAATTACGTATTCTTAATTTTTAGGAAAATGGCTGATCCAAAGGAGGTGGTGGGTAGTGGCAGTGAAGTAGATAAAATTGAATCATCAGACACTGGAAAGCAAATAACAGAGCACACACTCATAGTATCACAAGCAGAAGACACCGATGCAGACACCGATAATACGAGCATTGCAGATATATCAGTTCTTCTGAAGGAAAGGGCAGAAGCATCACAATCAAATGAGGATAAGGAGCAGCAACAAGCACTAGACACTCATGGGCAGGAACCAGCTCTTGAGGACGAGGAGCAGCAACCAGCTCTTGAGGACCAACAGCAGACAAGCGTGGAAGAGCAGGAATCAGCTCTTGAACAGGAAATTGATCTTGATGTGGGTAATCAAGAAGAATTGCTTGAAAAAGGTGAACAAGTTGTATCTGAGCCAGCTGCTCCTTCAGTTGAAAAAACTAAAGAAACATCTCAAATTACTACAGAAACATATGCTAAATTGTTAGCACCTGAAATGTGCAATGAAGGTAGCATGCAGCTGGAGGCTTTGGAATTTCAGAGGTCATTGCCAGAAGTGATGACAAATGCTACTGCCACAGGTATGCAATTTGACACACACAAAAATTAGTTGTTACTGCCAGCTTTTCACAAAAACAATCTTATCATTTTTAGGTACAATTTGCTCATGGCTTTCTTGGCCTTTTCTGTCACCTTACTGATGCAGCATGGATGCTAGCCAGTATTTTATATAAAAATCAACATTATACCTACCTTATATAAAAAAAATTGTTTACTACCCTTTCTACCTTTTGAAACACTGAATAACTTGATCCTAATCTGGTTACCTTAGTCAAGTAATTGTCCTAATTTGGGAGCCAAGTTTAGAATAAATGAAAACTGTTTCTCTTTTTAGAAGGTTTTCACTGAGATCAACAGGGTAAACCAGGGTTGGCAGCCCTGCGACACATACCAAAGCTGGCACGCGCACCTATTTACAGTGGCACCGAGGGCTCCTGGCTCTGTAATACTGCAGCTCCTCTGCCCTGCTGGCACTACCCTTATTGGGTACTAGAGCTGCATGCATGTGCACAGCTGCTGACCCCAATACCCAGGGGATAAGGCCAGCAGGGAAGAGCCCATGTGTGTGCCTCCTATCCCCAGCTGGGTATAAGGGACAGCTGGGGACAGGCTCCTTTTTTGTGCTGGCTCCGCCCCCAGCACCTGCTGGACCCACCCCGGCACCTGCTGAGAGTTGGGGGTGGGGCAGGGCTGGCACGAGGACCAGCAAAAGTTGCTGAGCCCTGGGGTTATCTGAGCAGTTTTATCATATTGGTACACAAGGTCACCCAGTAGTGTTGCCACTGGTGTTTTACATTTTGTAATTTTGTTATAAATTGTTTTAAACATATTGTTCATAATATTTATATACAAGAAACACAATTGTTATAATATATACACACTGTTATATACCTGAAGTGTATTTGGAAAAGTCCCTTATGCATATTGTACGAGCTGAGATGGAATTGTTCAATTCAAATAAAAGGATTTATAATCCTTTCAATTAATATACCATAAATTGGTATCTCTGTTTATTTTCCTCAGTTAAAATCATGTTGGTTCCTGACATCCAGATGATCACAATAGCTTTTAACATTGACCAAACTGTGGGGAAGCTGAAGCAATACTTTGCATCAGAACTAAAAGTACCACAGGATGTCTTACAGGTCATTTTTCAAGGTATGTATCAAAGATTGATTAAACATTTCCTTCATTTTTCCAGCCCTATTAAAACCCTGATCCTGAAATTAGATCATCAGAGGCAGACTTCAGAGGGCCTCCATGTGAGTAAAGGAGTTTGGTGATGTGACTCTAATTGCAGGATCAGGACCTTTGGACAGTCAGTAGAAATATATTTCTGACATATGTCATATACTAAATTTAACAAACCAAAATTGTTCTGTGTCAGACCTTTGAAATCAGTGGAATTACCCCAGGAATGATTTTAACCCAAAGAAATAGGACAAAAAGCAGTAAATGTTTATTTTAATTAGGAGATCTGTCTCTGAATACATAGGGAACAGGTCTGTTGAATAAGAATGTGCATTGTTACATCAACTCCTCTCAAGAGAACCAAACTTAAAACATTTTGTTCACTCTTTTTTTTTTTTAGTTGTTGAACCAAACAAAATCTCAGTATTTTTTTCTAATGCTGAGATTTTTTATTACATTCCAGTGGTTTTCCTTAAACATTTCACAAAAACATCAACTCCAAGGGTGATATCAAACATGGAAAGTCCTGGACCTTCTTGCTTCCTCAGAATTCAGAGTAACTAAGTCTTAGAGCATGTCTCATTAAGTAACAGATCTAGGTAGAACAAATAAGGAATTCTGTGGCCCTTTTAAAGTTCTCTTTTTAAAAATGTTGCAGAACTCCTTGTGGAGTGTTTTTTTGCTGAAATAACCTAACACAGCCACCCCTCTGGAACTTGTCACCATGGAAAGATTTAGGTAGGACTGGAAAGGAAGTAGTTGGTGTTGTGTGGTTGGGAAGCTAAGAAATTAGTAAGATCCAGGCGGTAGATGCTGTTCTGGAAAATTATTGTCCTTAATTTTTTCCTTTGTGGCAATGACACAGATTCTAGGAAAATCAACTATTTTCTTTCTCAAAACTCGCTGCTGAGCTCAGGTTTCTTTTCCTGGAAGACCTGCAAGGCTAGAGATGACCACAAAATAGCAGTGGCTTCTGCTGGGAGACAGCAAAATTGACATGCTAGGCTCTTCAAAACCATTACAGAATTGTTGACAAAGTGTTTTCAAAACTAGTGGAGACTCTAACAGGTGCAGTGCTCAACTTCCTTTATTTTAGTAACATCTTTCTATTAAAAGAAGAATTAAGTGTTTTTTTTTTTAAATTAATGGCTGATTGTATCAGTCTTGGGTAGAGTTTAATAAAGAATGTGTTGGCATCAAAATATCCAATGCATTTCAGCTTTCTGGTCAGTTTGTTTATTGTGCATACATTAGCAAGTTTGTAAATAGAAATATTGAATAGAAAATAATATATCCAGGATTTTCAAAAGCAACTATTTACTTTGTGCCTCTCACTTGTTAGCTGGCCAACTGGTGACACCTTACAATATCTGCATTTTCAGAGAACACTGACTGTGTACCTTTAAAATGTTTTAAATTGGGCAGCCAAAGTCACAAGAAACTTTTAAAAATATTGGCTTTAGGTGCCTTTAATTACTTTTAAGAAGAGGAAGATCTTCAGGCCACAAATTATTTTATTTATTGCTTATGGGTAAATGTTCAAAAGTTCTTAAGTCCCATGGAATTTTGCCTGCTTTTACCTTTCCAACGGGTGGATCTATATCATGGCGCTAGAGCAAGGGCTTCTCAGTATGTTCTGGAACAGAGATGCTGTCTTTTTTTAATTACCTATGTAACCCAGGAATTTTTATATTTAGTTTTCAGATTAAAACTATAACTAATTAAAAGCCCCTCAGTTGAGGTTTACTAATACGCTAAGTCAAAGCAAAGGGTAACTAAATATAAAAGCTAGAAGTTTTAAAATGTTTTTAATACTAATGCAAGTAAATATTTTAATTGCTGTGACATTTTTGTTTCTAGTAGATGAATATGAATGATATTTTTCTCTTTTTGTGATGGTGACAGTGCTACATGGGACATTTTTGGAGGCAGCAGTACCACAGACTTCCCCTAAATTCAGTGCAAACTGTCTCCTTATCTCAAAAAATCATGATTATTCTTTGATATATTTCAGTAAGGTCATCTGTAGTTTGTATTTCTTCCCAAGGAGAATTCTTAATGGGATCCTCATTTGTTAAAGAAAAATGCATTACTCCTTGATGGTTGTTTTTTTGTTTTTTGTTTTAAACTTTTAGGGAGACTGATCGAGGATAGTGAGACTCTAAAGGATATTGGAGTTAAGCCTCATGGAACCATCCAGATTGAAATGTTCTCTCTTAATCCAGAACAGTATCCAATCAAAGCAATTAAATTAAAGCAAGACTACAACATGCCAGATGTCATAACTGTGAGAGTGCAAACAGGTCAACAGTGTTTTTCAAATATGCATTAATAGTAATATTCTATCACCATATTGCATCCAATCAAATTACTTACATAATAGTATGAAATGCTATCTGATAATTGTTATATCTGAACAGATTCTGACACATTCCAAGATGTAGCAGTAGAGATTGAAAGGCCTACATATCGTAAACCATTTCTGGGTGGATTTAAGCATCGGGTAACAGGTGTGGAATTTCATAATGCAGGTTCCCAAACAGTACCCAAAAAACGACATGACAAGGGAATTAAAGTATTTTGCAGGGAGACACAGGTAATCTTTTAACAGTCTTTCATTTAAAACATTTGCTGGTAAACAGAAAGTAATACTGACATGGTTGTCAGAAATTAAGCTGACTGGGTAAATAATTGAGAATAAATCAAAAATAAATATCAAAATAAGCACTTTAACTTAAAACCAACTAGTTAATAAGATTAACTTATATGGTTTTATTTTGACTAGCTGTCTTTCATTTTAACTGGAAAAAAAATATAAAAATTGTCCTTATAGGTCACTATGTCATATTTTAACATAACCTATATTTTTGTTCCAGACTATTGTGGAGAAAAATAAACACCAACAAACTAGAAATACAACCTCCACACAGATGACTAAAATTGGCGTGTATGTGTCAAATATGACTGACAAGCTAATAGAACCAAGAAAATATCTCTCTGCAGAAGAATATCATAAACATAGACTTGATGCAGTAAGTTCTCATCCATTTGAAACTTTATCTGTAAAGCACAATACTAAACATAAGATGGAATGAATGTTCAAAGATGAATGACAAAAAGCCCATTAATCTTTAAATGTTGTTTTTATGATTGCCTGTGTAGGCAGGGGAAAGCATTTATCTGCTAATGTACAATGTTATTAATGTTATATTTTAACAACAATGAGATAATCATTAGTTAGTGCACATCTTGAGACATTTGATCTGCAGACTTTGTGGTTTCTCTCTCAGAAAGAGTGACATCCTGACTGCTGCATACAGAAGTTTATCTAAACTCATTTTCATTCCCACACAGCTTTCGCACAACATTTCTTTAGTCAGGCAAATTGTATGCATAAAACATGACTTTGCCAGGTGCGCCATGAAGGTACCATGGTGAAAGAGGATGGAATGCTAAACTGGAACTTCAGAGAACTGAGTTCAGTTCCTGGCTTTGCCTCTGGCCTGCTGGATGACCTTGGGCAAATTTTTTCCTTGTTCTGGGCCTTGATTGCCTTACTGGCTTCTTTTTGTTAAGTGCTTTGAGAACTACTGATGGAAAAAAAAAAAGATATATAAGAGCTAGGTGGTATTATCCTTGTGTTGAATTGGGCCTTGAATACGAAACTACCCCCACAGGTCTGCAGTTTGTTTTAATATGTTCTTTAATACCCTTTGTGGAAATTATTGAAGAGTTTGCAAATGCTTTTATGCAGTAAAATTTAGTTGCTTTTTCCAGTTTTCCTTGAAAGACAGGAACACATTTTTGAAGATTTATTTCATAATATTACAAGTCAGTTTTGGTGCATCAGCAAGCACATGGAACTCCATTTAATCAATGATGTTATTTCTGTTTGTACTAGGCCTGAATTTTGGGCCTCATATTTTGCTATTGTTCAGATTTGCAAGCTGTATATAGAATGTTTGTTTTATCTTGGTTTTTATTAATATAATTAAGATATTGTGGAAAAGCTGAACTTCTCTAGAAAACCTGTATCTCTGTTGGGTCCAATGTACTTAGTTATGATCTTATTAAGAAATATTTGACTTCTGCATGTCTGTGTTCACTCACCCTTGAAGCAGAACCTGGTGCTTTTACTGGATAAAAAATATTCTAGTCTTTGTTTTCTGATAAATGCAATTCAGTCAACCATTTAAAAACATACAAAAATTGCATAACATTATAATTAGGTACATTATAAGCACCATTCAGTCTCCTGCAAATATAGTTTATTCATTGAGAGGAAGCTGAATTGGGTGAGCAACCTCCTTGGAGTTACAAGATGTAGTGGAATCTACTGAGGCTCTCTTGAGGCTCATTCATGCATTTTCAGTCCATCTGCAGGTTCCCCTGTGCTGCAAGTACATGTCTATCTGCCAGCTAGCTATTGCATTTAGAGCCAAATTCCATGCGTCTAATTTCTTCCCAGGATGGCTGCATGTCTCCTTAAGGTGCAGGTTCAAGCTTCTGTTTACTTGCTTTTGCCTGCTCAGGTCTACTAAACTACTAAAGGGTCTCCTTAGGCTGATATTTTCACCAAGAACTCCTTTACTTTTGGAGATATTCATCAGAGCTCTGTGCTCTGCTGTCTGTCCCTGTCTGTCATGGCAAACGAGTTTACCCAAAACAGATGATGGTGTTTGCATTGTGAGATTCTTTTGCCTGCAGTGGAGAAGTAAATTAACAGATGCAGAGGATATTTGAAAAGGTTATATAGCCACAACCAGAACTACTCTCTTACTATTCCTACTCCCACTTATTTCAAAAAAAAAAAAAAAAAAAAAAAGCTGTACTGAACATAACTTTGGTGGTCTCATTTTAACTATTAGCTCACAAATGAAAAATAGTTGATTTTTTTCCATTAAATTTTCACTTTCTCTAAGTGTAAAAGGCAAAATTTCAGGCATATTTGACTAAGTTGTGTGCTAGTACACTCTATCTATCTATCTATCTATCTTGCCAGAGCACCAAAGAGCAACAGACATGTCTCAGGACTAATTGTGCTGAGCACTATACAAACATTATACAAGAAGACAGTCCCTGCCCCAGAGTTTACAATATATGTCTAAGAGAAGAGATGAGACAGTGATACAGTGAGTAGGGGAGTACCATCGACAAATGTGTTAGAATACCAGTGACCTAATCCTTCACAAGTTTTTTTTTTGTAGGCATTAGGACAAAGGAGAGTTTTGAGGAGGAATCTGAAAGAAGGTAATGAGGTAGCCATATTTTATAATCTTAAATCAGGCATACATTTGATAATTTGAAGTCAGAGGGTCAGTGGTACACTTGGGCCCAATTCTGTTCTCGCTACAGAACTATCATTTCCCTTAGTAGGAGAGTAATTAAGGTCATCATCTAGTTTTTGTACATTTTAAACAAAATTATAATTTCTAACAAATTTTTCTTGTACTTAAAAGAAAATTTCTGGCATTGTACTTTATACTGGTAGTTGTTATTCTATTTTATACTCCTTTTAGGTAATAATAATACAAACATATTTCCGACGATGGCATGCCATAAATGTTGTACAGCAATTAAGAGAACAAAAAAGGTTGAGGTTGGAATGGGAGGCACAAGAAGAGTTAAGGAAGAAAAGGGAGAAGGAAGAACAATTGAGAAGAGAGCATGAGCGACGTTTGAATCCTAAAACAAAAGAAGACTTTGAACTACTTTACCATGCTTTAGAACGTAAGTGTTTCTTAGAGGCATTCTCAAATTGTCTTGTGTTTCAAATGTTGGTTTGTCAGTGAAAATGTTTCCATTACTTGTTTTCAGTTTGTAATGGAAGTACTTTAAAAGTAAATTACTATCTTGTAGTGATATATTTCTGTTTCATGTTAAGATGTAATCAGCTTATCAAATACACTTGATAATTGTGCTTTTGACAGAATTACTGTTGTCTTCACCCATTTCTAATGCTGGCTTCCATTGGAGGAATAGGAATGTGGGTTTTGTTTGTATTGCAATACGTTTAACATAACTGTGATTTATTTTAATAGCTGAAAATAAATCCATACAAAATGCAGCTTCATGTCCATTGTTCAGAATTTTAACCATCTTAAATGCCACAGAGGTTTGTAACATTTTAGTCAAAACTCAAAAGACAACATACACATTTTCTTAATTCCCTCTTATCATTTGCTGTACTTTTAAAATATTTTGTTTACTTTCTCCCTTCTCATTCCTCTCAGTGTTTAATGAACTTACTCTTGGTATGCTGCATGTGGATCTTTTGCATCTTATCTCCCACTGAAATTAATCATGTCTTCCATATAGACAAGACCTTTCTAACTTTCCCTTGCAATGATATGACATAGGTGCTGCAGAGAGAGATCTGCTATGATATTTAATAAGTGAATGACCAGAACATACAAATATTACACAGAGAATATCTGTGCATACCTTTCTGAAGAAAAAAAATGTTACCTAAAAACTTGTACAAATTTTGTCCTGTAAATGAAACTACAGAAATTCCTCTAAAATTTCTCATATTAAACAAGACTTGTGTGGTTTGTTTGTAGCAACTTACAACATTACCTTGGTGGCTCAAGTGGTGATGGGGGCAGCATTGTTTAATAAAGTGAACTCAAGACAGGGAGCTAAATATCTTTATTCCCAGCTATTCAACCAATTCTGCTACATTTTGGGCTTGTCTAGTTCAAGGGCCTGCTGAAAGGATAAACTGCTGTTAAATTGCTGAGCAGTATTCATGGTAATGAACCACAATTTTCAAAAGTGACTAATGATCGTAAGTGCTCCTGTTTTGGGGCACCTAGCATGACACACATTCAAGGGACCTGATTTTCAGAGAATGAATGTGCAGCACTTTCTGAAATCAGGCCCCTGGAAGATGTCTGACAGATTGGGTACCCAAAAATTTAGGCCTCCAAAATCACAAATCAATTTGAAAATCTTGGGCGTTTCTTATTAGTGCTGATGTTTGGAATCTGGAATCCTGTATCATTTGTTTTGAAACCTGTTTTATGATTAGCAATATATTAGACAGTTGCATGACTCACTCCACTTGGTCTTCTTTTCAGAGGCTTATCTGAGATAGAACAAAGATCAGAGTCGAAATCCTGAATGAATCTTGATGTTTTTGGATTTGACACTTGGTGTTATACAAGGTCTTTTTTCTTTTTCTAGTTAAAATACCACCTGGCTAACAGGTGCAGTGAAATCCTTAGCTGTTCAAGTCAGGAATGGAATATCTAGCCAACATGAGAAGTTTGTGCCATTACAAGCAATGTAGAAGAAAATTCTATTACTTGAAATGTCTTTAACACTGTAGATTGAAAAAAATCAGCCATATTAATTATTGACTATTTGCTTTTGTTTTTTTTTTTGTTTTGACTGCATTTCTATTCAGCGATCCCCAGTCATTCTCTTCATTATAATAGAGCTTTGAAATTCTAGGCATCAGGTTGTTTGGTTTTTTTTTTTTTTTACCTGCAGCTAGAGGTACTTTCACATTCTTAGTGTCAACAGACTACACAAGCTAAATTACTGTGACAATAATAAAATGAGATTATCATCTAGAGATCTGCAAAGGGCATCACTGGTCATCACAGCAGGGGGTAGTTTGTTACAGGGTCAACCAGAACTGGCTGGAGTTTTTATCAAAATTCTTTTTCAAAGAAGTTGTGAATGAATAGTAAACAAGCTCTAATTTATATAATATTTTAATAAGGACATTTTATGAAAAAATACAAAATAGGCACATGGAAACAGTTAAAAACTAGAGTGCAACTAAAAATTATACTATGTAAGATTCCACAGTGTCTGTAAAAGAGTTGCACTACAAGGAGCATTTTAAGCTGGTTGCCTATCTCTGTGAATCAGTAAGTCAATCTAGACAATTCCATTACCGGTGTCTGAACCTTTAGTCCCATAAACACAACCTTGCTTACTGTATTTATTAGTTTTGTCCTTGAAATTGCTGCCTCCTTGTGATATATTAAGCTTTGTGCCGTGCAATGCGATTGTTTGTTGACTAAAATGGCAGCTATTTGAAGTGTCTTGGGATTCTGCGAACTTGTCAGGCAGCCTAATATTGAAACCATAATGAAAGAAGCCTTAAGGAAATGAGTTGAAATATTCTCAAATCTTAAAAATTCTCTCCTCCCTGCCCCCTCCCGCTGATTATGTAGTATATAAAGTTGTTATCTCATTTAAAAACATTTTTATATTGTTAGAAACAAAGAAGTTCATAAGTATTTATGCATGTATATATGTAAAATATTCAGTATATCATCATTTATACATTGTGGTAATGGGCAGTACAAAACAAATCAAGATAGATACAGATGTGTATGAGAGTCTTATACCTGGCACAGGATGTAAAAGGCAGTAAAAGTTCTATAAATACATTAGGAGCAAAAAAACAGCAAAGTAAAGTGTAGCTCATCTTCTTAGTGGAAAGGGAGTGCTAATAACTGGTGACATCAAGAAGGCTGAGGTTATTAATGCCTGTTTTTGCTTCAGTCTTCACTAAAAAGGTTAATACTTAACATGGTCACTATTAACAACAAGGAGGAAAGAACCCAAGCCAGAATGGAGAAAGAACAGGATAAAGAATATTTAGATAACTTAGATGTATTGAAGTCAGCAAACCTTGATAAAATTCATCATATGCTATTTTAACTAATTGTCTAGTCCAGTTGTGGGCACCACATTTTCAAAACAATGTAGACAAATTAGAGAGAGTCCAGGGAAGACCAAAACAAAAGATAAAAGCTTTAAAAAAATCTAGCCTAGGAGAAAAGGTTAAAAAAACTGAGCATCTTTAGTCTTGAGAGAAGAATACTGATGGGTATGTAATAACAATATTCATATATGTTAAAGGTGGTTGTAAGAAAAAATCAGTTATTCTTTATGTCTGCTGAGTGTAAAACAAGAAATAATGGGCTTAATCTGCATCAAGGGAGATTTAGATTATATTTTAGGGGACAGTTTTCTAATTCTAAGGCTAGTCAAGCAGTAGACTAGGTTTCCAAGAGAAGTTGAGGAATCTCCATCACTGGAGGCTTTTAAGAAAGAAGTTGGACGAACAGGTGTCAGGACTGGTCTAAGCTTACTTGGTCCTGTCTCAGTGCAGAGAACTGGACTAGATGACCTCTTGAGGCCAGTATTTCTATGATCTATGTGTGTATGTAATCGTTATTTAAACAAGCTTGCCTGGCTTGCATATGTTAAATGCTACAGTCACTTAGTGTTTTGCTGTTTGGTGGATTTCCGCTGTTCATTTTTTGATAATTTGATTCTAGAAGTCAGAAGGCCATATTCTTACCATCTGTTGTGATTTACATGCGGTCATCACTTTTCTCTCCTAATTTGGGTGTACGGTATCTGCATTGAGGGATCAGACTGTCATGGAGGGGGAGAGGAGGCAGTGCTGATATTCTGTCTAGGTTTGCTTATAAATGGAACTCTGTCCAATACAGATGCTACTCACAGTATATGCAGTAAATATTCAAAACATGATCATGAGTTTTCATCTCAGCTCCACTGATGGACTCCTTGGGCTTGCTTCCTTTCAAGAGAGTTCAAATAAATGCGTGGGGCTTTGCTGGACTGCTTGAGTTTGACCCCACCTTAGTGGGGATTTGTTGGTTCCTTAGGCTTGACTTTTTCTTGATTAGACAAAATTGGTAATACTTTAAAGCATGAGCAATTACTGGGGCCAAAATGAGATATCACTCATTGTAGGTTGGGAAGGTCTTCAGAATACTTTTCATTTGTTAAATGCAGTGATCAGAATGAAACAGTTCAATGTAGGCTTTTAAACTGTCATTATTGGATATCTGTGTTTATACTTCCTTGAAATGAACTGGGATTATTGACACCTTTCAACACTATGGTTTCAGGCTTTCTGTAAACTCACTGATAATAGAATAAATAAATTTATTAGTCTTGAAGTGCCACAGGATTCCTTCTTGGTTTCTTCAGTTACAGTTGACTAATAGTTTGAAGATTTTCTTCACACTTGTAAGGCTAAGGGATCCTTTCTTAATGAAATCTGAGCCCTAGTCCACACTTAGGGGAAATTCAGTGGCAGTCGATCGCCAGTTACACAAGAAAAGCAAAATTCCTTGCATAACTAGTGGTGACTTTTAAAGCCGCTGCTACATGTTAGAAGACCCTTGTGGTCGGCCTTTCCCTATGTCCCCAGCCCCCAGGATTTCCAGGGCCCTCTTCCAGGAGCGGATTGCAGCGAGCTGCTCCCGGACAGGAGAACTGACGACGATGTTGTCAGTGTGGACATACCCTTAGATTGTAGAGCATAAGGTGACGGCTCTGGGAAGATGAACGGACACAGCATATCTGTGTGAACCCTACATTTTGATCCCTTTCTTTGTTGTTTTATATGTCTTAAAATGTGCATAATTAACTTAAAAACATATAAGCCTTTTGTTATGAAACTGAAAGTTTGGCATTAAGCATGGAAAAATAAATGCATATTGACAATATGAAAGTGGAGATGTCTAGCTGGTAAAATTTTACAAGTTTTCACATCAAGATTTATTTTAATCTATATAGTTTGGAGGCAGGAGGAGGTTGAGCGGATAAACAGCACTCTTGCTGGAGCAGAAAGAAAGGCAGCCCTCTGTGCACTTCTAGAACAAGAGACGCAGCTGATTGCTTCCATTGGGAGACACAAACTAAATGCAGATGAAGAGAACCAGCAAAAAGCAATATTGTTCTTTTTGGATAAGGTCAGTGAAGTAATTACATTCTGAATGTGAATGTACCCAGAGTTCAAAAACATACTCTTCACAAACTAGCAGACAGAGTTAACCACTGTAATTAGCTTGATCAGGTATGCCAAGTGCATATGTTCACAGGTTTGACAGTAGAACTGACTCATCAGCTGTAACTTTGTCTTTTTCATGTTGGTGCAATTTAATGAATGCTTCATTTTTCCCACACAGAGTTCAAGTTGCCACTTATTTTGTAAGTTACCTAGTTATTTGAAGAGATATGAAAACAATGCATCATGTAACCTACCATCTGTGCTTCACTCTAGGCACAGCAGGATATAAGAATGTTATAGTAATGGCATTACACAGAGTTGATGAATTTTGCATTATAAGAATATTCTGTTAAATGACCTAATTCTTCTCCTGGAGACATAAGTGATACAAGGTCAGGCCCTGATAGAATACATATAATTGCCATTTTAGAACTAACACAGTGTGTCAGTATAATGTATAAAGTTATAGTATAAGTTGTTATCATGTAGGAGCCTGCATTATCTATTTCTGAAACTTTATGTAACTCTGGCAATTAATTTCTTCCTTCAAAATACCCAGTGTTGTTAATCAAAACTAATGAACAAGTGCTAGAATCTGCCTTCTGATATACAGTAGGACATAGAACATATCTTGAAATATCAGTTACTACATTTTGGTGCCTGTAACATTTCATTTTGTTTGTCAGGTATATGTGTGTGTAAGCAAGCTTAAAACAAAAACTGGGCGAGCCAATTTAAATGAAATATTGTGGGAGACCGAGGAAACAAAAAATGAACATTTACTTGAAGTGGGGCACTGAAAGGCAGATTTTTTTAGCATCAAATAAATTAAATTGACAGTTATAAATGCCTGAAAAACAAGTTGTTACTGGAATTGGTAACCCCAAAATGAACTATACGCTCCCCCCCTCTCCAAAATGACTATTGAATGCATTTAACAATTAGCGGATGTACATATATAGAGATAGCTCCTCCCTTTCTTTACTTGAGTTCCTGTCATGTTGGTTAATTAAAAAAAAAAAAAATATTCATTCATATAAGAGATGTGAATCTGAGTGGTTCACAGCATCCATATGACTTCTTGTAGCAACTGATGACTCTGTAACCACAGATTGCTTATGAGTTATGACATAAGAGTAGAATGACTTGTTAGCTGCTCTTTGCTCTAAACATTTTAGTCCTCAGCAACCAGACAGCACTAATTTTTAATGCAGCACAAGCCTCAGCTGCTAAATATTCCTGCTTCTTAGTTAGAAGGAAAGATTTACTTGTTCCATGGCACAGGACAGAAAGTCAGGCAACCTTGGATATAATATTGGCATCACTGAACTCTGTGTCAGAAGTCCCACTGATTTCCGTGGGGGCGGGATTTCTCTGCTGGTTTTTATTCCTGTCTGAATTTAGGAAGGTAACTTAACTGCTCGGTATTTGTTTTCTCATCTTTAAAATGGGGGTGATACTTACCTAACAATGGTGATGTAGAGTTACATTAGTGTTGAAGCTTAGCATGAAGCTCTTAGAAATCTTCATTACTTTTAGCTGGGAGATAAAGTAACAAAAAATACCTTTCATTTTTATTGTTTCAACCATGGAAATGGAGTTTAGAAAAGATGTCCAGCAGCAGAAAATGAGAAGTCTTTCTTTCAGATTTGAATTACTGGCAGGTCTTTTGTGATCTCTTAAGCAAAAAAAGTGTGTGTTTTTTCAACTATTAGTGCAGTCAGTTTATCCTATGTCATGACAGAACTTTTCAGACTAATACATCTGAGGGAATGTTAGCCATGTTTGACAGTCCCCCTTCCCCCTTTTTTTTTAAATAGCATGGGTGCCCTTCTGATCGTCCCTTAAACGTTTTGGCATATGCCATGATGGGGCTTTTCATTTGAGTTAAGCTGACTTGACTGAGCTAACACAATTGAAAAACACACCCTTTTTAAGCATTAAGACAAGGTCTTGGTGCCATTTCCAACACCAATTCTAGATTCTGAGGATCCAGTTTTTTAGAGATAGAAGCCTTCTCACATATGCAGAAATGCATACATAATTACATGGTTGCTTTTACATGCTCATGTACCTTGATTGCACACACAGCTGTGTGGGCAAAAGGGAATTCAGGCTCTTTATTATTTGGATGTGTGTGTAGTTACTGGTTTACTTTTTTTGAGCCTCTGCTTCTGTGATCCATGTTTTAATAAGGTGGGCATAGGAATCAAAAAGCCAGATTTTAAAATGGAGTTAATCTGCATGCTTTGACTTGAGCAGTCTTATGCTGGTTCACAGAAGCTGAGAATCTGGCACAGATTTTTTTACCATAGTCTTTATCCAGTGTAATACTTTATAGAGTTGGTTCAGAATTTCCACTTAAGCAGTACAGAGGTAGTTTGTTGGTTTTTAGAGCAATGGTTCTCAACCTGTTTATCAACATGTTATGTGGGCTGCATGCAGTGCTATCTGTATGGCCCTTAGGATGTCATGTAGGCAGCAGCTATAGGTCAATTGGGCTGCAGGTTGCGAACCACAGGTCTAGAGAAGTCAGGATAGCCAGAGCTCACCTGTTTTTTCTGCACTAAGCCATAGTATGAGATAAAATAGAAAATTGGGCCCAACTCAAAAGAAATAGTAATACAGTGATGTAATATATCAACTTTCAGATATTACTACCCCTCTACAAAACAGAAGTATTTCAATATAACTTCCAAATGTTTGAATTTTGGTTGTAGTTTAATATCTTTGAAAACAAGGCATAGCAATATTATATGAAGCAAATACTGATCTCATTTGATGTTCTTTTTGCTTAATGTAAAATTCTGCTGGGTACTCAAGTTAACTGTTGTGAAGGGAAGCAAGAGAACTGATCAGCTGCTATTGATTAGATAATATATTTGACCTTTGTCATTATGAAAAACTGACTTGATCTGAAATGCTGATGGGAGGATTAGTAGGCTGGTTTATAACTATGCTACATAGGCATATGTTGTAAGGTCATCCAATGTTATTGCTGTTTTCAAGAGTACAAAAATCAGGAGACTAACTAAGTAAAAGTAAAATCATTGAACTGGTATCAAAATCATGCGTGGGGGTTTTTTTTGTTTGTTTTTTTTTTTACACCCTTTCTGTTTCCCCTGTTTGCATGAACACTGCTAAAAAAAGAGTGAACTTCTGCTTTTTTATTGTCAAGTCAACAGTAGCTCTCTAATGAAATATTATACTGCTTATTCCCTAACAGAATTTACAGACACCTTGGAACACAGGATTTCAATATTAACCCTGTATATTCTCCTTTTCTGTCCCCCCCTCCCCCTTATTTTAAGTGTAAGGTGTATGTTCCCTATATCATTTTGTGTGTTATAGTTCCAACTTGTATGCTCAGGAGCACCACAATTAGGAGAGCTGAGGTCAGCAGATGCATATTATTTCCCATTTCCTTTTTCTTTCTTTCTCTTCCCCAAAATGATTGTTTCTAGAGCATCTTTATATGATTGAGTTTATGCATGACTTTTTGTTTTAATTTCTACATTGTGAGTCTGAAGAAGTCGTCTTTGTCTTTGTTTTTTAAATGAAGAATTAGTGAGTTATTCCTCACTTGCTTTATTTTTTCTGTCTTTTCTTTTGTTTGGAATGTATGGGGGTATGAGTTGTCTTCATCACTGTTTCCCTTGTGGTGTGTGTGTGTGTGTGTGTGTGTGTGTGTGTGTGTGTGTGTATCTATAGCTATATATCTGTCAGACATTGAGGTAAAGAAGGTGAGAATTCTTGCCTTCTGTATTTTTAGTGATGGTCAGGTATAGATGAAATGTGGTTCCTTGTGGGGAAAAATGAGGTGAATGGGAGAGTTAGGATGTGACTCTTAAGGATGGAAAAAGTGTCCTGGTTTTAGGTTTCTTTGGCAAATTACTGACTCCCATTGCAATGAATTCACATAGCCAGGGTGGAAGATCATCCTGCACGAGCTTTTGAATTGATAATGTTAGGTCTGTTTTGAATAACTTCACTTTATTACTTGATCATTGTATAGCATGTTATCCAGAACTTGTTGTGGATCACTGAAATCTGATGGAGGAGGAGGAGGATGCAGAAATCCAGTTTGGCATTGCTGGTTCTTGCTCCACCTACTTCATGATGAGTAAAAGAGTGGTGCAAATGTAACAGTAGAAATGTATGAGAGAAACTGGTATCTGCAGTAGGTTATTTGGACATCCAGTCATTGTTTATTTCCTATGGCCTTGAAGCAGGACAAAATTTTATGGTTCCGTTGTGTGAACTACAGCATATTTAATTAGAGAACTTCATGACTGAGTTCTCTGATCTTGCATTAGCACTGGTATTGGTGTGATCACAGATACTGCTCAGGTCAGCCAAAGTACATGATTTCCTGGAAGAATAATTCCTTGAGTTTAGTTAAAGTGTGTCTAAAGACTAAACTGTAAACTGAGTTTGGGCTTTGGCTCAGCTTTGATTTCAACCTCTTCTTCCATCAACAAACAAATCAGGCTGACTTGGGTCAGCAACTGCTCAATGGCCCAGGTGTTAACATGCTGCTAGGGGGTTGGGTCAGAGCCCCAGTCCCACTGTGATTCGGATCTAGACTGTCATTTTGCAGTATAGGCACAGGTCAAGCAGCAGACTTGAGAATCTGGATAGTGCAAGATGGACACATTAGAACAACTGTGAGACCTAGGTTATCAATTGTAAACCCAAGTTTATAATGAAGTGTGACTACTCAGACATGAGCTTGGAAATACTGAGGCCACAAACATGGGCTTAGTGTACAATGCACATGTACCCTTAGGATAGGGTTGGCAACCAGAGGTGGCATTCACATGGATTTTGAGCGGCACATGGGTGCCCTGGCCAAAGCCCTGCCCTTCTCAGGTCCAAGCACTGTGCACTCCCACCCTGACCAAAGTGGCCCTATCCGTCCCTTTCCCACATGGGACCAGCTTGCAGTGAATGGAACCATTGGGATCCCCACTGCTTCCATGTGCCCAGAGACTCCCACCACTGTCACTGTCACTGCCACTGCAGACCCCACCAACATTTCTGCCACAGACACCATCCATCTGCTGCCAACACTGCTGCTGGCAATGGGAGGGGGCTGGGGAGGAGATCACGTCCACATTGCGCTAAAGGTTGCCAACTCCTGCCTTTCAAAGCTGAGAGGAGTGCCCACAGAATGACCATGCTGAAAAATGGTTTTACTTCAGGGACTCATGTTGTTGATGAGATGATCCCTGGACAAGGGGTTAGAATATTCTTGTTTTTCTAATTGTACAAAGCTGAATATCTCTTGACTCTGGGATCCTGCAGCTTTAGTTTCTGCTTTGGGAGAATGCTTGATATTGCCATGTGTCTTTTTCTTAGATGGGGAGACAAAAGTCTTTCTCTTACATGGAGAGACTTATTCTTTTGTGTGCTCACTAGCTGAGGGGATTCCTGAGGAGGAAATGGCTGAGGTTTAGAATGTTGATGTTATTTGTTAATTATGCTCTTTCTATGGAAAGCCATGTTTCTTTCATTTGTAGAATTTGTGCAGGTTACATATTTTATGTCATGATAACCAAAAGGGACCTGATGAAAAGCTTCTCTTTCTTGCCAACAGAAGTTGGTCCAATAAAAATATTACCTCACCCAGCTTGTCTCCATTACTCAAACCTTGTACTGACCTGTAACTGCAGTCACACCCCATTTACGATCTGACAATCACACCATTACATATGAAGTCTCTAAGGACCTGCACTTTTTGTTAAAATGGTCTTGTGGTATGAAACTTGGTCCCCTGTGCAATGTTTCTCTGTTCATCCCTTCTTCTAAATTTTAATTGTTATGGTGCTTTAAGATATTTTTAGAATAACCACTCTTGGTCCTGTATTTATTACTTTTCCTTCCAAATCCTTTCTCTTTTCGTATACATTCAATGTGTTTGTGTTTTAAATGGGTAATGCTTTACAACAATAAAAACCATAGGGGTTATCAGAATGCTTGAGGGAAATACTATAGGACTATTATTATTTACTGTTACTCATGATGTTCATAGTTGTCAGCTGTTGTACTGTCTTTCACCTACTTTTTCTGCACTCGTTCTATGTTGTCTCATGCTTTTCCTTCTCCCTCTTCATGCTGGTGTTCTTGTATTGCTTTCCTTTGGTGCTCTGTGCTGCTTTTATGTGATGCCAGCAGAATACAATTATAGTAGGCCTGCTCTCTGAAGCAGTTTAGATAACAGGATTATTGTAAATTCAACACTGCTGCCAGCAGACTAAAAGGCAGGAGAGACCTGGAAAAAAAATCAGGAAGTTTCACATTTTTTGCATCAGTCTTGAGTACTTGAAAATATGCCTGAAGTTAGAGAACTTAAAATTCATTCTCAAGCATTTGGATTCTGGTTTCTTATACTGATGATATTAATATTTCTTCAGTGAGGAGCTGCAAGTTACATTTAGGTGCATCATTTCATTTTTATAATACCATGTTACAGTATGATCAGAAATTACACAAAAACAGATTATACCATGATTTTCATACTTTCTAACCCTACTGCTATAGATTTGGTAACCCATTTTAGAGACCTTTTGTACTGTATAAAACAAACTGCTAGATATGTGGTTCTCAACCTTTTGCAGGTTGCGCCGTACTTGGCAGCACATTGTTTCTGTACAGGACACACCAGCACACTCCCACCAGGCCAAATCAAGCCATCTCTGTGGCTCTCCATGACACACTTACTGCTGTGTGGCGACGCAGTAATGTGTCCCGACGCTGTGGTTGAGAAACGCTGTGCTAGATCATTAAGTGTTATGTAAGTTTGTCTTAACTAGCTGTAATCGGCATTTCTTAAAATGAACCTTGCACTTTGGCTCTTCTTGATGAAACAAATCATAAACTAGGAGAGTCCGAGGTCATGATTTTTTAATGGGGGTTGGAGTGGGAGACCAAAATTGAACACACATGCCCATTGGAAAATCATGTCAGAGAAATTTAACTGTCTTACTGTAATATCAGAGAACAGTCTCTATTTTTCTTTTTTTAAAGCCATTGCAATCTAATGATGCAGGATAATGTAACACAACATTTTTTGGGATTTGTAGTACCATACATGCATGACAAAACAAAGTCATCAATCTTTTTCATGGTAGAGTAAAAAATTGCTTATTTTCAGTTTGGCAGGAGTTTACTAGCTCAGTTCAAGGATTTTATTATTTAGCCTGTCCTGTTTCCTTTCAGAGTTCTTAGTCAACTTTAGTGCCAGACCATTAGTTACAGTTAGCAGTACCTCATTTAATTATAGCTCCGCACCTGCTGATGATACAGTTAAGAAGCTGTCAAATTTTCAATTCTAAATTTCCATTTTCAATTATTTCTGCTTTTTGTGCTTATATAACTTGCAAATTAATGTTTCTTAAAATAAAACTTTGCAGGATTTAATCACTAATATGCACTAATCACATCTGTTAGTACCTCACAAATGTCATGAATTTATCCTTATAGCATGTCTGTGCCATAGCAAACACTTCTTCCTGCCTTACACATTCAAAGTGTACTGTCCAAACACGAATTAAATCATAGAACTCTGTTCTGCAGATGGAAAAGTATTACTATTCCTACATTACAGAGAGAGAAACTGAGTCACAGAGAGGCTAAATGTTTTGCCCAGTGCTTCATAGCAGATGGGGTAGAGCTAGGATTAAAACTCCCTGGTTTGTTGCTCCCAGTATTATGAAGAATGCACCAACCACAAACAAATTCATTTTTCATAATGTTCATCGTGGTGTTCTGATTTATAGTGCATGGCAATCAAGACTGCCCTTCCAAGCAGTGCCACCACAAAATAAGACAGTTTGTACAGGTACTAGTCCCCCTCTTCTGTTGAGCTGTGCAACTCCATAATGTGAGCACACAATGAACATCCCTTCCTTCCACTGGCAGGGTGCGACCAGCTGTCATAGTGGTAGCTGCATTTTCTGGCTGATAATACTGATCCAGCATCCCGTGGCTGTCATAGGTCCACTTCTAGGGAAATAGCTCACCTCTGGCAGTGAAAAGTACAGCAAGCCACATAAACTGAGGGACAGCATTATGACATTCCAAAGGACACAACCTGGACTGTTAAACAGCTGTGTCACCTTAATTCTCTTGCCTGGGGTTATTTGCATGCTGTTTGCTATCTGACCATCTACTACTGGCCTGCTCACACAGGCTTTAGCATACAGATTCACTCACAGCTGAACAGGAGAACTCTGAGCAGTGAGTCACTTATGAATTACATACAGGAGGATGCCAAGTTCCAAAGGGGTAGCCATGTTAGTCTAGTCCAGCAAAATAAATAAGTGCCACCAAACCCCTTGTTTGTTATATACCAGTGGTTCCCAACCCTTTCCTTTATGTGGACCGCTATACAGTGATCAAAAATGTTTGTGGACCACCATGTGAGCAAGCCATTTTAAACATTTTTAACATAGCCTGTGGTGTCAGGAGTCAAACATATCAAGGAATATTAAGAATATGACTTTTTCTAGTAATTTATTATGCTCACTCACAAACATATTGCACTCATCACAGTACATTTACCTGCACTAATTGTTTTTTTCCCCCTCACGGACCACCTGCAGGACCCTCATGAAGCATCAGTGGTCCATGGACCACAAGTTGTGAACCACTGTTATACAGGATATTCTTAGTCCCAGCCTAGACAACAGAAATGTGCATCTTGTATTGCACAACACCTTCCTGAACAGTACAAATTCATAGTAAATCCATCATTTCAGCAAAAGAAAATGATATATGCACTAGCCTTGGTATTTCATATGGAGTTTCCCACACACTCTAATCCAGACACTGCTTAAGATAAAATAAGTTAGCTTTTTAAGTGATTGCAACTGATAATGCATAAATATCAGGATTGATTACAAAAGAAAATAAGAGGCATTAGCTTGCATATTACTAACTTAACAAGCTAAGGGAATTTAGAAACAAAGGTTTTGTCTCTAACCATACATTGTTGTAAATTTCACAGACTAGTCTCCTTTCATCCTGGGACCACATCCCCCTTAAGTCAGTTCTTTGAGAGTCATTGATGTCATAAGTGGGGAGGTGGGAGGAGAAATGACGTGAAAGTTGTTGTCTAATTCTTTTACACTCTCCTGTCTTTGAAGATTACCCTATACTGGGGTACAGACAAACACTTCTTGTTGTGAGATTTGAATTGTTCTGAGATGAAATGTTGTTTACATCTTTCTGGTGTTTGAAGAATGGCTGCATAAACCAGCGATCACTTTTTTAACACCTGCCTGGGGTGCCAGGGAATCTTTGTCTCTGGAAAAACTGGTTTGGACCTGCTTGTCTGAACCTTAGAGTATATTATAACAATGATACATAGAAGAATCTTATAACTTCCAATACATTGTTGAAACTCATTTTACCAAGGCAGTAATGCTTAGCAGATTATGACTTTTCAAATTATACCTCACAAGGCATACTTTATGCGAAATACTGTATTATAGTCTTGTAAAAATGGTGACCATAATATTATAGACTGTCATAAACGTCAATTACACTGGCATTCAAATGGGTTTATAAACACATTAAACGTGATGATAATAGGTCAAATGCACATTCAACAGCCAGTCTACGTCAGCTGAGAATGTAATTAAGCCTTTTTTGCCAGGGCATCTGAAATCAAGATATGGTTTGATAAGCCAAGACAAAAGAGGATATGTGGGGTCCCTCAGAATAGCGGTGAGGAAGGGAGAAACACCATTCATGTCAGTGTTTTGGTGGCAGTAGTGTCCCAATCTGTCCATGAATGTGGACTCTTGAGAGGCAAAAATATCTGGGATCGTGACCTCTTCCTGTATAGCCCACATTGATATTCATAAATCTGTCTCTGTAGTCTACTGGAGCTCACATAACAATGGAGTAGTGGTCTTTGTGGTTAGTGCAATCATGTGCTCCTTGAGCAGGGCAAATTATGATCACATGAAACCCATCAATAGCAGCACCTCAGTTAGCAAACAGCACTATTTCAAAGCTAGGAGTGACCTCTGGAATATCTTTAATGCTTACCACTTGGTATAAACCATACACCTGATGCTACCACTTTACCAAGAGCCAACTTTGAACCCCGGACTGGTTTGCAGTGGACCTATAGCCATCTGGGATAGTCAGCTTCCAGTTACAGCAAGGTGACCTCAACTGTGTCTCTTTTGGAGGATGTTGGCAAGCTGCTCATAAAGCTCCAAAAATATAGCTTTCTTCATGCAGAAGTTCTGGACCCCTGCTTGTCATCCTATGTCTTCATGATGATGTGACCCAACAGTCTGCACTTGTAGCCTTGCACCAGAAACAGCAGTCTCCATGGGGGTATCTGTGGCTATACCAATTATACTGAGTGATATTTGCCAGCGGGAGTCTGCAATGCCAGGGTACTTCTCTACTGCTGATGCCTTCTCTTGCAGATCCATCAAAATATCCAACAGAAATCTTTCATGGGACAAAAACACTACTGAAATGTCCCCTAGTGCTTTGCAGATCCTCTGCCAGTTTCCTGACACAAGAGTGAAAGCAAGAACAGTCTGTCAATAGGTGCCTCCTCCATGTTGCTAGCTCTGGTAGCTGAGAGAGCACAGAATAAAATGATTGCTCAGCAGGCTGTGTTGATGGGCAGTTCAAATTTCCTGTCACATGTTGTGTGGTCACTAAAGTTCTTCCCCATGCACCATGTTCCTAGGGCTTCAATGGTGACACTGGGAGGGGTGGGGTACTAAACACTCTGGGGTATGGTTACTTTGATTCAGGTCTGTGGATGCCAAAGTCCTAGATTTGAGAATGGGTCTTAAAATTCTTAATCTAAAGTTAAAATGCAATATAAATGCTCTGGACAAGGATTCATTGACATGGATCATCTGACTTAAGTCCCACTAACCCCAGGCTTACATTGCTGTGTAGACATACCCATACTCTTATTCTTTTGTCATGGGGAAGTGGCACTAATGCACTTGAATCTAGGAGTCAGAGAACTTTAGGTCTAGCAATAGCAATTATGGAGCCTGATCTTTCCCAAATTTATGAATGGAAAGGCAAAAAATACCAAAAACTACTGTTATCAGAATTATAAATGTAAAAGGTTGCTTAGATCCAGTGTGTATGTAAACTGGCCATCATTACAACCCAGGGATGACAGTATTTCATTTTGAAAAACAGCTTGCAGAAAATATTTCACAGTGCAATAGGCTTTTAAGGACTTAAGCTTGCAGTCCTTACAGGCATTCCTCCCATTAACTTTACTGGCAGTTTTGCCTGATTAAAAGCTTACAGGATCAGGTAAGCCTATATCCCAGTACCATTTCAGCAAGTTCACTGAAAATGAACGGAGCATTTTGCTGTGGGAGAATGTCCTTTTTTATTAGAATGTCAAAAGCCTGAATTATTATGGCCTGCTTCTTTTTTTTTTTAAACAAGTCTTATAATATTGAAAGTTTAGTGTAAAAGATATCTTGTGAAAATATTGATGGTAGAAAGAGACTTCTGTATTAGATCAGTGTTAATGCTGTGTCTTGGTTTTATATGATAAGACCTTTTGTACACAATGTACTCTTCCAACTGTTGATCAAATTATAATATCTCTGATTGATATAAATTGTTTTTGAAGTGTGCAGAGCCGAAGAAATGGAAAGCATATGATGGCAAAATCACTGAAATGGATACACAATTTACACTCAGAGCCAGAGAACTGCTTGAGATCTACCGCAGCATTAGTATGAAAGACCTCCCAAAAGATGAGAGGCTGGATGTGCTGTTAACACTCAAACATACAGTAAAGGTACATTTTCACCTTTCTTTTAAGTTTAGCTTTAGGCTATACCTTCTATATTCAGAGTTGTAGTCATTTAACTGGGGCTGACACATCAGCAAGGTTCAGCTTGGCCAACAGTTGTGAGGATATGGTACCATGAACAAAAGCCTAGTAAGCTAACCAGTTCTATTTCTTAAATTAGGAACAGTCATTTTTATATAAATTCATGTTTCACTATCTCTTTCTGTGATAAATATTGATTTCTTCAGGAAATTTTAAAATTACACGTAACCCTCCTGGGGTTTTAAGGAGCGTGGTTCCTTTAAATCTTTGCCCTGTGGGAGAGGGTTTGTGGAGCTGAGGAGGGGGGCTGCAGCTGGAGGCCCTGGGAGGAAAGAGAAGGAGAGCCCTGGCCGGAAGCCAGGGAAGACAGAGTGGCTGACCTGGGATGCCAGGCCAGGACCCACAGAAGGACATTGTGCTGGGGAGAGTCGCCCAAGGACAGAGTGGGATCCAGTGACTGGCCGTCTGGAGCTGTGGGGCCGTGAGTACAGCACCTGGAACTCAGGGAGGAGGTTGTAGTTAGCTAAGTGGGGAGGGTGTCACTCTGGGTTCGCAGAGAGCGGCAGAAGAGACATCAAAGGGTTTTCTTTTGCTGTGAAAGTGCCGATACCGAAGACTAGGAGTTGCTGGACTGAACACTGGACTGGAACTTTGCTGGGACTCCTGAACTCATGGTGCAGAAGCAGAGCTCATGTCTGCCTCCAGTCTGCTCTATTGTTGGGCCTTGCAGGGCCCTGTGTTAGCTGTTACTCTGTGTTACTGCTGCCCCATCACCCCTCTTGGTTTCCCCTTTGCACCTCTGTAAATAAACCTTCCCCATTCCCATAATCCCTGCGCTATCCCACTATGTGTGTGGTCACTCTGGGGGTTTGGAACAGGTGCCCCTGGGGCAAAGGGGCTCTCCTTGCTATGTCCCCGCGCCCACCCTTCTCCGGCCAGAGCTGCCTGCAAGGCAGACTCTATCTGGCCATGTGGGTGTTACATACATCTCCCCACTGTGGTGTTAAATTTGTGTTAAATTTTAATACAGTTTTTAGTATGAAGTTTTATAATTACAGAAGCTTAATAAAACCAGAACAGATATTTTTAATGCCATTTATTTTCATGCTGAAATGCTTTTTCAGAAGCTTGGCTATGAAATGTCTCTCTTTGGATTGTTGTTTTTCTGTCACAAATATTGATTTCTTCACTTCTTGTTAGTGGAGATAAAAACTAACAAGTTTTTTTTTTTAATTATTTCCTTATTTGAACATCATGAGGACCTTCAGGTACCTAGGTGATGGTACTATCACCTAAATAAAATAGTAGAAAATCCTGACCCTGTTCTTAATGAAGCCAAAGTCAGAACACTTCCAGAAATAGTGCTCCTTAATGAACAGTTACAGTCTGAGCCTGCAGGAGGAGATTATAGTTTTATGTTTTTGTTGGTTTTACAATAATATTAATAATCCAGATAAAATCTTGCATTGTAGGGAAAACTAGAATTCCTGTAAATTTCGGATTTTTATTGGAGGAAAGAAGATTGAATGTAAGCAGTATTGTTAACCTGTCAGCATCCATCTCCACAGAAGTCCATTTTTGAAGTAGTGGTAGAGGAATGGTGGTAGCATTAGAAGAAAATATTGTTCTACAGTAGAATTCTAGTGTGAACCTGCAGGGATTTCACCACATAACATAATGCTAATTTTGTTGGTGGTATTTACAATGCACACATCCGTGTATGTGATTGCCCTTTCTTTGGATAGTCCATAGACATGGTTCCAAAACACTGAGGGTTTTGACCTTTTTTGTGATGCATAAATTTAGAGTATAAATTATATATAGAATATATACTGCATGTCTTAAGATCAGTTTGTTCTGAATCTAACAGTTCATGGCAAGTATCCATGTTATAACTTTATTTATTTTTGTGTAGGAACATGAATGTAAACTCACCCATGAAATACTGGAATTAATTGACAGAGAGGCTGATCTTATGATGCGAGGTGTGAAAGAGTGCAATCTAGATGGTCTCAGGAAAAGAACATGTACATTATTTCTTCAGTATATTAAAACTCCAACCTTTAACCCTGAGGTTGCTAGAATACTTAAGGTATTTCTCCCTTCTATTATAATCATGGTATTTGTATGTGATAGTACTCACTGTATGCTAGATGCTTCCAGGCAGAGAAGCAAAACTCATCTTTCCACCAAGGAGTTCACAGTTTTCAGGATGATCTGACAGATGCAAGTTATCAAAGGAGAGAGGAAATGAGAAACATCATAATGGGCTTTTTTCTTTTTATTAATATAAGATTGGTCATAGGTTGAACTGCAGGGGCAGGTCTTCAAGAGGAACTTAAATGTGGAAAAAGTAGCAGCCTCACAGATGAACTCAGGAAGGTTGCACAACATATAAACAGAGCTTTAGGGAAGATGACAAGAAAGTGGGAGTGTTTTGAGCATCTAACCAAGGAGTGCTCTGTATGGGTGCACTGGAAGAGCACAGGAGCTGTAAGGAGAGAAGTAAGGTGAGGTTGGCTGAATAGGAGGCAGCAGATTTATGTAACATTTTGAAGCTGATGCAATAGCAATTACAGAATTAGTAAAGACATTCAAAGACAGAGACTTGATCAAAATGGTGAATAGGAAGATGACTTTAACTGGAGGATTTTGTTTGGACTGGAGAAGGAAAATGAGAGTTTTAGGGAGGCCAAAACAGGAGGAGATTACTGTAGTCAGTGTGGGATATAATGAAAGTATGAATAAGAGACTAATGTTTGGTCTATGCTACAGAGTTAAATTGACATAAGGCATCTTAACTCAACCTAATTAAGCTATTGCCTGCACTACAGTACTGTTTCTACCAAAGTAAGCTGTCCATTAGAATGAAATAACTCCACCTGCATGAGCAATGTAGCACATATGTTGATGTAGTTAGCGTGACTCATTGTCTATGTAGTTCTAAAGAGGTAGCCATCTTAGTCTAGTTCTGGACTCCTTGCTCATCGTCTGTGTAGACACACCATATTATTTATATCAGCTGTTGGCTGTCAACCCAGCTGGGGCTGAATGCTGGAGCACTTCTTTCTGTGGTGTCCTTGGGGGCATCCACTTTCATCTACACAGCTCGGATTGTCAGTGCCAGGGTAGAGGGGGCCAGCTGTGAGCCTCGTGTCTGGAAGACAGCTCAGGCTATCTGCAACAGTGAGAGGGGGTGGCCTGGCTATGAGGCCTTTAGTACAGCTGCCAGTAGTGGGAGGATCAGCTGTGAGCTCCTCGCAAGGCTGACAGTTGAGGTTTCCACCCTAGGACTGTCCTTTTCCCACAATGCCCCACTTCAGTCATTGGAAGTGCTCTTGGAGAGGCCATGCACCACTGACAGAAGAAGCAAATCTGGATGTGAACTACCACTTTAATTACTGTGGGTGACTATACATTGATTTAAGCTGACTAAATTTTTTAGTGTAGACAAGCCCTTAGTTCTGAGCTTCTATAATACTACTTTCAAAGATAGTATATTGTACAAAATTAAAGATGGTGGAAGTTTTTAAGAGCAGGTTAGACAAGCACCTGTCAGGGATGGTGTAAGAGGGTACTTGGTCCTGCCATGAGTGCAGGGGACTGGACTTGATGATCTCTCATGGCCCCTTCCAGTTTCTATTATTCTATGTTTGATGAAGCTTATGATCACATAAATATATGAACAAATTATTATACTTACTATGTCATTAGTGGCAATACTGACTCAATGAAATAATTGATTCATTAAACAATGAGACATAGTCTAAGATCCTTATCTTCCTTGTTTCTTGGTACATAGAATGTAGTGGAGCAATGCTGTGGAAATCCTATAGGTGGATGCATGAATAGTAAAAGTGCCTCTGCTGGATAGTCCTTAACTCAACAACCCACATCTACCCCTGTGTTAAAACTGTACAGCCCATAACTCCATCATGAAATAGAGCCATTGCTAGGGAGTGGAGAGGAAGCTAGTGAACAGGCAGTCTAGGCAATGTGCTACACTTCCTACTTAGTCCAAAATCTGGATAAAAATATAAGAAGTCACTGCTTGAAGGGACATTACTCATCCTGCACACACTGTGACTCCCATCATGGTGCTAATCCAGTGACACAGCAGCTCTGGGTCTGCAGTCCCTGGATCTTTGACTTCCACACTATGTACTCACCCTGAGTGAATTGAGAGATAAAAATAGTAGTCTCTTAACCTTCATCCACTGGACACAGATGCTTCACTGAGCTTGGCTTTTCTTCATTGGTCCTGGGTGTCGCCTGGGCTTCATTCAGCCCAGTTTGCCTTATGTGGGGTATGCTGGGTCTAGTGAAACATCATACTTGTCTCCTTCCCCAGGGTGGAGATCAGGCAACTGCCTGTATAGTTGCTCCACCTGTGTTTCTGGGATGGTATTGCTGCTCCTGCTCTTCAGACCTGCTTTCTGCCTTCTTGCAAGCATACATGCACACTTGTGTTACCTAGCAGTCAGTACTGACCAGCAGCAGGTAATGGTGTCTCCCATCCCTTGGATGTTCATTGGTTTCCAGAGTACAAAGGCCCTGTAAACTGTGAGTGGGTATCAGTAACCAGCGTGTGGTGACTTTGCAGCCACAGGGAGTACAGACAAAGGACCTGGCAGACAGTAAGTTAACGGTAGTCAAGAAACATGGCAGCTCAGTCATAGACAAGACTTGGGGGATGAGGTCTGTCTTCTCTGTGGTATGAGGTTATCTACAGGTATATTAAAAGTTACAGATGGAGCTATGTTTATATTTGGTGTCACAGGTCTTGTGACTAGCCTATGTTAGTGACAACAATGCAAACAAGATAGATGTTAAGTGACAACCGGGCAGTGGAGACAAGTGGAAAGAACACTTACAGAATGTCAAGTGGCCAACCAGGGGGGATAGACTTGCTGATGAAAATAACCCAGATAGAGATCTGGATCCCATCCACAGCCTATCCACTCTGGTCTTGGAAAGTACAGCGAGAATGAAGGTGCTACAACATCTTTGTAGTCTTCCCCTCTTCGTGTTTTTAGGATGGAAATATTTGGTCCTTATGATTTTATCTTCTCATGCCAAAATACTAACACGCCCATAACCTTAGATTTTATCTTTAAATTCATGTGACAGATTGCATTTGAGAGATCACTTGCTGATTTTATAGCAGTCCTCTTGCTGTTTTTCCCCATTCAGATATATTTCTATAGTTGCTAAGTATCTGGTTGCATAAAATTAATAATAATTGCTTTCACCAATAATATGAGGTCTTAATCTAGTCCTACAAAATCATTTGTTTTATTCTATAAATATTTTTAACTAACACAATAAGTGCAAAAATGTTTGAAAGTAACTAACCTGATTTTTTTTTTAAATTTCAAATAAGTTTTTTTTGCTGGCTTTTGAAACTTAAAGGACTGCTATAAAATTAGCAAGTGATCTCTCAAATGCAATCTGTCACATGAATTAAAAGATAAAATCTAAGGTTATGGGCCTGTTAGTATTTTGGCATGGGAAGATAAAATCATAAGGACCAAATATTCCCATCCTAAAAACATGAAGAGGGGAAGACTACAAAGACATCAAGAGAAATGTAAGGCCTTAGCAAATAGGTGTATTTGTGTAAGGCAATATATGTTCTCGGTAACATTAAAACTTCATTCATTTAAGAGGAAGATATTTAGTCCATATATATTAGACCATCTTTCTTTTCATCGTTCTGCAGGTTCCACCAGATCCATTAAAGCTTTATAAAAACATTTACTTTTGTCGTGGTTGCAAAAGTTACTTGCCATCTACTGAATTCTCCGTGCCTGCTAATACACACACTGTCGGCAGGTGTCGCCGTTGTTGCAAGCTAGATAATGAGGCTCGGCGTCGAGAAGCCTTTTTGAAATACAAGCTTATGATAAAAAATCTCAGAAAATCTGAAGCAAATTACAAGGATGATGCTAAAATCGCTTATGTAGTTCAGGTATTGTATGAAAGAATAGTGCTGATAGTGAATATTAATGTGCTTGTGTTGAGCACCAATTTTTTCCTGTTCCTGTGTATATATCACTGATGCTAACGGCAGTTGGATTGAGTTGTTACATATGGTGGTGGTTCTAATTTTAGACAGTGGTAAAAATGACACAAGCTTTTCTCCCTATGGTGTGGAGCAAGCAATTCTCTCTTGAGTAAATGAACATGAAGAAACAGAGTTCTTCTTAGTATCTTCAGGTGTGGTTAGACTTTCACAAGTGACTGTAAAATAATACAAACAACAGACGGGAAAGAGGATCTAAGAACAGGACTGGAAGTTAGGAAATTTTCATTTCTAGCCCTGCATTCCTGCCCTTCTTGTGTGATTCCAAGAAAGACACTTAACCTTCCTTTACCACAGTGTCATCTGTAACATAAGGATAAGTCTCTGTGATGGTCTGAGAATTAGCATTTGTAAAGCACTTTGGGATTCTTGCATAGGAGATTCTGTAGAAGTATTTTATTACAATTACAAGAATCTTGCACTGCATTCTTTAGTAGAGAAAAAGTGGGGAAGTTCAGTTTTGAGCCTTCAATATTAGTTTTAATAGAATATTTGCATCTAAAGGTTTCTGATTTTTTTTTTATTCTGCAACTATTGGTAAAATTGAATTCACTTTTCTAAACTACGTAGTATCTTCTGTAATCCTTTGCAATTATAAAATTAACATGTTAACATTTATGGAACAATCTCATTCTCACACTTTTAATCTTCTTTTTTTTTTTTTTTTTTAAATCTTAGTTTTCAGTTTTCAAATTGTGAAGTGCTTTCAAAGAAAAGTTAATCAAAAGTTATACAATAGCCCAGGATTAGCAGAACTTTCTCAGGGATTTGCCATTAAGAAGCTACAGTGTCAAGAACAGAAGTACACTTTGTGTCTATTTTCAGTGTGTAAAACACATTTTATATCTTCTGCTGCATTACCAAAAGAGCCATAATAGAAGAAAATTAGACTTCTACTGTTTTCCATGCCTGTTAAAAATATTTTTAAAAATTTTTGTTTGTTCTTCTTAAGTACTTTTCCTGCTTTAAGGACACAAAAAGAGATTTATTTTATTCTTTGTACTGGCACTAAATTACTGCTTGCCTTGAAATTTGGTTGTTCTCCAGAGCCTTATGACAAATTCTCACTCTTGAGTCTCTGTTTCATGCATGTGACTGGTGGAATTTCCTCTGTTAATGTCTTTGGCACCCATGCAATAATAAGCCTGTAGATGTTTACCTCTGCCAGGAACATTGCTGGCCACTAATGCCCCAAGTCATCATTTCCTTTTTAATGGCTAAAAGCAAGGAGTTCACTTCAGTTGTTCCAGCAGAAGTTGTCTCATTGCAACATCTCAGTGTTTCTGGTGCAATCATCACTTGACTTAACTTAGGTTTTTCTTTCTTTTTAAGCTATAATTAACTAGACATTAAAGGAGTTTTGGTCTGGCTTTGGTGTCTTAGTTCATTGAACATATTTGAAAAATCTTAGACTTTTGAATTTCTGTTCTTTTTGCAGTACTTTCTTACTCTTTTAATCCAAATTTTCAGTTCTCCATTTCATGTAGATATCCAAAAAGCAGCTTTGGGTCTCTTAAAAATGCCTCAAGAACAGTCAAATCCAGCCACGAGAGTTGTCTTTATTGCATGGAGCAGGATCATAACTGGTTTTGGCTGTACTATCTGTGAACAGATGCAAGCAGTTAAGTCCCAGGGTAGGAACCTAAAGAGTCTCCTCTGATCTTAACCAGGCTGACTTCCAAGATGCTTGAGCTGAGTTCTGAAAAGACTCAAGGGAAGATCCTCAATTGTTATAAATTGTCACACCTCCATCAACTTCAAAGATGCTGTGAGAATTTACTCTAACTTAGGATCTACCCTTTATTATCAAGACCAGCCAAGATCTATCAAGAAAAATCCTGCAGCTGCCTTTCAGTCCCATCCAGGCATTCAGTTGCACTGCCCTCTTTGGAATCACTGGGATATGTTAAAGTGTTGGTGCTCATAGCATTTGTTACTAACTCATGATGAAGTTTTACAACTGTCTTTAAAGCATAAGAATCATACTCTACTCCCCTGACAGCTCCTTGTCTGCCCTCACCTCTGAGTCAGAACTGCTGGGCTTTCAGGGACTCCTGCTTGACAGTTCTGATGTATATGGAGCATGATCAGAGTAGAAGGTACATCAAAACCTATTGGCTGTGTCTATGCTGGAAGCTTAAGTCAATTTAAGCGGGCTTAAGCTGATTTAAGCAACTCCATGGCCTCATTTGGAGTTCATTGAGGTGACTTAAGCACTTGCTTAAGTCAACTTAATAACTCTCACCCTTAAAGTTCACTTTAAGGGTTAAGTTGACTTTATTAAGTCAACTTAACAAAATGTAGCCATTAAAGTCAACTTAATAAAGTTGACTTTATAAAGTCACTTAAGCCATGAGACCCATTTAAAGCTGACTTAATAAAGTCGACTTTAAATGGGTCCCCTGACTGAAGTTGATTTTATAAAGTCAACTTAAACAAATGGGGACTCTCTAAGTTGACTTAATAAAGTCGACTTTAAGTCAGCCTTGTTAAGTTGACTTAACTGAGCCCTCTAGTGTAGACATAGCCATTATTAGTGATATCCTTGTTCCATCATATGGTATCACCTCTGATATATATATTGTTTTCACAGTAGGAGATGTTCCCTCGAAAATTCACTTAGAAGAGGGGTTCGCAAACTGAAGGTCAAGACCCCTCAGGGTGGATTGTGAGCTTATTATAGTGGGTCATGAGCTGTTAGCCCCTGTGCATGATGGAGCTGCAGCTGTCACATCAAACTCATACACATGTCCCTCCAGTGTGAAGAGTCATTCTAGTTATGTGTCAGTCAATACCAGGTTAAGACCTTAATCTTCAAAGCAATTAGTGAGTGAGATACTGGCTGCATTCTAGATTAAATTTCCATCTGTGCACCACTAGGCCACTTGGACTTCTTTGAGACAATGAAAATCATAAAGTACAGAACAATTGTGGAAGAGATTTCAAGAGAAGAATTAGCTGAATCCACAGTTTGACAATCTTTAGGGAATGCAGCAAAACCATCCTCTCTGATCAAGCTTTTTCACCATAAGCAGAATGATCTTTCATCACGTCAAATATCCCTCTTCTGAAGGGCAAAATTTCTGTAGCAGAATTGCTTTAATCTGAAAAAGTGGAAGAGCCAGGCACTACTGTCAGTCTAATTACCCTGAAGGCCCTCACATACTGTTTAAGGGGTGGCACTAAGATGACAGTAAATTCAGGAACTTTATGTTGTGCAGTGTGACATCAGAAGAAGCTACTGCCTGGAATTGGTACTTGCTGATATGTCTTATTACTAATGTCTGACTTTCAACATAAAGTACGTAACTCAAGGACTTGCCCTGACATGGAGGGAAAATATTAAAAATGAATCTGAGAGATGAGACCAACCTTAGGAAGGCTAAAAAAAAAGGGAGATCTGTGAAGCGAGATGTAACAAGGCTCAATAGTCATAGAACTAGAGTGTGCAGACCTAGTACAACAAAGGCAAAAAGATTCTCAGCTCAGTGCATTCAAAACAGGGGAACCCTTTTGTTTTTCTCCGAGTTAAAGGTTTCACTGGATTTGGAAACAAGATCCATGAGAGTATAGGATGAGACATTTTGTCAGAATATTGGCTCGGACTGGTTTCAGTCACCCCCTGTGAGAAATCTGATTTGTCAACACGCAAATGCCATTATTTAATTGAAGTCAAGTGATTTCACTCTGGGAGAAGGGAACAAGAAACTATTTCAAGTGCTTGGTATGGAAGAAATCTTATCTCAAAGTCCTTTGTCCTACTAAAGAATATTTTTGACTAACTCTTTCCATCATTTTCCAATTACTTGAATGCAGAGAAAACTTGATGATGGAGTATGACAGAAAAACTCATCAAAGTCCAACATTAATTGTATCCCAAAACCACTTTTTGCTTCAGAGACTGTTTTAAAAGAATTAGTAGTGATTTCAGATGGCTAGTACTAAATGAAACAAAGTGAGATGAGTGTAGTTGAATCAGGACTTTGGGGGGGGGGGGGCAAAATACCAGATTTATGGTCTTTGTATAAAGAACATACAGTACAAACAGGCCAACCACTAGCTATTTTTATCTCCTATAGCACCACCACAGTATGTCACAATCCCATGGGGAAGAATGAGTAACAATATCAGTAGTCAGTAATTAACGCTTTGTAGGAGAGAAGTAGAGAGAGAGAAGGGAAAAGAGTAAAACCTGTTATATTTATCCAGGGGATGATCCTCTTAATGTACTCTTAATCATTTTGTATCTAGGGTTAGTTGGATTTTGCCCCCTCTCCCTCTTCCAGCCCAGGTTATTCTGGCTGCATGCAGAATCTGACTTGAGTGATATAGCACAGTTCCATGGGTAACTTATTAAATTTAAAGTAATTATTAATTCAAAAATACAAATATATAGAAAGCTGATAGAGGACAAGACTGAGCTATTTTTATGAATGCGCAAGGATGAAACAAGTAGGAATGAGCATACAAAGCAGCAGGGAAACTAGATTAAATGTTAGAAACTTAAAAATTATAAGCAATTAAGCAACCTGTCAAGTAGAAATATAAATTGCCAGCAGAAGAAATAATCTGAATTAAATAAGAATCTCATGTTTTAGAGATGAACTAACAAGATATAAATCAATCTTGTCACAGCACAGTGTAAAAGAGTAGGCTAGATGACTCCCGTATTCACCCTCCTCTACCTAAAATAACTCTGTGGTGTACACACAATAATTTTAATTCAAAGCATTTCCTAAGTGATGAACAATTAAGGTGACTTTGCTGGTAGAATAAA
This sequence comes from Podocnemis expansa, assembly GCA_007922195.1. Lineage (NCBI taxonomy): Eukaryota > Metazoa > Chordata > Testudines > Podocnemididae > Podocnemis > Podocnemis expansa. The sequence goes on from ML682013.1 coordinate 11,827,602, forward strand.
GCATATTCTATTCTTCTCAACTGCTTCCAATTACAGCAGCAAGATCTACAGTACATGGTGGAGAACATTTGGAGCTGTCAGTCAGCGCTTAGTGCTTGGGCTGATCTCTATGATTTGGTCATGGTCAGATGGGATAAGCACCGTGAATGGTCGCCATGGAACACGATCCTCCTCACTAAAGATGAGGCAAAAGCACATCTCAAGCTGCATAGCCTTCAAGAGGTAAAATGGAATGAATAAAGTATTTTTCTTCTTATATTTTGCATATTAGACTCTTGTGACTAAAAATAATTGACCAGATTTTGCATTTAGACTCTCTGGATCTCAATTGTCCCATTATAACTACTTCATAAAAATGGTCTTGTATATAATGACCATCCCTTTGTCAAGGTCTTAGTTAGATTGTTCGCATCTGCTTTTTCAGAAAAATGACATTTGAGTGTCATGGACACTTGTTTGCTTTATGATCACTTGCGATTAGATGGTAAAAAATTACATGCTGCTCTGGATGAGGTTCCAAAATCTGCTCTTCTCTATTAGTAAAGATAAATTTAATTAAACTAATTTTGCTAAGAAAATCCTTGAAACTACTGCCTTGAGACTGTTACATATTTTATCGAAAGAAGAATCTTTTGTCTAAGTCCTAAGATATAGTTGCTGGGGAGAGGTCCCACTCTGAGGACACCTGAACTTAATACAGTGGAATATTTAATATCGCAAAGCTCAAGAAATTTCTTACAGACAACATGTATCAGATAAAATGGGTTGCAGTCTTTCTTTTCCCAGTACTGTAATTGGTTTATGTTGGGAGTGACCTAAGGTCACTGGCAATGTAGTGGCTGTTTGGTTGCTATTTCAGTTTTTAGTGGCACATGTCCATATTACAAAGCACCATCTCAACACCAGTTCACATCCTTCTTGGAGGACTCACAAGAAGATAGAAAGATTAAGTGGGCATAAAAATTGAAGTAACTTCTTATTCCTAGAAGATAGCCTTTTAGAGAAGCAAATTAGTGGAAAGCATTGTGGAAATTAGTGGTGCCAGTGCCCAGCTGCTACCTTTTTCTATGGATGTCCAGCTGACACCTTTTTGTGAGCATTATTTTTTAACAGGTAAATTTAATTTCAAGTTGTAATCTGGGAGCTCCTTCCCTGAGTCTTCACTACCTCATTAAATCAGAAAGGTTGCTCAGGCAATCAGGATATCAATGCCTTTGTGCATACCAGGGTGTTTCTATAACTGGCAGGATGGCAGAGGGGATCCAGCTGACAAAGTTTCCAGTTGTATGGAGGTTTAGCCTGATATCCACACAAGATATGGCGTCAGTAGACAAAGCCTCTGGCTGAGGCACCAGATTTAAAGTTGTGTTTAAAGTGAAAATTAACCTCAACCAACATATTTTCATGGTTTTATTTTTTAGTTAATTTCAGTTTTTAAAGTTTTTGTTTCAACAATTTCCCTATGTTGTTTCAGTCCAAATATTTCTGCATTAAATAATTTCTGAGAAAAGTGAAAGTCATTACTTTTTTTTTTAATTGTTCAAGTAAAATGGAAAAACAAAGGTAAATAAACTGCATTCTGGAGAAAAGTAAATATGATTTTAAAGGCAGTGTTATACTAAGATTGCATTACAACAGAGGACATCTATGAGGCTTTTTAAAAAATAAATACAATGTTTAATGTGTCAGAGTTCTTTTTAGCTTGCCTTCTACAAGCCATCATAGAGAGCAGTGTCCCTCATTTGTAACTATGTTGACTTCCAAGTTTGACATAAGAATCCTAAAGTCTTTAAGGAGGGGAAGAGTGAGAGAGAGAGAGAGAGAGAGAGAATGTGTGTGATTTTTTGTTTTTGTTTTTTTTAAACAAACTAGATCTATTACTACATGAAGGCTGGTGAGAAGCTAAGAGTGAGTTGCCAAAGACGTCAGATTCTTCTGTGTGTTTGCCTGTAGTTGTGTTTTCACTGTGAGATAGAGCAGGATGAGGACAGAGGAAAGTTTGCAAATACATATTTTAAAAATCTTATCTCATTTTCACTTATTTTCTATGGAAGTGGGAATAGGTCACCAGTAGCTGAGGTTTATCATCCTTTGCTAATGGCCAGTTTGTGGTTCCATAGAATCGGATGTCTTAAGTAAAAATAAGGCAAGGTTTAGAAGAATGTTGTAAGATGTGTTATTTGCCTGGCATCAGTGGAACCAAAACTATATTGAATTGTTCATGCTTTCTTATACAACCCTTCTAACAGTTATCCATACTACTAGTGATGACAGTAGAGAGAGCAAGAGTCTAACATTGCATCTAATATCATAGTTAATTTGTTTATGATTGGATGTAGATTGCTAATCAGTAACAAGTTAGTAAATGGCATGGACATTATTTCATTTACAATACGAGGTTAGACTGAACTGTGGTCTGAAAAATGAAATTCCAGTGCTGCTTTAATTAACCCACAGCACCCTTTATGTATTTAATCTAATTATTCCAGCATCCAATTAAATATAGTACTTTACTTTTATTTCTAGCTTGCAGAATGTTGGGTAACTGATTCATCTTCTAGAATAGAACACTGAATCAAAATGAAGGCTACATAAAGTGCTGCAAAAATGTTTTCATGTGGTATGCCCTGATGAACATTTATAAAAGCTTCGGTTCCAATCAAGGGAAAATTCTCCCACACATTCTTAGAAACACACAGGTTTAAGCATTGCCAGTCTCATTTTGATTTTTCAAAACTCTAAAATAATAATAAAAAATAAAAATTCACCTTACTCAGAAGATGCCAAGGAAGTACTGAATGCTTTAAACCCTTGAAACAAGCAAGGAGTCCTGTGGCACTTGAAGACTATCAAATTTATTTATCGCATGAGCTTTCATGGGAGAAAATCCCACTTCGTCAGGCACTTTGAAGTTGGGGGACCTTGAATGCTTTAAATCCCACTTCGTCAGCAATGTTTCCTGTAGGTTGCACAGGCATGCGAGTGCACAGCCCCCGTCACCCACACAGCCAACACTGCTGGCCGCGCATGGCCAGCAGCCATGGCCCATAGCTGGCCAGAAGACACAGTCTTCTGGCCCCAGGGAGCTGCTCCTGCATGGGAGTTTTTAAATCTCCCATGCCACCCTGAATATACTCAGATCATGCTCAGGGCAGGTGCAAGCAGCAGCCTGTGGCTCAGCTGCTCTGGCAGACAAGTAAGGGGACCCTGGGTGGGGGGGTTGGGGAATGGGCAGCCACTGGGAAAAGGGAGCAGGGGGGAGCCAGTGGCTGGGCGAATAGGTTAGGGTGGGATTGGGGAGCAGTCAGGCCAGCTGGGGGACTGGGCAAGCCAGTGGGTGGCTAGGGAAGGCACCCCCTGGGACGTGGTGTGTACAGGAAGCCGATGAGCAGCTGGGGAAGGTGCCCCTGGAATGCAGCAGGCATGGGAAGCTGGTGGGCAGCCAGGGAAGGCTCCTGCCCCGTGGAGAGCCAGGGAACATGCATGACCTTTTAATCAATAAGCTGATGAGATGGCAAACAGCACTTGTTTATCACACCAGCACTGCAACTGCTTGCAGATAATAACCAACATTAATAAAACTGGAACACACTCCTTGTTAAAATGGACTGCAACACCTGAAAACAAAATGCATCAAGATAAGGCTAATGCAAATAATGTTAAATAGTTAAGACAGACAGACGTCTAGATGTTCAAAGGTTGAAACACCCAACAGAAAAGTGGCAATTTTGTTTTTCAAAAACTATTTCGTTTAATTTAACACAGGTAAAGAGAGACTAATGAACAGATTTTTTGCCCAACATATATAATAGAGATTCTAGCCTTGTGTAAATTTGAAATATTTAAACATTTAAGCAACTGTTTTGTCCTTGGGGGTATTAATCAAACAAAAGGAGGAGTTATTCGTACTTTAAAGCAGTAAATGTGTGCTAACACCATAAACTGAAAGTTTTGTCATTTATAAGTAAGGGATAAAGCCCAATAGTACACAGACCTTTTAGTGGCACAATTTCATATCTTTTGGGCAAAATTAGAATACAAGTAGTAATTAAAGAAAAATATAAGTGCATCCAAACATACCACATTTCATGTTTCCAAAATGGCAATTCTCTGACAAGAGCTGCAATTCCAATTAAAATAAACATTTGTGTACTTCACCCAGAGGGAAAAGAGTTAATAAACCTAGGGAAATCTCTAAACAACTTTCTTCAAATCTATCCCCAACTCCTTACATAAAATAATTTGTATGGAAGTATATATCCAATACATATATTGCAAATAAATTGCAAATAGTTATAAAGTTTTGAATTGGTTAATTCTAAAGCCCAGTTGTGAATCAACTACTCTTTGTAATTTAGTATGTGCATTTCATATTTTTAGTACAAAAATGAGATGTAAATGAGGCTAGTGTTGCATAGAGTCGCTGTAAACCCACCAAAACAAAAATTATGCTTATGACATTCATTTGGATGATTTATCAGTAGGTTTTTCCTACAGAAAAAGAAGGCAACAGTCATCGAGTGACATACACATTAGGCTGGTACGAAAAATTGAAACAAACCCCTTCTCTGTATTCCAAAAGCATGCATGTAGAAGAAGGTAGACTACTTTGTTCCAATCAGGCTTCTTGGAATTATCAAAATTTATTTTCTGGCAAAGAGCAATTTGGCTTACCAAAAAAGTTGTTTTGAAGGCTATTGATGAATTGTTTCCCTTTTAAAACTAAAATTCAAGACCTAATAGTGCAACAGGTACGTTTTGATTTTAGAGTACTTAGTGACTGAGCACAGTTAGTCTATAAGTAAGAAAATCCCAATTTATTGTCTTAAAGAAAAAAATGGAAACAAAAGATACAAGGTTTATATACATTTCATTTTGCCTAAATTTACCAGTACATCCATAAACCTCATCAGTATTAATAACTCAATTATCCTGGTGATTCCATTATAAAACTTGCAAAATATATCATAAAGTGAATAAACCATCCAGTGCTAGTCGTCTACATTTTCTGTGCATACTAAGCCTCTTTGTGGTTTATTTCCTCCAGGTTAAATCCCCCAAATTTTTCTGTAATAATTATGAAAAAAAGGGTGCCCTGCAGTGTTCCCTCTAAGCTGGAAATGCAGCTGAGCAAGTTATGGGAACACTCAGGGAGCTGATGGGCAGTGGGGAAGGGGCCTGGTGCGGGTTGGGGAACTGGCAGGGAGCTTGCTCAGCTGCATCATCACCTTAGAGGGAACACTGTTTAAGTCAGGCACTTTGAAGATTGTTCCCCATCTTCAAAGTGCCTGACGAAGTGGGATTTTCTCCCACAAAAGCTCACATGATAAATACATGTGTTAGTCTTTAAGTGCCACAGGACTCTTTTCTTGTTTTGCTGAACTAGACTAAAATGGCTACCCCTTTAGAACTTAAATCCTTGAATGCTGTTAACTGGAGTTTGAGACAGTGGTCTCTTCATAAGAGGCACTAAGAACCTTCCAAACTAAGATCTTAAAAGACAGCTATATCAGACTACCTTCTGCTGTATCTTACTGCATTAAGTAATGTCTAGATTTGAATGTTAGTATGTGATTTGTTACATAGCTTGTAGTTCACTAGTGCAGTGTTTATGCCCTATGTATAGTGACATATAGATAAGAAATTTTGATTGCCTTTAATAGATTTTGGATTCTCTTATCTTTCAGGCATATGAAATGGTATTTATCCACAGGATAAAGCACAAACATATCCTGGCAAAGAACTATTTTTCTCAGATTCCAGAGATGGCATCATTTTTGCATAAAGGTGATGAACAGATTCACACAAATGAACTGTTAATAACTAAGTCTATCCCTCCTGGTTCAAAAGCATAACTCTTCAAACATAAAACTGTTATTTAAATTACTGATTAATACAAGTTAATTAATTGGAGTAAATAATTGTTCTGTTTCATATATAGCTTAATTATGCTCGAGGAGCACGTGTAAACTTCCAATAATTCAATAGTCTAATCCTGACCATTTATTGTAATAATTGAATGTCATGTTCTATAATTGTGTTAAGTTTTTAAACATAAAATAAAACAATTTTAAAATGCAGCTTGTAACATTAATCTTAACCATTCCACAAGCTCTTCAAAACAGAGGTTGTCTTCTATATCCTTAACTGCCTAAATAATTTTGGCTGCTACTACAATATATGTAATTTAGACAGTTTCCTTTACATGTCATAACTTCTACATTAAACACTGCACTATTAATAAACATGTCATAATACTGTAATTCATTTCTTCTGTGAAGGCATTTTGATCAAAATCAAAAATCAATTCAACTACAGATTTCATATGGTCTATCCAAATATAAGCCCTTTATCTTGCAAATGTTTGTGCACAGGAATAATTTAACACATGTGAGTTGTTCCATTGAGTTTCATTGAACTACTCATGTTAGTGTCTATAAAATTATGGCTGTATTTTGTCATATCAAAAGTAGATTGTTTGGGATATGTTAATCTCTCAGTTAGCTTCTCTGAAGTTACAGCAGGAGTCAATTTTCTCCCTTAAATCTATGTTTAGTTATGTCCTTTTTGCGTGTGGATTTCTAGTTACATAAATTCAATAAAAAGTTGCAAAAATTATTCAATAGTTCATTCTGGTTGTTTGCAGACCACTGTATTAGGCATTTCATCAGCTCCAGTCTCCAAGGGCCTATCGCTTTGACTAGTATAATTGCTTATGGTGAAGCAGAGCCACTTAAAAGTTGAACTAAGTAAATATATATTTAGCAGCAAACCATATTAGAGCTGTACTGTGCATGCACTGAGGACTAAAATCAGATTTAAGAGCAATGCCAATTAAAGTCAGCAAAAATCTTTCCATTTATTTTAGTGGGACTTACCCTCAGGCTCCAATCCAGCAGAGCATTTAAGTACATGCATAACTTTAAGCATCTGAGCAGTCCAAATGTCCTGAATTTTTTGCTGGGTCTCTGCCTTCATACATGAGCGGATACCAAGAAAGTGTATCTGTCAGCCGGAACTCGGGCTCTTAAAAAAAAAAAAAATTGGGGTTGAAGGGTATGTAGCCCAAGATCCAGGATGCTTTAGCAGCAGCTATGGGAACTAGAAGTTGTGAACTGCATGTCCGTGACATGTCTGGTTCTTGCCAGAGAGTACCTTCTGCCCTTCCAGAGAGAAGTTTTGGCAGCACTGACAGAAGCTGGGAGCACAAGGCAAACAAACAGAGAGGAGGCTGCTGAATTGTTAACCTGTTCTGTGCTTGACAGGTAGGACCAAAAAGGGCTTTTAGAGCACCCTGTGAGAAGTTTAAATGATAAAAAATGAGAACATTGGCTTATTTGTTTTGTGGTTTAGTTATTGTGGGAATTAGAGCATGTTTGAAGCAGGGGGCTTGTTACACAAAGTCACTTCTGTCCTCCAGCAGGAAGTTTCAGCAGTGACTGAAGCTGGGGAGCATGAGGCAAGCCAGCAGAGAGGGCACTGCTGGACTTTTTATCCTGGTCTGTGTTTCTCTGCAGAATAAAATCTTGTTCCAGGTGGTTTGAGTAGACCACACGGACATGCAATCAAAAGGCCCTGTTTCCCAAAGTTGTGTGAAAGGCCACAAGGCACTCTTAGCTATATCTTGAACAACTTTATACTGGGCCAGTGAACAGGAAGGGGGCTACAAAAGAAAAGGAAAACATGAATCCTATAGGCAGCATTCCTGTTGATCAATTAATATATTATTTTTCTTAAAAAGTCATCATTAAAAAAATAAATGCACCAATTTGGTACTCAATGAGCATGAGGGAGTTAGTTCAGGCAAATCTGGATTAAGATGCTGATCTTATAATGTGTGTGTACCATCCATATTTGGAAATTATAGAATTCACAAGAAAACAGTAGTTTTGGTCCACTTATTTGCACAAATGCTTTGCATCCTGTTTTTTCTGCACCTTTTCATTTCTAATGATGCTTTTTGCAGTATCTGTTTAGGCATGCTGTTTAGGCTTCCCATGTTTGCAAATTGCTGCTAACTTATGTTGAAACTAAAATGAATTAGATATTTGAGTATTATCTGGGACAGTGGCTGACTGAGGGACTCAAAGGGAATGAAATTTCTAGCTTCCAGCTCACAAAGAGAAAAGATAGGAGATTGCACTTGTACAAGAGCGAAGCTTCAGTCTTTCACTGGAGTAGTCTTAGAATGGCTGTTGAGAGCCATTGTGGGCTGTAGAGAGTGAATGATCTGGAGGACATGAGATGCCAATGCACCGATTAATGAAAAAACCGAAAACAGACAAAAAGGTTCTGATAAGTGTTAAAACCTAATTAAATCACGTCCTTCGGAGGGAGCAAAATACAACTATCATAATTCTGAAATAGAACAGCATGTGTTAGTTTAATTTAAGCAGTCAGCTAGGACTGTGATAAGCATAGTATACATATGCTAGTATATATAATTATATAAACTTAGTTAAATATGACCTGTTTTATTGTCCTTTTTGAGTAAATTGTTTTAGCTATTATCACTTTGATTGTATTCCACGTTTCAAAATGTTTCTCCGTACAGTTACTGAAATTACCGCAATAAGAAGAATACTTTTCACTTACTTATGTCTTATGGCATTGTTTACAATTATATGTGTGTTATGAAAAAAAGAGTTTTCTTTAGGATATTTCTCCAATCTGGTTAGTGGTTTGTATGGTTTTTGGCTGTTAATATAAGTAAATTCACAGATGCCATCAAATCAAAACAAACACCAATGTGTTGAATAAGCGTTAAGAACAAAAGAGCTTTTGAATCCTAAAGTAGTAATGAAGGGAAGAAGAGCTGACTGAGAGGCGTAGGAGCTAGGTTAAACATATTGTGCTCTCCTAGAGAGAGATCACTACTCTTCTTTCTTCTTTTGTTCCACATAATAATACAGAACTTAGATCCATCTTAACATAATATTCAGTAGTTCTTTCCATGGCCTCTGCATGTCCCCACTCTTACAACACGCATGGCTAATTTAGGTCTTGCGTACATGGGGACATTCAGGAAAATTAATTCAAATTAACTAAAGGTGTGAATTTAAAGTGAATTAGTTAAACTGCATTAAATCCCTGTAAGAATGCTCTCATTGGAATTAAAATTACCTTAATTTGATTTAGTTTAACTAATTTTGGATTTGTAATTCCCTTATTTAAGCACATCAGCAATATGTACATGGATCAGTTAATGCATGCTACATTACTTGGTTTTAAAAATCGCACCTGCATAGTGTGCATTACTCTACCATGTACAAAAGCCCTAAACTTAAAGGTTAGCTGAGTAAGGAGGAGGTGGGAATATAAACTGAGGATCTAGATCTGTATTTCAAACTGGGAAGTCATTTCAAGTATGCTTTAGAAATAATGGATGTTCCTTTTATATTTTCTGTTTCGTCACCTTAAGCTGTTTAGGTCAACAACCTGCAGCACAGTTGTTTGAAATATTACAGTATTTGTCATATATTTACTTATATATAAAAAGTGTACAAATACTGTTTGCTACCTAACTCATTCTCACAACTGCTTACCAAAGAGGAAAGTGAGGAAGAGACACAGGGCCTTTCTTAAGGGCATACAATGAGTTAGTGGTACAACTGGGATTACACCTCAGGATTTATTGCCTTTCAGACTTCCCTGAATATTAACTCCTTTTTGTATCATCTTCCTTTACTCCCTTCTCCTGAGACCCCTCTTGTTCAGTGAAGTCCCTTGTCTCAATACCCCATTTCCATTTTCCAAACCTGTCCCAGTGTCTTCTTTCATATCTCCATACATGCTGAGAACTCCCTCCTTGACTCCATTTGCCATGCCTTTTCCCTACCCTTCTCTAAATTCAACTCTTCGGAGAGGTTTTATGCCCTAAACAATAAATTTTGAAAACGGTAATTAAAGATCCTCTATTTTCATCAAGAATTGTGCACTAGCCTGTCATGTGAGTGAATAATCATATTCCTCTTCCTTGCCTTCTACTTTCCTATATCTCTTCTATTACCTGTTCTTCCTGTTTATTTTCATCTCAGCATCATTGGTAAGCTGTTCAGGGCAGAGAATCTTACCTGTTTTGTAAAGGTTTGTTCACACTTCTGATTTATTTAAGTACTCAATTCTAGCCCTATTCTCATTACTCTTGACTATACAGCCAGAGTACCATAGGCTCAGGTAGTGACCCTGAGAACAATGGAAAAACATTCTTCCCATGTGGAAACTTCAGCTGTCTTGGGAGCAGTCTTCTCATCAGTTACCCCAGAGATGGCTGGCTGTGGGTTCAGGAATCCATATGTGAGGAGAAAGCATGGATTAGGTGAGAGGCTGGAGCTCTAGAGAATGCACATCATCCCCACCAATCCCTGCACCTAATTCAAATGCTGGCGGAAAGCTGCTGGAAGGAGTGGTTCCATAGATCCAGAGTTGATGCTAATAATGCACAGTGGCTCCATAGAATCATAGGGTTGGAAGGGACCTCATGAGGTCTAGTCCAACCCCCAGCTAAAAGCAGGACCACTCCCACTAAATCATCCCAGCCAGGGTTTTGTACAACTGGGCCTTGTGTGTTTCAAAAGATGAAGATTCCACCACCTCCCTAGGTAACCCATTCCAATGCTTCACCACCCTCCTAGTGAGAAAATTTTTCCTAATAACCAACCTTGACCTCCCCAGCTGCAGCTTGAAACCATTGCTGCTTGTTAATCCTCTGTTACTATTGACAGTAGCCTAGCTTCCTCCTCTCTGGAGCACTTCTTCAAGTAGTTGAAGGTTGCTATCAAATCCCCCCCAGTCTTCTCTTCTGCAGACTGAATAAGCCTAGTTCCTTCAGTCTCTCCTCATAAGTCATGTGACTCAACCCCCTAATCATTTTTGTTGCCCCTCCACTGGACTCTTTCTAATTTGTCCACATTCTTTCTGTAGTGGAGAGCCCAAAACTGGATACAGTATTCCAGTGGCCCCACCAGTGCCAAATCAGAGGGGAATAGTCACATCCCTCGATCTGCTGGCAACACTCCTATTGATGTAGCCCAATATGCCATTGGCCTTCTTGGCAACAAGAGCACATTGCTGACTCACATCCAGGTTCCCATTCATAACTCCCAGGTCCTTTTCTACAGTAGTGCTACTTAGCCGATCGGTCCCCAACCTGTAGCAGTACATGTGATTTTTTCCATCCTAAGTGTGGGACTTTGCACTTGTCCTTGTTGAACTTAATAAGATTTCCTTTAGCCCAATGCTCCAATTTGTCTAGGTCTCCCTGAATCCTATCCCTGCCCTCCGGCATATTTACCATTCCCCCCAGCTTGGTGTCATCCGTGAATTTACTGAGCATGCAATCTATCTGATCATCCAGATCATTAAAGAAGATTTTGAACAGAACCGGCCCCAGGAGTGACCCTTGGGGCACTCCACAAGTTACTGGTTGATCTCTACCCACTGAGCCCGATGATCTAGACATCTTTCTATGCACCTTGCGGTCTATTCATCCAGATGATACTTCCTTAACTTGCTGACAAGAATACTGTAGGACAGTGTATCAAAAGCTTTGCTAAAGTCAACATATATTGCATCAATAGTTATGTCAGCGTCCACATAGCCCCTCATCTCGTCATAGAAGGCAATCAGGTTGGTCAGGCATGATTTGCCCTTGATGAATACATGCTGACTTCCTGATCACGCCATTTTCCTCCAACTGTTTCAGAATGGATTCTTTCATAGGGATGGCTTTTATTTCATGTTCCAAAGGGGCAGCCTTGTTAGTCTAGTTCAGCAACACAAACAAGGAGTCCTGTAGGACTTTAGATTAACACGTTTATTTATTGCACAAAAGCTCATGCAATAAATAAATGTTAGTCTTTGAGTGTGACAGGACTCCATGTTTCTTTTATTTCATGTGCATCTTGGTGCCCTTGTTATAAGATAATAGGGTAGCTAGGTGAGACAAAGTTCAACTATGGGGAGCTTTGAAGTTGGAAAAAGAATTTTGTGTCTAGTGGAGTAGAAGAGGAGGGGCCAGGGAGTGATTTTATGATGCTTTTCAACAAAATTTGGAACAATATGAAGACTGTTTCTGTTTAGAGTAAGCTGATGGATTCAAAAGCAGTCAAATCACTTGAAATGATACTGTCCGCTGGAAAGGTAAACTATCGTCCTGTGCAAATGTGAAATACAAAATTATGTCATCAAGTTTTAAATTATATCTGAAGAAGGGAAGTATGAAGGTCAATGTGCCTCTATACTTCGTCTGTGGATAATTGATCCAAATTTTGTCCTCATCCATGTGAGTGATATTTCAGTGGCAGAAGTATGCACTGAGCACAATTATATTTCATGTGAAGCAAATAAAGGTTATGTTTCTCTAACTGCAGTGTTTCAAGAAGTTTCAAACAGTGCTATGTGAAAGTATACTAGGGTTTACAGAGTATAATTAATGAATAACATGTTAGTATGCATTAGACATCACACCCTAAATTGTGCATTTATCTCACTGAATAGAAAAGCCTTTATATCCCTGGTCACTGAATAGCATAACTAACTTCAGAGTCAGATCTGCTCTCAAAAACAAAGCCTTTTTATTGACAAGCTTCAGACTTGTCAGAAAGGAGAGAGATATTTTAAGTTAATATGTGTGAAAAAACAACATACTTAAAATAGTTTTTTTAAAAAACACAATGCTTTAAGAGGAACATGGCCCTCAGTAAGTAATGTCATCAATTTATTATTTTCAAGAATTAGCCCATGGGGTAGATTGCCATGTTCATTGATAAATTAAAATATTTGTATCTGTATAGAATTATGTCATGAATGGATCCAATAACATTCAGTTTTGTGATATAAGAAGAACACCTATGTTCATACACCCTTCTTTGCTTCGGACTCATGGGCCACATTGGGTCATCAGTCATTGATGTGGGAAAATTCCAAAGGGCAGCTGTGTTAGTCTAGTTCAGTAAAACAAACAAGGAGTCCTGGGTCACTAAAAGACGAACAAATTTATTTATTGCATGAGCTTTCGTGGGAGAAAATCCCACTTCATCAGACACTTTGAAGATGTGGGAACATACAGAATGGGAGGAAATAAATTATTTGACTTCATCTTTCTCTATATGTTATTCCCCAGTGTTTGAATCTTAACAACTGCTTTGATTTGCTGTTACAGTGTGACCTGATCCTGTGCATTGCACTTCCCTGCATTTATTTCCTCCCATTTTGTAGGTTCCTCCATCTTCAAAGCATCTGACAAAGTGGGATTTTCTCCCATGAAAGCTCATGCAATAAATAAATTCGTTAGTCTTTAAAAGTGTCACAGGACTCCTGGTTTGTTTTACTGAAGTGGGAAAAAAGATTAGAGCATCAGCCATGTACTGGACACAGAGGACTCCAGAAAAACAAACGAGGAGTCCTATGGCACTTTTAAAGACTAACAAATTTATCCACTTTGTCAGATGCTTTGAAGATGAGGGAGCTTACCATGAAATCTATGGATGAGTAATGAGCAGCTCCTCTAATTCTTATGATCCACTGCCCTTTGTTATGACCAAGACAGTGGGCAGGCCCTAATGGGTAAGGATTGTTGAGACAATTTTAGTGGAGTTGCCATCTCCTATTATTCCTTGCTTGGGACAAAGGTGAGCCTGAGGATATGACAAGCAATCATAATGGCAGGAGGTCCCAAGACTGGACTGAACATCAGTCTGACCACACTTGACCAGGACAATGAAGTTGGGATGCTAAATCTGTGACTGCCTGATCATTCTTAGAAACTCTCCAGAGAGGTCCTCTGGGACATTGAGTTTGAATTTCAACTTTAAAAAGTTGGTAAACAGGGTAGAAAAGTATGGTCCTCCTGAAGTCATCATGAGACCATCCAGATGACAGATAACTCCTACTCAGCCTAAACAAGTCCCAAGAAAATAGGAGACAAAAACTCCATAGATCAGCCAGTTGACTGGAAGATGGTTCCCATTGTTGTGATGGTACATCATCTGAAAGATGTTGCTTGGTTCGCTGACACTAAAGCTTTAAAAACCATAGAAGGTGTATTCTTTTTCTCTTCCTGAGTAACTTTTCTTTGTTGTGTTTCTGGAGCAGAACAGCTGAATACCAAGGCACAGATGCGCATCAGGAAAGACTTGTCCTAGCTCTTTAAGATGTGTGTGTGGCCAAAAATAGCACTTCACATAGAAGCCCATGGTACATGTTGCCACTGGGCATTAATCAACCAAGATTCCAAGCAAATCTTATAACAGATCACTAAAGTCTTCGTAAATATCTAACGATTCCAGACTTAACCCATTCTTTATACAAGTAAACTGGTAAGTAAGCTCAATAGAAATACTAAGTAAACTATCCAGTAATTTGCATTTGTATTAGTTTTGAGATGTGATTATTGATTATTCTCGTGTAATAATTTGTTCAATTGTAGGTTTCAAATTATTTTGGTTAACCTCTTTTAATTCATCCTATTGTGAACTCCTTGAATTGATTAATTTGATTTACATTTTAATCTAAGCCCAAATTTCACATTATTTAGTTCTTTAAGGAATTATAATAAATTTGTTTATGTTCATAAAAGGCATACAGAATTGTTCTACTCAAATCAAATATACAGTGAAGTTCACCTTAATTAAAGAGACTTTAATTAAACATTAACAGATCATTAGAGTCAGGTCTCAGAAACATTATTAGTACCCCAAATTTGCCAAGCCAGGCAACAAGCTTGAAATCTTTTAAAGAGGTATAGAGGTGTTTTTGAAAAGTGTATTTCTGACCCATCTTTTTAAGATGGAAAGGTTCATAAAGAGTTAACAAGCTGAAGGAAGAAAAAGGAAGTTCCCTTATGATCAGTGTGCTCCCAGCTGACAATGAGATGGTGGTTTTCTATTGAAAGAGTAAAGAAAGTGAATCAGGCACACGCCAGAAACAGAAGTCTGAAGTAGAGAACTCAGTAAGAATTTTGATAAAGCTGCAAGATTAAAAGCTTCATGCTTCCAGTTTTGTCTGCATCTGCAAGAAAAATTTCACAGGCTACAGAAAGGCCAAACTGTCTCCCCTTCTCCCTGAGGAAACCTGCTACCTGTGGCATGAAAGAAGACTGCTAGTCACTACATCTAGAAGAGTCAAACAGTGAGTGTTGTTTCTTTCATTTATACTTCCACTTAGTGTCCTCACCTCCACATTCTGTACCAAATTGTGGTAGGGTTTATTAATTCCCGTCAAGTCCCTAAATATGAGGCAGTCAACTCATTTGAAACATGAAGCAGAGGTAACTTCCTTTCTTAGTAGGCCATCTACCTAGAGGGGGAGGGTGTTTGGGCAATCAAAATGGAAAAGACATGATGTCAATCAGTTGCAAAGGACCCTAAGTTGGATCAATGAAATTGGGGGCAAACACTGTATCACAAGAAATATTTCCTCATATATTGCTGGTGATTTCAGAAGGTTGATGGAGAATTGGTCAAAGTAAAGAGACAGTAAACTAGGAGAGGGAAAAATTTAAAGATTTATAGCAAGACTTCAGCAGGCAATGGATAAAGAGGCTAATGCTTTTTTAGGGGCAAATGACAGATTGGATGGGGAAAAATTGCAGAATAGAAGGCTGAGGGAAGAGAATGGATTGCTGGCAGATACTATTTAATGGTGGTTAAAAGGAACTCTGGCAGCTTCCAGAGACCCAGATACACAAGCAGTTAATGAGTTGAAAATAATCCTTCTGCTGAATGGGCATGCCTTACCTCAGGGCTCAGATAAAAAAGAGAATTGTTGAAGGAAGCGAAACAGATTGAATTTGACTCCTTTGAGAAGAGAGATCAACCTCACAACATGTATGGTCAAAATTTCCTTAGGTGCTTTGGAAGGAGTTTCAGAAAATAAGATGAAGTTTTCAAGGAGAACTGTAAATACAAACCCCAGGACCTGGCTGGAAACTTTATCCACAGACATAGCCAGAACTTTGAAAAAGCTTGCCTTGAGCAAATCAAGCCCTGCTCAGAAATGATAAGGCCTACCACTCTGGTTTCTAAATTTAAGTTTCATAGTGATTAATCCGGGATGAACTTTTAAGATGAGATGAGGGGGATTTATTTAAACTCTCACAGTGCTGTAGATCAGCAAAAACTACCAGTCTATGTCAGAGAAAGAACATAGTTGATTACAAATCCAGATGGGACCTCCCATGAAAGAATTTGTCATTCAAGCTCAAGCAGGTGGCTTTCCAAAGGCACAGCTTAGTGAAGCCAAGACAAGACCTGATTTTTTGGGTAGAGTTATGTCCAGGAACCTGGAAGGGCTGAGCTAGAACTGGAAGGCAGAGAACTAATCAACAATAAGCTATTCCCCAAGAAATGTGGGAAGCAAAGTCTCAGCTGTAAGGACCTCCCAGCCTGAAATGGTCACAGAAAGGTGAGACTATAGGTAGTAGGACTTTGAAAGGACAAAAGAAACCGATTAAGAACAAGGGGACCAATATTAAGCAGATAATACAGGTGCTGATGACAAGTTGAGTTATTTGTGACCTTATTTGCTCACTGAGCCACAAGGAATGAAAGAAGGGAAGGGCAAGGAGAACAGTGGCTTGGATCTGATAAAATATCGTGTGGTCCTCAGCATTTGTCAAGCTTACCCTACTTTGACTTAGAAAGCAACTCCTTCATAATTCAGAGTGAGGAGTCACACTGCTGGACAAGAGGGTTTTATGCTGGATGAATTCTTTGATTTTTTTTTTTTTTTTAATTTTCTATTGCTAATAGGGATTTCAGGGAAAGTCTGTCTGGGAGAGGGTATCTCAGCTGGTTCTGTGAGAAGGTTGCATTCTGGGATTAAAGTGCAAGATGGCATGTTATCTATGGTGCTCCTTGATTAAGGAGCAGAAGTAACTCTTGTGACAAAGAGAATGTTTGAGTCACTCAAGCCTTGAATCAGTGGGAAAACCCTAACCCTTGATTTCATCAGTTATACCCAGAATAAAATAATCCTGGGAGAGCTTGCTGAAGGAAATTAGGCATTGGTGGGATGATTGGAACAAATTAACAGTTTAGTATATCTACACTTAAGTTAAAAACCTGCGACTGGCTCATGCCAGCTGACTCAGGCTTGTGGATTTCAGGCTGAGGGTCTGTTAGATTGTGGTATAGGTGTTTGGGCTCAGGTTGCAGTCCAAGGTCTAGGACCTTGTGAGCTGATAGAATCTCAGAGCTTGAGCTGCAATCCAAGTCCGAATGCCTACGCCATAATTAAACAGCCTTGTGATCCTGAATGTCACTATCCCAAATCAGCTGATAGGGGCCACCCACATGTATCTAACATCAGTGTACCAGTCAGGGGCAGTCCTACCATACAGGTGGCCTAGGTGGTTGCCTAGGGTGCCAAACACTAGGGGGTGCCACTGTGCTGTGCACAGGCATGTAGCCCAGGGTGCAGCAAAACGGGAAGCTGGCTCTGCTCCCTGCTGAAGAAAAGGTAAGTGCTGGAGGAGGTGGTCTAGGAACAGGCTTGGGGGGCTAAGAGGAGTGGGGGGGGGGCCCGGGGGAAGCGTTGGGGGGGGGGGCTATGAGGAGCGGAAGGGAGGGTGAGCACAGGCCCCTCAGCTGACTTGTGCCCCTTGCCCAGCCCGTGACTCAGCCAGGCTTGGGGGGGGGGCATCACCCACTAGGCCACCACCTGGGGGAGGAGGGATGCCAAAATTGCAGGCGCTTGGGGTGCCAAAAATCCTTGGGCCAGCTCTGGTACCAATTGTCTCCAACCAGTAGATCGTAATCTACTTCTGAACAGCAGTTGCGGTTAAAACCTATGGGTATTGCGCCATCTGCTGGCAAAAGGGTAGAGACCACTGGTGTAGATATACCTTAATGGGTAACATGTCTCTGAGCTATTAGAAGTGCTGGGAGTAGTTTGTGCAGAAACCTACATTAGTTTAACATAGAGACCCTTGTCCTTCACAGTCACTGACACCTAGAGAGTCAATTGTTAATGGAAATTATCAGTGCCTCCTTCTTCTAATTTTGCAGCAGAAAATGTAAAAGAAGGCTCATACTATCTAATGGCTTCAGGTCTCCTTGACCCTTCTCAGTCTAGATCCTGACTTGGTTATTGGACAGAGGCTGTGTTGATTGTACTGGTAGATGACATTTTGCTGACAGATGAAAATAGGGTGTCTGTGCAGCGTGTGGGATCCCTGCTGCTGACATTACCTCAATAAAGCTGTGAGGGGGTGATGAAAACAACCCCCCTCCAGTCCCGTCAGGAAGGGGGATTAGTGTGTCAAGGACGCCCAGAGCTGCAGGTTGCAGAATAACCCAGTGGTATGACACTGAACAGGGCAGTTCACCCCTCTAAAGTCATTACGGGCTGGTTACACATTCAGACAGACAGCATTGCATCACTGCCTTCAGATAACATTTCCAAGCTTTTCTTCACAACCAGGAGTGCTAGAAATATGTTTTAAAAAACTGAGAAGAGAGATTTTGATACTGTTACCTGTCTACAGGAATCAGAGTTGTAGGCACATGTCCATAGAACCTGTATTTTATTCTGGCCCAGTCGAGTTATTCAGTGGGTGAGGAATCCTGCTCTAGAGCCATAAAAGAGAGTTCTGCTACAAATGCTTCCAGCCCACAGGTGCTTATTTTGACATATAAAAAGGCTCAGAATCTAGATGGCCCATATGGGCCGTTGTTTCCCTGTCTTCCTTTCACCAGAGCCCCTCCATAAGAATGGGTTCATTATCTTCCACACCAAAAGCTCACCAATCAATCAATCAATCAATCAATCAATCACAGACCTCAAAGATGGACCGTCTCTCCAGAGCGGGCTTCTTTGGTTGTAATGTCTTTCCCTCCACCACCAAACACCACAGCTCAATCAACTTCCACATGGAAAAACTCCAGTTTTCCTCCCACATGCTGAAGTGGATAATCAATTAACTTGGCAAGGAGTCTCATGCTTTCTGACTCTCCCTCTTTTCAACAGAAGGCTGTGTGTTCTTACAAAGATTTACCCCTTCATTACCCTCCAATTATATCTCAGAGGATGAGGAACAAAGGGTCTCCAAATAACCTTTTTCCCTGCCTCCCACAGACTGAATCCCAATTAAGAAAACATGAATTCCCATCTTGTGCCAAAAGGTAGTTGAAAACACAGTGATAAAATAGGATAACAGATTAAATAGTTGATTGCAGAAGAATTATTGGTAACCAACATTTGGTACTCAGCAGATACTTTCTCCAAAGGGAAATACAACAACAGCTGGGATAAGAACTGGGTTTGGACTACACAGCCAGCGAAACTCACGGAACATACGCAAGCTACATAATGTCTCACTGACTTCCTAACTTCTATGTAATACAGCCCCCCTGCTATGCTGCACCAGTGAGAAATGACCTCCCTTCAACACAGTGTTAATCCTTTTGCCGGGGTGGATTAATGCCACCAATTTCTGAATCAATTGAGCAGGTCTCCATTACCACTCATTTGATCCCACAGAAGAAACCTGTTAGCACTGACAGTGCTATTGTCACTATAGACATACTCTTAGAATTCCTGATTCATTTTTAAAAAACAAACCCCAGGGTAAATACATTGGCTTGCATTATCCGAGGTTGCTGGGGGGGGGGTCTTAAAATTCAATGTTACCATCAATAGGTCAGCTTCTCAATCTGTTTGTGGAGTCATTTACCACAAAATTGATGACCATCTTTTTCCTGTCTACAAACATTCCATTCACAAATGTTAGCCTATGACACCCACACATTTTCCTTTTTTACAAAAGACATCCCTCTTTTCCTGACGGAGAGTCCTAAATTTAATATTGTCCCACACAAATCTGGCATTCACATTTTTTCTGTTCAGAATTTTTTACAGCAGGAATGCAGACTTATAAAGTAGATTTTTAAAAAAAGGATTTAGATGCAAAAGAAATTAAGCCCACATCCTTCAATCTAACTTTTTATTTTTCTTGTGTCTTCTGTTTTGAGCTTTGAAAGTTTGAGGTAGGTGGTTATGGACTCTTCAGAGGATTGAAAAAGAAAACATATAAATCTGGAGAAATGGGTGGGTGTGGGATTAATGGGTGGAAATTAAATACAGGTTTGGGAAATGAGCCTTCATATTCTTTTCATGTAATAAACTAATTGTAGCTAAGAAGCTGTGATAGAGGTAACATTTTGTCCTTGTTCCTCATTATAAAACTGTAATAACACTTTAAAACAGATTAGTCTGAGTCACAGAATTTGGAACTTGTGCTGAATTTCAAACACTCCAGTGATCAGAGGTGTCTAAATATAGGGTTTCATTTATGGGGCATTCACGAAGTACCCAGGGAAAATATAAAAGTAAATTATACATTTTTTCTTATGAGAGAGCATTTATCTGCACATTTAGTCTCCTGTTTGTGCACTATCTAGCCAGCTAGATGAACTAATGAGCTCTCAATACATTTTAGTTCAACCTGGGTAAGTCGTCTTTTGTACAAACCCTCTCTCCAGTTTCTATCTTACATGTAGGTATATCTTTCTTTATTACTCATGTGAGGAAAGTTTTTTTTTCTTTTAGGGGATGAAAAATCAAAGTAAGGAAAGGGACCAAATGTATTTACAACTGCATGCAAGATGGATTTGCTGAGGATGGCAAAATACTGCACCAACTTACCATTTTCTTCAAATTCACTTCTTCAGGGCTTACTGCATTTAAATCAAAGCTCAAACTCAAATAATTGGGTAATCAACACTCCAGTGCTTGTCAATGGGGAGGGGACAGGTAGAGATACATATGACATATCCTCCCCCTATGACTCTGTCCCTTGCACTAGTTTCTCCTTTCCTTTTATGACCCCACTCAGATCAGAAATGTTTTAGGCAGCAAGCTTAAGTGCCTTTCCACCTTCTCTCAATGATTTCTTCTCTCTCTTCTGTTTGGAGTATAGACTCATTGCAGAAACTCCACACGCACCCTCCAATGTGTGCACTGACATGACTCTTGTAGCTGGGTTAAGGTGAAACTTGAACCCATTATTTATTGTTCTGCCTAGTTTCCAGAAAGTCCAGCCCTATTCAGACTGCAGAGTGCTACTCTGATGTGAAGTCCTGCTGGAGTCTGGTTTTGATGTGTAGAGGAAAGGGAATCCAGATAAATGGCATTTTATTGTTTTTTTTTCCTGGTATGCAGTTTTGCCAAGAACTTCTGGTCTGCATAACACACACCACTGGTGTCGCATTAGAGCATGAGCTCCCAACACAAGAAGGAATGGGTGTGATAGAATCCAAGAAGCTTCAGTTCAGTAATATGCTGCTTATTCCTCATAGTCTGATCACATGAGGCATTTGGCATGTATTACTAAAATGGAAAGAATTCCGCCTATTCTCATTTCTTCTTGCATTTCACCTACTACAATAAAAGTCTCTGAGAAGTCCTCTCAAAGATGATATCCCGAACTCTTCCTAGAACATTTTTTTACCCTTCACATCATTCCATCATATATTATAAATCTTTCTACCTTTATTTTTGAGATCTAGCTGCAGAATAGCTGTAATCTGGCCTTTTTTTAAGATTCCAATTTTTTTTCAGTATGGTACATTCACACACAATTCAGGAACATTCTTGACCTGCGCTGGGCAAATCAAAACCATGGTTATGTAGACCAATAAAGGATGCTAGCGCAGTGTGATTTTTGTCTCCTTTTTTCTTTGACAAATAATTTTTTCATTGAAAAAAAGCATTTTAGGGATCTTCAGTCGGAGTTGTCAAATTTGGGTTGAATGAGGCAAAAGGTTTCAGAGTTGGGGGAGAAAAAAAAACTTTTCAAAAGAATCAAAACATTTTTATAAACAGAGAAAAGACGACTTACCCAGGTTGAACTAAAATGTACTGAGAGCTCATTAGTTCATTTAGCTGGCTAGATAGTGCACAAACAGGAGACTAAATGTACTAAAGGGGTCTCTAATATTAATTAAGAGTTTTACAGAGAAGAAGAGCCTGCATGCTGCAAGTTCTGCTGGGGAGACTCTTAACTCCCATGATCCCTCGAGGAAAGAGGGTGGGGGAAAGAGAAAGCATCTTCCTGCTTCTGGAGGGAGCACAGGAGAACATGGTGGACTCCCTTTTGGAGTGAGGCATGGCCCATGTGTGCAGCTGCTGGCGACAGCCCATGGGGCTGTTGAGAGGCTGCTGGAGGCTTGTTCAAGCAGGAAGCTTCGAAGGTTGGTGGCACATCAGGGGCATCACCGCCCTGAAAAAATGTCTGGGGCATGCCCTGCTCCCACCCCCCATGCCAGCCATGATCTAAGCGGTCCCTGACCTCTGCTGGCCTATCTGGGTGGCTCCAGGCCCAATCTGAACTGCTGGCCACCCCAGCTGCAAGCCCCACTCCCACCCTGGCCGACTCACCCTCCTGGTCCCCATCAGTGGCCCTGGGTCCAGTCGGACGCCAGCTGGCTCGCCACCACTGGTCTTGGCTTCCACCTTGTAGCTCCACTCACCTTCCCCCAGCCCCAAGCTTTTCCCCCATCCATGCCCAGCTCCCGAGGCCCTTCTTCAGTACAGCACTTACTGAGCCGGGAAGCCTGGAGATAGGGCAGAGCGCAGAGCTGCACACAGGTGTGCTGTCAGGGCTGAGCAGGTATGCCACAAAATTTTTTGAAAAACTACTCAAAGAGCTCTGGGTTGGCTCATTGACTCATGAATATTCAGGAGTTCATTTGGAAAACTATATGGTGGTGTGCCTCAAATTAATTAAAGGTAGCAAGGTATGTCACAGCAGAGAAAATGTTGGGAACTACTGCCCAAAGCTACTGTGGCTGGGAGAGGAGCAGGGCAGGAAATTTTAAAATGGCCCTGCTGGTTCAAGTTCCTCTGCAGGACTCGGGGCACTGCTGGGCACATACGGGACTCGTGCCCCCTCTGCCATATGGCAACGGCATTCATGGTGGCACTGTTCAGCCCAAAGCAGGGACTGAGGCTGGAGCTGGCTGAGCTGGACCTGCAGTGAGTGGTATAAGAGACTCTGGCCTCCTCCCCCCCCCCCACTAGTTTTGGAGCAGGATTTTCCGAGGAAGGGACTCAGGAAGGGAAATATGACTGGGACTGAGAGGAGCCAGAGTCTTTTCTCTTCAAGACAGGCCATGATTGCTGACACGTGCTTGGACCAACTCCAGCTCTTCAGCATTTTGCATTGGCTGAACGGAAACATTGAACAGCTGGAGTGCTGTCTCCTGTATCAGACCTTCAGGCACTTCCAGGCAAGAACGGGATCAAGGTTCTGAATTTAGGGGTGTGAACACTCCGGCAGGGCAGAAATGGTGGCACTATAAATGCCAATTAGATAAGTTTCATTTATTACTGTATTCTGTTTTTAATTGATTTAGTCAACTGGTCATGTGATATTTAATTTCAGCCTGTAATTCCAAGTTTCCTTAATTTAAGTAAAGGTTTGTTAACATTAATTTAAGTAATTGGAGGTATTGCATACATAATTGATGTTTTTGAATTAGACCTATGCCACAGATTATTCATATTAGCATGGGTTTAGTCCTGGAGGCTCCCAAGGCATGCCACTGAGCTTGTACAGGATCCAACCAGGTGAAGGCACTGCCAGTTTTAAATTCCTGTGAGAGCAAAGGAACTGCAGCAGAGGGGTGGATAGAGGATCCCCATGAATCCAATGTCACCAATGGGATACTCGGATCTCCTTGTTGCCACCAAACTTAGATGCCTGTGCACACTTGAGTTTTGCCTGCTCCCAAGTAACCTAGGGAGGAAAAGGAGTGGGTTACACATCCCAAATGGAAGACTCGCTACAAAACTGGTGGGGGGTGGGTGGGGAGGAGAGAATTGTTTGAGTTAACTCCAAACATTGTATTGACATGAAAAGATTTGTTTTTCAAGTTTTTGTTTTGAGGAAGTCTTTCTGGAACCAAAATCTGTTCTTCAAATCAAACTGGAATTTTTTTCAGATATTTCAGTTTGGTCCCACAAACTGAAAAATCTGTTATTTGCTCAGTCCAGTCATAACCAGCTAGGGCAGTGGTTCCCAACCCGTGGTCGGGGGACACACAGGGGTCCCCGGAGCCTCTCTCTGCAGGGACCGGAATCTAGCTACAGCCCCGATGCTCCCCAGCAGGGCTACCTTCCCCTTCCTGTGGCTGGATCCTGGCAGGGGGATGGGGCTGCGGCAGCTCCCTGGCAGGGGCAGGGACAGGGGGCCATAGCTGCCATAGCTCAGCTCCCCAGCAGCGTGGGCCATGGTGGCAGCAGTGCTGCTTACCGGCTGTCCTAGTGGCATTGCCAGAGTGGTGCGGGCCAGAATCTGCCTGTGTGGGCCAGATTACATAATTAGCCAGCGGGGCTGCAAAGATTTTTTTTTTTTTTTTTTTTTTTTTAAAGAGTCTCCAGCCTGAAAAAGGTTGGGAGCCACTGAGCTAGGGGTGCCAATTCTCAAAGCCAGTGCAGTATTTTCCAAGGCTGACTAAACTTCTCCAGCTTATGCTATATTCTACTCTAGAAGTTCCAGTTCTGCACTCTCTCTGATTCAGTCGCATATGCTCTCACTTGCTCTGCCTTACACTGACCTGCACTAGTCCACTGTTGTAGTTTACGGCCAAACAAGCGTGTTAGGAAATGTGGAGTGATAAAAACTGTCTGGGCGATAAGTGTGTAAAACACGAAACTAGGAGGGGTATAAAGAATAAGAGAAATAGACAGCAGTTATTTTTTTTTGTTTTCTTAACAGAGCTTTCCCCTTATATCACAGCTGATTTTACATTAGCGTATGAACAAATTACCTTATATTACACATGAACTGTGCAACAAGTCGCGTTAATTATATGAGTTCAGGCTGCAGGTGCTTCTGTTTAGAGCTTTGCACAGCTTCAGCTCACTTTCTGATTCACTCTTTTACTTCACTTCACTCTTTTCAGTTCACTTCGGCTTCTCTTATATCTCCCTCCCCATAGATTACTCCCCCAGTCACAAACTCACCTTTTTTATACTGTTCCTTATGCTTGGGGCTTATACCTCCTCCTGCTTCTTTTTCTCCATTCCCCCTTCACCCTCACCAGCTTTCATTCAGCCGCTTCCTTATTAGAACTTTCATCAATAATCCACTAAAGCTAGAATTTCAAACAGTTTAAGTAAATATTAAGTGTATGTTTAAATAATCAAAATAACCACAAGGAGCTTATACAGTCACTCAGCCCCATGATTTGCTCTGTATGGCAAAAAATTGTGCTTCAAGAATAATTGTGTCTTTTTATGTCAGCATAATTTCTCTCTTGCCCTCCATGGCCAGTTTTCATTTTTTGTCTGTTCCTTGCAATAATTTAGTTCATAATCCCCTTAGAGGTGGGGGGGGCAATTTTTATTTTGATTGAAAAGTGTCATTCATGCCCATGGTGCATATGATACTACTTAACTAGATGACTCTCAAAAGTAGAAGCACGACTTGGCTGCAGCTCTAAATTTGATGCAGGCAAGGGCAGCATTTTAGAAAGATATGAGAGGGACATGCTGATGGACATAGAAGAAATTCCTCTAACCATTCTAGTTTTCTGTTAGGTTTCTATGGTATTTAAATCATACCAGCTCCTAAAAGCATTATAATTTGCTGACGACCTCTGCCCTTCTTGTTTTACGGGTCAGCTTCTTCTCCACTAAAGTATAATTGAACAATTCCACATTAACAAGTTCCAAATTTATCATGTTCTCACTCTCTTCCTCTTTGCTGGAAGCCACAAAGTACAGATACACTGCAGCTCTCAAATCTGCCAACACCCATGCATGACACAAGCTTTTGCAGTGTGTAAAAGAGAGATAAGCTGAGGAACATATTAACAACAGTAGAGGAAGAAAATAGAAATATATGAGATTCTTTTTTCTTAAGCATGGGTAAAGTTTTTCTATAAGCTCCATTTCAGGATTTAATAATTCACTTGTAAATAACATAGGGTATGTCCACACGAGCCTTTTATTTCAAAACAACACTGCTTGTTTCAAAGTAAAAAACTGAACGTCCACACGACGTTTTCTTATTTCAAAATGGCAGGCTGTCATTTCAAAATAAGAACTGTCATTTTGGAACAGCTTAAACCCCATTCATTTCAAAACAGCTGTTATTTCAAAATAACGCCATTTGGACAAGTTGTTTCAAAACAACATGTCAAACAGCCTTATTTTGAAATAACCATTTTGAAATAACAGCTGTTTCGAAAGCAGGCTTTCCCTTAATTCGAATGAACATTTTCTTAATTTGAATTAACCTATTTCGAAATAAGGACTTTATTTTGAAATAGCTTATTTTGAAATGATGTATGTGTGGACATAGCCATACAGTAATACTGAGTGAGAAAACAGTGGGAGTGGGTCCGGAATAAATTTGGGCCTTATAAACAATATACTTGGAAATGATAAGTTAAAAGGTACAGTATGTGTCTGGATTCAAGACATGCACAGTTCACGAGTCATTTGCACTTCTCCAGGGAAAGTTATTCAAAAATTCAAGCACTGTTGTTGACTTAATGAAATGGATGTTTTGAATATTCATATTGTTGACACAAAACAGCCCCAACCAATATCTTAGCTATAGCCAAGGTCCCGTAGACTAAACTGGAAAATCTAGTTTCCTCCATCTTATGTTCAGAGTTTTCTTTGCAGCTAGTCAGTCATCTGTGAACCTGAGTGGGATCATGGCTCTAGTCCAACTGTTCTACTCCCTTGCTGTGCTCTTCAGATTGGCTCTGTCTGTGGCCCATGTACCCGTGCTGCTCTGGTCGACTCACAGGTGAGAAATTAAAACATCTAGCAGTCCTTATGTAGTTGCTTTACTAGAACAAAATTTTCTCTCTCTCTCTCTCTGCCCTTCTTGTCAGTTTGATTCGATGTATAATATTGGAGACACTATGGTCTAGATCAGTGGTTCCCAGCCTGGGGTCTGCCCCCCTCCACAGACAGAACCCAGCTGTGGCCTGGCTGCTCCCTGCCAGGGCTGGTTCCCGGCAGGGGTGGGGGCATGCAGAGGGCTGTCTGCTGTCTCTTCTCACCGGCTGCTGATGCTGGCAGCAGCTCGACTTCGCTTCCCTGCAGGGGCTGGCTGGGACCCATGGCTGTGGCAGCGCCACTCACCTTCAGGGGGAGCGGGAGGGGGCTGGGGCTGCGGCTTCTGCTCCCTGCCTGCATTCTGGCTGTGCAGGCCAGATCCTGCCCACAGCATCACTGCTGCCTCGGGGGGGCGGCAAAAATTTAGTACAAAAGGGGCCCCCAGCCTGCAAAAGTTTTGGAACTACTGGTCTAGCTAATGTTTAGTCTTTCCTTGAGTGTAGGGTATAGGGCTAGAAGACCTCTTGAGGTCCCTTCTAGTTCTGTGATTATATGGAACTAAAGACTATGTGCACAGGCGACCTTCATTCTGATATTTCCTAACTTTCGAGTGCCAGATTTTGCACCTGAATGTTCTTTTTTGATGTAGTTTTTTTATTTTTGTATGTAAATTAACAAGTTACAGTGGGCATTATTTCAGATGCTCTGTGGGACTTGTGGGATCATATAGTTCGGTTTTGAAAGTGCATGGGAGATACTTGACAGGGTCATGAGACTCTTGAACCTAACCTATGAGAACCTTCAAAGTAAAGAATGCAGACAGAAGGACTTGCAAGGTTGCAAGCCGCTTCTGAATCTGATCTGAGGGACTCATAAGTGAGGATGGAGAAAGCTATTCTGGAGAACAAAAATAACATCATGCCTGTTGCATCCACGACAATCCATCTGTGCAGCTGGCTTTAGGTCTGTGTAAATCTCTTAATCTCTGTGTTTTACTTCCTTTGTTTGTCTTATTTACATCATAAATCCTGTGCAGCAGAGACTTTTATTCAGTGTACAAATGGATGTATAATGCCTAGCAAAACAGGGCCCCTGAGCTGAGTTGTAAGCTTTAGGCACTGTGAAATAAATAATAACCACCCCCCATCTGACCAAACTAGAAATTTAATGAAGTTCATCCAAGTGATTTTCAAACTATTTCTTAATAACTTTCTTTGCCTTGCACTTAGCAGCTTCATGGTATCACTGGTCCACAGAGCAGTCAGGGGCAGCGTCTGGAATCCTTGCACACAGTTTAGTCCAATTCCTTACAGTTATGGATTCTCAGCCACATTAAACTCCTCCTGGAGATGGAGCAGCCCTGCCCCTTAGAATGGTTGGCATCTTTGCGATCTGTAACTGCTCGAGAGTACAGGGCTGACTCAAGATGTGACATTTTGAATAAGAAAAGTTTCAGAAAATGCTTAGTAGGATTTAAACATCTCATTCATCATGCACAGCAAAATCTTTCACCATCATAAAGGAGAGAAAGATTTAAAAAATTGTAACCCCACATGAAGGCATCTCCTTTGAACCAAGGCAGACTTCATATATCTGAATTTACGAGTCCCAATTCTTTTGCAGCTCTATCACTCTATTGTCAGTGGAGTTGTCTTTGATACACACTCCTGTAAAACAAGGAAAATCAAGCCAGTGGTTTCTGGGAAGAAGTCCCCTTCTTACAGCTCGTTGTACTAGGTCTGCTCTGCAGTGTACTACATATGAGACATTATAGAATATCTGTCAGTAGAAGGATACCTGGATTAAGTTCTGCAGACCAATTCTACTGACTTCAAGGTAGATGATCTGGTTTCAAACCAGCATATTTAAGAGAAGAAGCTGGTCCTTTGTGGAATAGTGTCTTATTTTATTTGCATTTGTATCTTAATTTACTTGAAGACATAAGTTTATTCAGAAGAGGTATAGTATGCAAATTTAGGATTTAAATTATAAGCTTTTCAGTGCAATGAATCTCGCTCTGTAAAATGAGATTTCAATATAGGTTTCTTTGATGCCCTTTCATTCTTTTAAATGTGCTGCTTTGGTGATGAAGGCAATAGAAGAATTGCATTTGAAGACAATTGTGATGGTGTGATATTTGTGATGTGTTTTTCTCAGATGTGTTCTAGTCAGTGTGTCCTTTATAACATCACTGATTCTCACCATGTTTGGCAAGTGTCAGTACATGCTAATGCATCCATGGAAATTGCATCTTTGGTCCCTGAGGAGTTGAGGTATAGAAAAAATGCAGATGTTTAACTATGAAGAATTACATTAGTTAACTTTGTTTTTCTTTCCTGAAGGAAAGTGAAAGATGACCCTTTAATTTCTGGAGCTTGTACTACATTGGATGTTTTAAAAATCAGCTGATTTATTAATCTTTAAAATAGATAATTGGAAGAGATCTAAAACTTGTGTATTGGAAAGAAGATTAGATTTGTGCAACAGGGTTAGGGTTTTGTTTGTTAATACAAAAATGATCCTAAGTGCCTGAAGAACTAATCCATTTCTTCTTTGTCCTGTTTTTTATTTCTTATAAATACTGCATCTGTTTCAATATAAACAGAGGAGTGCTGCTATTGTGTTTACACAAAAGTTATTTCAAGGTAAGAAATGCTCAGAAAGCAAAGTCCATAGTAGTAATGAAAGCAAACTTTTCGGTGGTAAGTGCACGTTCCAGACAGTTTATTCAGTATAGTTAGCTAATCATCAGCAAGGAGATCAGGTAGGTAAAACAGTGGAACCTGTTTCTTGTTTATGTGCTACAGCTTTTCACAGGAGGAAACATACCTATATCCGTGATCTTATCTTTTGAAAACACAGTGTTCTTGTTTGAGGAGTGTCCATGTAGGTGCTCTACTTTAGGTGATTGGGGGCTTTTGTGCATGTAATGAGGTGGTGTGTAGTAGAGCCAGATTGGGTCACACACAGGGGCGTCGCTGGCGCTGGGCACGTGCCTCGAGTCCCAGTACTAGTGCCCCAGATCTCCAGCCCAATCGGGCCAGGGATCCGGGGCCCAGCTGGCAGCCTGTGGCGGCTCTGTCCCCGGCCGGGGATCCGGGGCCCCTGGCCGAGAATAGGGCCAAGTGGGGCCACACCACCAGGGGCGGCTAGGCTATGGCCAGGCCAGGCTAAAAGCAGCTGCAGGAGGCTGGGCCCCGCGCCGCCTCGGGCAGCCAGTCCCCCGGATCCCTGGCCGGGGATCCGGGGCTCAGCTGGCCCTCCCGCAGCTGCGGCAGCCCCGTCCCTGGCCAGGGATCAGGGGCCTGGCTGCCCGCGGCCGTGGCCACAGCGGTGTGGGCCCGGCCTCCTGCAGCTGCTTCTGCCCGGCCCTGCCATGGCCCAGCCACCCCGCCTGACCCTATTCCTGGCCAGGGGGCAGGGTCTGCTGGCTGGGGGTGGGGCCTGGGCCCATGACCCGGGTCCCAGCAACACCCCTGGTCACACACCTGCTGTTTCCTTCTTTATTGGCCTCAGGCTGTTACATAGCCCTGTGCCACCTCCCTTTGTTCTTTTCTTTACTAGCTGTAACAGACTGCTGGTTTTCCAGCACTGGGTCTCACTTTTTTTTTTTTTAGTGGAAGTGGGTCACAGCAGAGCCTAAATACCTGAGTCCTGCCCCATGGGGCACTTATACTGGTGAAACTCCAGGGCAGGGAGCAGAGATGTCCCTAGAGGGGCACCTAGGGGTGCAGGGCCCAGGGCAAATCACCCTCCACCACCCCCCACACAGGGGGCAGGGCCAGCCAGCCCAGGGGAGGGGCCAATCCTTGCACTGCCCCCCCCCCCCAAGCAAGGGCCAGGTGAGCAGGAAAAAGGACAGTCCACCACCACAGCGCTGCCAGTCTTCTCCCCACCATGCACACTGCTCTGGGCTCCCTGCCAGAGCAGGAAGGAGGAGGCAGGGGGCAGCAATACTAGCTCCATGCTGCCTCCTACCCCCTCTCCACTGCTCTAACACAGAGCAGCACACATGGCAGGGGGTAGCAAACTGGCAGCAGCAGCCTTTTGTCTGCTCACTCAGTCCCCAGCATGGGGGGGAGCAGCAGGGTGGCCACACAGGGCCCCCAAAAGCACAAGGCCTAGGGTGGCTGCCCCTTCTGCCACCCCCTAAGGACAGCCCTGACAGGGAGAGGGGTTTGGGACCTCAGCCCACCCCCTCCTCCAGGGGTCCTATGAAGTGCAGCTATGTGCTGCTGCTAGTGTCCCAGCCTACACTTTTCCCCCATGCTGTCTTCCCCCTCTGTCCTTACAGTTTCTTGTGCCTGCTCACCCCTTAGGCCAGGTTTCTTTTCTCAACCAATCAGCACACCTTTCCTTCTTTTCTCAAGTCCAGTTACCTGCTATAAACTCTTCTGCTCCTTTGTTCTGCACAGCCCTACCCTCCTCTTGCTGCTCCTCCAGCTTGTGCAGCTTCTGTTTGGAGCAGGGAGGCTTTTATCAGGCACCTGGCTACTTCTTAACTGATCTCAGGTGCCTCTAATTAACCTGCAGTAACACTGGTTAGCCACTGGGGAACAAAGCCTTCAGCTTTCTGAGTCTCACATATCTCCCTTTTTTTACTCTCAGACCATCTTTAGAATAGAGTAGAATCATAGGGTTGGAAGGGACCTCATGAGATCATCAAGTCCAACCCCCTGGGACTTGAACCCAGGACCTTCTGCATATTAAGCAGAGGTGCCATCTGCTGGCTTTGATCTCTCACATACCTGTGTCTTCAGCTGGAGCATTTAACA
This sequence comes from Podocnemis expansa, assembly GCA_007922195.1. Taxonomy (NCBI): domain Eukaryota; kingdom Metazoa; phylum Chordata; order Testudines; family Podocnemididae; genus Podocnemis; species Podocnemis expansa. The sequence goes on from ML682013.1 coordinate 11,859,179, forward strand.
GTGCTTCTGTATCTAACCTAAATAGCATAGTTATTCAATTAGAGTTAGTTGTTAATCAGCTTTCCTTCCCCATTTATTTTATTCCCCTTTTTATTTTAAAAAAATCTCTCGTATTAAGAAACCAAGTTTCAGTTATATGTGCGTCTTTTGGAGTACAGCAGTTGCTCTCCCTTTCAGGAGAAAACCCTTGTCTGGCAGGCATTCACTAGGGTTTAGATGCTGCTTTACATGCAGATTCTTTGTCTCCGTCTTGCACAGACATTCACTGTGACAACATAAGAACATAAGTATGGCCATATTGGGTCCAATGGTCCATCTAGTCCAGAATCCTGTCTTCTGATGATGGTAAATGACAGGTTCTTCACAAGGAACAGGTAATGGTCAAGTGATCCATCCCATTGGCCGTTCCTAGCCTCTGGCAAACAAAATCCCAGCTTGTTCTGGCTAGTAGCCATTGGTGGGCTTATCCTCCATGACCTTGTCTAGTTCTTTCCTTTTTCCTCTTGCCTCTTAATTTCACTGGATGAACCCTAGTTTTGTGTTATGAGAAAGGAGTAAATAATACTTTATTTTATCAACATCAGTTATGACTTTATAGATCTTTATCATATTGCCTGTTAGCTGTCTTTTTTCCATGCTGGGGAGTCCCAGCCTTATTATTCTCTCCTCATATGCAAGCTGTTGTTCCATACCCTTAATCATTTTGTTTGCCAATTTGTGTACTTTTTCCAGTTCCAATATATCTTTCATGTGATGGCCATCTATGCAGTATTCAAGATGTAAGCATAACATGATACATTTTCTGTCTTCCTATCCCCTTTTCCTGATGATGCCCTATGTTCTGGTAGCTTTTTTGACTGTTACTGCACATTAAGTGGATGTTTTCAGATAACTACCCACAATGACTCCAAGATCTCTTTTTTTGAGTGGTAACAGCTCATTTAGACCCCATCAATTTGTATGTGTAGTTGAGATTATGTTTTCCAATGTGCATTACTTTGCATGTTTCAAAATCGAATTTCATTTGCTATTTTGTTGCCTAGGTACCCTGTTTTGTGAAAATCCTTTGTAACACTTCACAGTCTTCTTTGGACTTAACTACCTTGAGCATTTTGTATTATTTGCAAATTTTACCACATTACTGTTGATGCTTTATTAGTATATTGAAGAGTATTGGTCCCAGTATGGATTATTGGGGGACACCACTGATTACCTCTATCCATTCTTAAAATTGCCATTTATTCTTATCCTTTTTTTCTATCTTTTAACCAATTATGGATCCAGGAGAGAACCTTCTTTCTTATCCCATGATCTTTACTTTGCTTAAGAGCCTTTGATGAGGGACCCCTTGCAAATGCTTACTGAAAATCTAAATCACTGTATCCACTGGATGACCCTTGTCCACATACTTGTTGACAACTGAAGGAATTCTAGAAGATTGAAAAGGCATCATTTCCCTTTACAACAGTCAGGGCTGTCCCTAAGGTAGAGTGACTGGGGCAGCTGCCCAGGGCACTGCACTTTGGGGGGCCCTGTGGGGGCCACACCGCTGCCCCCCCCCAATGCTGGGGACCGAGTGAGCTGGCCAACAGTGGTGGCCCAGTTCAGTGCTGCTGGTCCGCCCCCCCCCCCCCCGGCACATGCGCTGCTCGTGGCTCTGTACCAGAGCAGCGGGGTGCGGGTGGGAGGCAGCACAGGGCCCATATCGCTACTCCCCATCCCAGCCACACTGCCTCCTGCCTCCTCCCCGCTGCTCCAGCACAGAGCCAAGAGCACTGCACGTGGCTGGGGGGGGGGGCCGACCGGCAGCGCTGAACCAGGCCGCCCTTTGGCTGGCTTGCCCCATCCCCAGCATGGGATAGCTGGCGCAGCAGCCTTCCTCTGCACTGGGCCAGCTGGCCCTGCCCCCCAGTGTGGGGGAGTGAGTGGGGGGCCTGCTGAGGGCATTTGCCCAGGGCCCTGCACCCCCCTTGGGATGGCCCTGACAACAATGTTCCCTCTAAGGGCTTAAAGCAGCTGAGCGACTTATGTTGCTCGCTACATAGCTCCACCCTTTGCATGGGCCTGATCCTGTTCCTCCCACCGGCCCTCTCCTGCCCCTGCTCACTCTCCCGGTCACCCCCACAGCCAGCCCAACTCTGTCTTCCTTCCAGCCATCTATGTCTTTATATGGTGACCTGCACCGGCAGTGTTTTCCTGAACTAGATTAACATGGCTACACCCCTGGAATGTTAAAATGGTATCCCTTTCTATGTTATCTCTTTAGACTTACCACATATCACTCTTCTCTTTTGTGATAATCCTCCTTCACAATTCATTGAGTATATCTATACTGGAGGCCTAAGAGAACTCAATCAGGCTTAAGTCAACTTAAGCAACCCCAGGGCCACATTTGGAGTTCACAAAGTGGACTTAAGCACTTGCTTAAGTCAATTTAATAACTCTTACCCTTGAAATTGACTTTAGGGTTAAGTCAACTTTATTAAGTCGACTTAACAAAATGTGGTCTTTAAAGTCGACTTAATAAAGTTTGCTTAAGGCAGGAGAGCCATTTAAGTCCACTTTATAAAGTTGACCTTTGCCAGGGGACCCATTTAAAGTTGACTTAATAAAGTCAAGTTTAAATGGTTCCCCGGACTTAAGTTGACTTGATAAGGTCGACTAAAACAAATGGGGACTCTCTAAGTCGACTTAACAAAGTTGACTTTCCTGAGCCCTCTACTGTAGACATAGCCATTAGGTGTAAGTTATGGCAGAGGGTAATTCTTTTTTGTCTTGTAAGGTGAGTTAGGTTAATGTTAATGGTTGCTAAATTTTATCTGCCAAAGTGGCTTTACTTCGCTATGCCAATAAGTGAAAACTGCAGAGAGCATGAGCCTGTAAAATCAGTGAGAGCCAAATTTTGCCCTGGGGCTAAGCACGAATAGATCCCAGTTATCTTTAGTGGGAGCTCTACATACCTACTGAGAGTGGAATTTGATCCAAGTAAAAACTGTTCTATATAATGGTGATAGTCTATGCTGTGAGCCAAATTCTGCTCTCACTTACGCTGATGTAACCCAGAGCAGAATCTGACCTTGTGTCCTTAACCAGCATGCATTGGGATGTACAGGTTAAGTGCTCGTATCTTTTTGAACTGATAGCTAACCATGTTGATGCAGCCAACTATCTCTAAATGAAAATGTTAAATCAAATCCATTCTTAAGGAGAATGTAGACAATAGCTGGGTACAGATGTTGAGTTGTCATCACCATCCCTTCCAGTACTGTTTGATAAGACCTACATTTAAAAGTATATTATGGTTTATCGGTCTGAATAAACACCGACAACTGAGTTGTGAGTTCAGCATTGACACTAAATCTTTCTGCATTCTTGAGGCAGTCACTTGTCTCTACGTCTCAGTTTTTCGTCAATAAAATGGAGTCAGTGGGTCCATTTCTTACTGCAGTTTAAACTAGTGGCAAAATTCTCCTTGCCTTCAATTGGAACAGGATTTAGTCTAATAAAACTTATAGTACCCCTCTTACTGGTGTATTATGAAAAATAGTTAATGTTTGTAAAGCACTAGCAAGGCAAATGCTAAATTATAAATACTGTCTGAATCTCACTTATTTCATGTTACGCGGAACCCTTTTTATGAAGGCTGATATGTCAGACACCATGCAGGGATCTGAGAAATCTGAAATTCCAAATGCACACAGTATACAATGTATAAAATACACATGACACCAGTCCTTACTGTAACTTCAACATACTAAAAATGGTCTCTTCTATAATGATAATAAAAGTGAATAATTTGACAACATCCTCGCATTTCCAGCAGTAACCTTGGAGAAAGATAAGGTAGGAATAGCTTTGGGTGCTGCAATGAAATGGTTTTCACAAGGGGATCACAAAATTATAAAGCAAAGTGCATCTGTTCATAGGAATGTTTTTTGCTTACAGTCAGTGTGTGATGTTCCTCTCTTGCAATCTGGTCTGTTGTATCACTATGCCTCCACAATCACCCACTTCAGGGCTCTTCTAGGTGGATCCGTACTCCCTGAGTCAGCCCACACCAGCCTCCTGCATGTAATCAGTCCCAGGCAGTAGAAGTGTGCTCACTAGCTGTTCATGGGATGGTCCCCCAGCAAGCACCCTCAGTCCCCAGATGCCACACTGGGAACTTCCATCCTGCAGGGCTCAGGACCCTTTCCTGATCACTGCAAGTTCATTTGCTCTTGTCCATCAGCTTAACAAAGAAACTGATATGAATCACTTTTGTTCCAAGTTAGGCACCCATATTTTCACTCTTTCCAAAATCTACACTGCTTCAGATAAAACAAACATTAATTTATGGATTAGAATATGATTTTAAGTGCTTATGTAGCCATTCATTCATTCATTCATTCATTCAGTTGATAGTTCATCATGATCAAATAACAGGAAATATGCATTCTAAGCTAAAGTTCAGTGTCGTTGTCCATTTCTAGCTTACCCAAATGCTTTGGCTACTGATGGTTTTGCAGCCAGGTCTTCCTCACCATAAGGGTCAGAACAGCAGGGGTTAAAGTATAATTCGGTGGGCCCCAGAACCCTCTGGCATGGGTGGGCGCCCCAATACCTGTCCCCAGAACCAACCCCCTGCCCCAATGCACAACCACAGCCTCCCCTCTGGCCCCCAAGCCCTTACCTGGGTTGTTTGCAGACTGGTTGACAGCTGGAAGCTACTTCCAGCCACAAGCTGCTCTGCTGTGCCCTGGGGAGATTCATGAACTGCCAGCCTGCCCCAGCTCTCCGCTGGCTGGGCTTAAGGTAGAACAGGGTTAAAGGTTCAGCCACCAGAATGCTGTGTTCAGGCTGCTCGTGCTATTTTTAGCAGGGCCCAGGAACACAGCGTTCCGGTGCATTCCTCTATTTGTAGGGGCCCTGGAAAGCTGCCAGCCTAAAAATAGGGGGGACCTGCAACTGTGCTCTGGTGCATTCCCCCTTACTTTAACTGCTGCAGAACAGGTCTTGAAAGTTGCTTCAGGATGGAGATCAAAGCAGGAAAAGCCCCTTGCCAGTTTAAAATGTCTTCTTTTTTCTCCTCAAACACCCGCTTGGCCCCCACCCTGCCTGAGATATGGTCACTCTTTTGCCCATTTTCCTCTCCTGAGCCAGGGAGCTTAATTTGCATTGTTTTTGTTACGCACCTCCTCTCTGGGTATGTGCAGAAACACAGCACTGTTTGTCTACCCCCACCTGAGCCCTTTGAAATACATTTGGGGACATGTTTCATGTTGCAGGAAACATGCTACCATAAAAATAATGTAGAATGTTCCATGATTACTCAAAAAATACCTGACATGCCATATTCTGCATTAAATCACACAATAATATAATAAGGATGAAGAGGAAGGATACACAGGTCATATTATAGGGTTATGGGGGGGCACAGCACGTCACATAGTGAGAACAATTAACATTTTCTAACTATTACCCAGTATTATGCTAAGGCTGGGAGTTGCTTTTTGTATGGTAAATAAAGATTATAAGTGGCTTTGAGTTGGAGTTAATACCAAGCACTAATATAACAGTGTCTCTCATAGTTGTGAGAAGCTAAAAGGGAAATGTACTCTGACTTATAGGCAGGTGGAAGTGATACAGTGAATACCAAGAAGTAGAGAAATCCCTTAGCTTCCTTGGGGAAGTTTTTCTTAGAAGAATTGAATACTCTTGATTGTAAGATGACATTTTGTATCAGGCCATTGTTGGGTTGCCACTCTGAATGTATTCTTTCACCTATAAATGTGTCCAGCTGCCATGGTGATATCATACAATAAGATGCTTTGGTTCCTTTTTGAAATTCTGGTCTGTTTATTGTCAATTTTCATTCTGCAGCTGCTTCTGCAACTAGCATGGGTGACATGTGAACTTGATATCTAGTGTTTTTTTCTTTTATTAATTAGCTGCAGGCTTGCTTACTTTGGTTGCATGGAGCAAAAATGTCATTGCTTGTCTAATAATCTCCTGCAAATTGAAATTGAAAATAAAATTAAAAAATGATTTTATCTGTAAGCTACAAAGAGCATATAGGATCATAAATTAGAGATACAGAGAAAATCCTTACTAAACAAGAGTCTGTCCTCTTCCCAGACTAAGGTACAGGGTCTATTGAAATCTTTGCTTCTGTTAAAAATCACTGTCCAAATTTTAGCTGGCCCCAGAAGGAAGACAGATCGGGTAACATCTGTGTATATGTCACTATCCCAACATAGAACCAGTCTGTATATTCAGGCTGTTTAGTATGTCTGTGGGGTTAGTGGGAGGGGAGAGCAGGCAACAGATTTAGCACTCCTTCCTCCTTTCTGTACCCATACCCTGCAGGCTTGTGCTATACTCTGGTGGTAGAAACAGAGCAAGCTGAGCCTCATTCTCTCTCTCTTCTTTTAACCAGACAATAAAGTATGTAAACACGCACAGCCAACTACAAATAAGACAGGCCTTGACAAATCTCTTGTGGTTTTAGTAGCCTTTTGCTTAGCCCCTCTGCATAAATGTAATGGAGGGGCTTCCCTTTGTGAGCAAAAATAAAAAAGTAAAATTGCTGGTGCCTAGATGTGAGCCAATTTAGTCCACCCCCGAAATACGAGATTTAAAATAAACATGGATCTTTTATAGTTAATGTGAATATTAAACAAATGTTCATATTCAGGTATGAACTAATTTTACATATCTTAGTGCCTGAAGTTGATGGGAATCTTTCTGTTGGCTTCAGTTTGCCTTTAAATAGCTTTAAGTCTACTCAGACATGCCATTTACTAATATTGATTAAGTTAATCTGTAACCAATTTATTTAATTCTGTATCTTGCAGTTACAAATGTAAAAAGTTCAGAGGCTCAGTATTCAGTTTCACAGGAACCTCTACATGAATAGTAATTGTGAATCCATAGGACTTTCTCTGCCATTTTAAAGGTTTATATTTAAAACTTAAGCTAAGATCATAAAGTTGGCCTTTACTTAAAATTTCCCGCATATGCATGAATCAATTTCTAGGCACTTGGGCTTTCTGCAGATTCATTAATATGGATTTCAAAGCAAAAATAAAGAGGTTTGGCATTCACATGAAACTATCAGATGATAGGAGCTCCCAAATAATAATGATAAATAATACTTCCTCCACCGTAGAGTTTACCTCTTAAGTTTAAAAAGTGACCGCACCAGTTTTTAACTGTAACATCCTTGTAGCCTTTTCCTGAAAGTGTCATCAATATCTGCCACTTCTTGTAAGATTGAAAATTTATGATGAGCTAGGTATTTTATATTTCTAAACAGCTTTCAGGTCAGTTCAGGGTTCACACTGAGATCCTAAGTTGACTCCCCACAAAACTTTGGGAAAATCTACAGAGGAATATGTGTGCTTCAACCACTAAACAACAATACAATATATTCTCAGCTAATTACTACTCTTCCTGACTGCTGGGATCACAGCTCCATTCTGGCAGAACACCCAAAGTACTTTAACCCATGAAAGGCTATGACTGTGAAAGAATTCTCCTTGCAACAGTTCACAATTAAAAATTCATGATCTTGTATTCACCTGTGAATCAGATTACAATGAAATAATATCTGGCTGCTGAATAAGTACTAAATTGTGCATCTGTTGTCCATTACAGTGGAACTCATTTGATTCAAGCTAAGAACACTGACTTGTCATGATGACCAGAAGTTGCAAGAATAAGGTCCTTCTCTGTTTATTCCAGTGGTTTTTGCAGTATTAACTTAGACAACTCATTTAGAACTTGATTTTCCGTAGAGTTCAGCATCAATGCAGAACAAGGTGAAGTACTGAAGTATTAAAAGAGCAAAGGGTCATCATTACCTTTTCACGGAAAATGTACTTATATGTATAAGCAGTGCTTTTTTTCTGACAGTACATATCCGTACTCAATATTGTCACCTTTTTTTATACAGCACATTGAGCTGCTCATGTCCTCTGATGGCCCCGCTGCCCGGCTGGGGGGCAGTGTCAGCAGGGGAAAGGAATGCACCCTCAAAAATCTCCTGAACTCCAGCATGGCCTGAAGATGCAGGGTGGGAGAATAGGGACCAGCTGGAAATTTAAAACTGTCATGTCCTTGACCCTGTCAGCGCCAGTGAGATAAGTGTTCACTGTATGGCACTGCAGGAGGCAGCCAGGGCTGGGGGAGCCCGCTGGTGGTTGGGATTGGGACCAGGGCAGGGGTGGAGAAGCTGTTGGCAGCCAGGTGGATGGGGCAGGGCCAGGGAAGCTGTGGGCGGGTGGCCAGGGTCAGGGATGAGACTCACCAGTGCTGGAGGGGGAGGCCCAGGACAGCCGGGCCCGGGCCCAGGGCTAGGGGGAAACCATGGGCAACCAGGCTGGGCCTCAACAGGCTGGAGGGAAGCTGCAGGCGGTTGAGGCCAGGGCTGGAGCTTGCCAGGGCCAGAGGGAAACTGTGGGAGCTAGATGGGAGAGAGGGAGGGGGAAGGGACTTGGCTCAAGGCTGGGATGCACAGGGTGGGGAAGATTTTGCTGGATGGGGTAGGCGGCCTTCGGAGCTGGCTGGGGGAAGGACTTCAGGGCTGGGGTGCACAGAGTACCCGCACTTCTTTTTTTAAACAAAAAAGCACCATGTATAACATTTTATCAAATATGTCCATATGTACACTTATGTAAAACAAAGAGTTTCACTAAATATTAAGATCAGGAGACAGGCAACTCTAAAACAATTTTTCCAACCCCTCCACCCCTAGATCTTTGATAAAATGTGAAAGATTTAAGTCATTCCTGATTTTTATTTTGCAAAACTAAAATGAGAAATAACATTTTGAAAAAACACTGCCACCTCCAATTTTGCCTTTATTTATTCTTATTAGTTGGTTAAAACTGAATAGACAGCCTCCTGCTTCTCTCTCTCTGTGTCTATTATTAGAACTATGGAAAAGCATTGTCACTGTTTTCATGATGATTTGCATGAAAACTTTTACCCTTTTTGTTCTTGAAGATTTCATAGTTCTGCAACAGTAATTTTTTTCCTAAGAAATTTCTGCAGAAATGATCATTTCAATACTGAAAAACACCTGGAAGAAAACATATCCATGCCTGTTATCATTGCAAGACCATCTTCATTTTAAAAGGTCTTTATGTCTCATGAGTGTTCATGTGATGCCAAAACACTGGTAATTTAGCTTGAATTCTATCCAGCACTGAGCATCACATTTGACTGTTCTATGGAAGTAGTTTAGTGAGAATTCTGTAGTGGGAAGTCCAGCTGAAAGTTTTCCACACATTCTTCCTTATTCCAGTTAACAACTAAGTTTTGGCACAAGGCAATTGAGTCTATTTATCTAGTGGTTCTTGAGGTTATTGGTCCTCCTGTTGCGGAAAATTTGCCAGTCACCGGACCTCTCAGGTCTCTCTTCCCCAGGCATCTATCAACTGTTCCGACCAAGCTGTCAGTGTGAGGTTATAAAGGGTCAAGCCGATTTCTCATTAACCATAACACATTTATTATAGAACAAACAAACAGATTAAATCAACCATTCCCAGATTAAATCAACCAACCCCCCTCCCCCCCAGTGGGTAACACACCACTATTTTTCACATTCCAAACTGTTTTTCATATCCCAAGTTCAGTCCTCACTCCTTTTCTTCACCAGAGGGTGTTGATCCGGATCCCTGGTCCTCCAGGCGTGGTACGTCTTCTTCTGGGCCTCTTCTGGCCAGTCCCAGAACAAAAGTCCTTCGCCCCTTTATCAAAGTCCTACGCCTGCCGGCGAACACTCCAGCCAGAGGCTCACTGCTTCGGGGACTTCCTTTGCTGCCGTCCTCTTCGGCCTGCTAGGAGTCCTATTCGGATCTCCGAGGCCTAAATCCCACAGAGCACACCTTCACTCACTCCAGAGTCCTTTCCTCTCACTCACTCTCTCACACATGCAACCCCACACACACACACCCTGAGGGAAAAACCGTCTCTTATATGTCTGTCATCCTGACCAATCAGCGCACGCCCCATTTCACGCCAACGCTTCCCTCATAGGCAAAAGTGTGAAACTTTCTGGGCCTTGTGCGCACGGCCTGCTGGATTCTGCACACAGCCCTTCAAAACAAACATGGCTGCGCCCATAGTCGTAGCCTGTTGCTAGGCTGACTCTGCAGCTTCTGGCTGCCTGTCAACAATTGCTGCCTCTCCCTTTGCTCAGCCAAGCCAGAGTCCAGTTCTGGGGAGGAGCGCTCTTAAACATTACCTGCGCCTTGTAACAGCTATATAAATTTTATAACAATCATAACAAGATAGAATACAGTTAATAGTACTAAAAATTTTCCCCAACACTCCAGCAGAAATATGCAGAGATAAGATGAAAGATCTTAATAGAGGGTGCTATTACAGAGAAACAGGACTTTTAATAACAGCTTTTCAGCCATACTCATAATGGAACATTCAGTCAACTTACTGATTCACCTCCTGGCTACAAAGCTATTATCAATCTTTCCTCATCAGCTTCTCCATATTCATGTTTCTCCTCACATCCCTTCAGTAATGGGTTCTGTGTCTGTAGAGCCTTTGGCTTTAGAAATGGCTTACCAGTCAAAATTAGCTTATCAGTGGGAAGCAGAGGTAGAGGTGTTGATGACTGTGGCACAGTTTTTGTATTCTCCCCTGCAGAAATACCTTTATCATAACACACATTAAGTGGGTCTGCACCACACCCTCTGACTCTGACAGGCCTACATGGTTTCTCTTTGTTCCCAGCCAGGTATGTTGCATTCAAGAAAAAGCTGGCACCCAAGAACAAGTAGTTTTAGTTTTGCTCCCAGGTCAGATATAGCAGTTTGCTTCTTAAGTCAGGTCTTAGCAATTTGAAAAAGGGTTATAAGCTCTGATGTTCTCTGCCAAATTATTAATTTTACTGAAGCCATTTTTAACATCTGTGATCACTAATCTATTTCCACTTAAAACATAAGACAGCTTGTGCCCATTGCCTCTCTAGAGGGTGAAAGGACCATTGTAAGGATCCAAAGCAAGCAAACCAAAACTTTTCTAAAAAGCCAAACAACACAACTTTCTTTCAGTCGTTTACGTATATTTTATATGAAAGAAAGGGAAAATGTATCATACACTTTCTTTTAAGAATATCCTGTATCTATACAATAATATATCCTTATGGATGCTTAAGTCCATCCCTATTCAGGAGAGTTGCCTAACCAAGTGTCTATTTAAGTCCCATTCTAGTCTAGTTAAGCATGTGCTTTGCTGAACATGGCTGGTTTGCTGAAGTGGATCCCAGTGGTTATCACCATTTACAGTGTCATTGGCTTTTATGGGGTCATTCACAGTGGAAAGCACTTTGCCTTCTAGTACGTGTTTGCAGACTGGACATTGAGAATATAAATTCTTTGTGTGAAAGAATCCTATTTTACATATTAATAAAAAATCTAAGGCAATAGAAAAGCAAGGAGTCTTGTGGCACTTAAAGATGAACAGATTTATTTATCTCATGAGCTTTCATGGGAGAAAATCCCACTTCGTCAGACGCTTTGAAGAGGGGGAACTCACAGAATGGGATGAAAATAAATGCAAGGGAGTGTAAGACATGGGGTCAGGTCATACTACAACAGCAAATCAGAACATTTGTAAGGATTCAAACTCTAGGAAACAGCACACAGAGAGAGGGTGTTACCAGGCAATTTGACTTCACCTTCGCTACAAAAATGGGGCAAGATCAGAAGCTAAAATAGGGAAAGAACAAGTTAAAAGTTACCTAGACAAGTTAGATATCTTCAAGTCACCAGGGCCTGATGATATGCACTCTAGAATACTCAAGGAGCTGACTAAGGAGATACCTGAGCCATTGGCTATTACCTTTGAAAAATCATGAAATCCCAGAGGATTGGAAAAGAGCAAATGCAGTGCTCATCTATAAAAGGGGAAATAAGGACAACCTGGGGAATTATAGACCACTTAGCTTAACTCCTGTACCAGGAAAAATAATGGAGCAAATAATTAAGCAATCCATTAGCATCTAGAAGAGAATAAGGTGCTAAGTGATAGTCAGCATGGATTTGTCAAGAACAAATCATGTCAAACCAAACTGATAGCTTTCTGTGATGTGGTAACAAGCCTTGTGGATAGAGAAGAAGTGGTAGATGTGGTCTGTCTAGACTTTAGTAAAGCTTTTGATATGGGCTTGCATTGCCTTCAATGTTCCCTCTAAGCTGTGCTGACACGCTGCAGCGCAGCCCGCCGCAGCTGCCAGCGCAGCGAAGGCTGCCGGCAGAGCATCACCGGCAGCCACAGTCCCTGGTTAGAGCTCCTCTGGGGCTGGGAGTTTTCAAAACTCCCGCCCAGAGAAGCTCTAACGGAGCATGCCCAGAATATCTGGGCATGCTCCGTAGAGCTTCTCTGGCCCCAGGAGCTGTGGCT
>ML682013.1:11871986-11891446 GCA_007922195.1 Podocnemis expansa
GAGCAGGGGGTGGCTGCCGGGAGTAGGGGGCAGCTAGGAGCCGGGGGCGGGGAGGCGGCCTGGAGCGGGCCTGCGGGAGCGGGGGGGGGCCGCCGGGAGTAAGGGGCAGCCAGGAGCTGGGGGCGGGGGGGGCGGCCGGGAGCGGGCTGCGGGGGTGGAAGGGTGGCTGGGCGCAGGGGGGCTGCTGGGCAGCCGGGAGTGGGCCCATGGGAGGGGGGGGCAGCCAGGAGCAGGCCCGCGGGGATGGGGGAGCTGCCAGGAAAAGGCCCGCGGGAATGGGAGGGCCTTCAAGTGTGGGGGCGGCCGGGATTGGGCCCACGGGGGCGGGGGGGCCACCGGGAGTAGGGGGAGGGGAGGCGGCCAGGAGCGGGCCCGCAGGGGTGGGGGGGCTGCTGGGGGGGGCAGGAGCGGGCCCACGGGGAGGGGCAGCACAGCAAGCCCGCGGGGGGGGGCGGGGCAGCGCAGCGAGCAACATGAGTTGCTCAGCTGCCACCAACTCTTAGAGGGAACATTGCCTTCTCATTAACAAACTAGGGAAGTACAGCCTGGATGGAGCTAATATAAGATGGGTGAAAAATTGGTTAGATAGCCACTCCTAGAGAGTAGTTATCAATGGTTCACAGTCATGCTGGAAGGGTAAAACAAGTGGGGTACCCCAGGGATCGGTTCTGGCTCTGGTTCTATTCAGTATTTCCATCAATGATTTAGGTGATGGCACAGAGAATACGCATATAAAGTTTGCCAATGGTACCTAAACTGGGATGGATTGCAAGTATTTTGGAGGATAGGATCATGACTCCAAATGATTTTGACAAACTGGTGAAATGGTCTGAGGTAAACAGAATGAAGTTCAGTAAAGACAAGTGTAAAGTACTCCACTTGGGAAAAAACAATCCATTGCACATATACAAAATGGGCAATGACTGCCCAGGAAGGAGTATTGAGGAAAGGGATCTGGATGTCATAGTGGACCACAAACTAAATATGAATAAACAGTGTAACACTGTTGCAAAAACAGCAAACACCATTCTGGGATGTATTAACAGGAGTATTGTAAATAAGACATGAGAAGTAATTCTTCAGCTCTACTCCATACTGATTAGGCCTCAAGTGGAGTATCGTATGCCCTATTTCAGGAAAGGTGTGGACAAATTGGAGAAAGTCCAGAGAAGAGCAACACGAATGATTAGAGGTCTGGAACACTTGAGTTATGAGCAAAGTTTGAAAGACCTGGGTTTGTTTAGTCTGGAAAAGAAGAGACTGAGAAGGGACATGATAGCAGTTTTCAAGTATCTAAGAGGTTGTCATTAGGAGGAGGGAGAAAAACTGTTCTTAACTGCCAATGACAGGCTGAGAAGCAATGGGCTTACATTACAGCAAGGGAGGTTTAGGTCGGACATGAGGAAGAAATTCCTAACTGTCAGGGGTATTAACCACTGGAATAAGTTGGCTAGGCAGGTTGTGGAATCACCATCATTGACAGTGTTTAAGAGCAGATTAGACAAACACCTGTGAGGGATAGCTTCAGAAGGTATTTGGTCCTCTCATGAGTACCGGGGACTGGACTTGATGATCTCTCATGGTCCCTTCCAATTTCTGTGATTTTATACCTGAACTTAACAATGTCACCATCTCATTATCAATAATTTTATAGTTAAGTGAAACAAAATGTCAACTTTTGCAACATATATAAAGGAAGATATTAAACTTCTATTTTAGTTCACTGTGGAACTCTGACACTACTTTACATGAAGGACACATTATCTCGAAGCCAGAGCTGCATATGCTACTGAAACCCGTGTTTACCCAAGATTCCAAAAATCTTGTCTTGTTCCTTCAAGATACGGTATGTATTGGTAATTTGTTTCATCTTGTCAGTGCAGAGTAGTTTGTGTGTAATGAGCTGAGGCGACACTGGGTGACCTATGCTATTTTTCTGTTTTTCAGCTTAGTGTGGAGGACTTCACATATTACAGTGAATCTTATGGAAATGAGAAGCCATTTCACAATGTTCAGGCAAGCCTTTCTATTTCATATGTTGTCTCCCAGCTGTATTTGAAAAACAAACAAAAAAATGGATGTTAGAAAGATGTGACAGACAATTGTTAATAGAATGATACTCAAATGAAGGAGTTCAGTGGTTAACTGCGATGAAGGTATTTCAGTTGTAACCGAGGTTTTGCAGAAAAACAACTGAGTTTACTGTAATATCTTTTGCAGGGATTTTCCTTCTGAAAGCCAAACTCTGTGCATTGATCTTAATCTGTAAAAATTACTTCTAAAAACATTAGTTTATTCGTCAGTATAAAACAAGAAACTCCCAAGTTGCATAGTGAAATAAGCTTACAAAATGCTGATCAAAGTTAACAGCTGTGGGAATTGGTTCTCTGCTCCTGATTTTTCAGAAGTGGCCTCCTATTTTGTTTACATAGTGATGTATCTCCAAATAATTGACAGTGTTTTGCAGCAAGTAGATATTTAACTTCGAATTTTGAGGTCGATGATGTGATGGACATGAAATGTGGACCTACACAGTTGTGCCACTGTTACTGTTCGGACCAAACGTTCAGACTCAGCACTGAAAACAAAGTGCTCCTTAGCCACAGTCACTACTTTCTGACCATTCACTTCAGTTCTCATTAAGAACAATTACAAAATGTGCATGCAAGATGCTCTGTGCGTACTGACATTAGCACACATACACGAGTCCCATATATCACTGTTCCTGGTACTACTGGTCTGTGTGAAGGAGTGTTTATAGGTGGCAGTCATACATGCTGTGACAGAGTCAAGCCTGATGGCTACAGGAGAATAGTGGAGAGCAGGTATATTAGCCCCAGGCTTAGCAAGGCCCTGTTTCCTGGGTGAGCAGTGCTGGGCTGCTTTAGGCCAGTTAAGGCACCTAACTCCAGTTAAAAAGCCTGGAGTCAATTGGAGCACCTGACTTCAGTTAAGTGGTAGAAGATAAAAAGTATCTGTTGCAGTTAGTCAGAGGAAGGAGTTTGGTGTGGCATTTGGAGGAGGAGGGGGGAGCTAGGACTGGAGTGTGTGGTTGCAGCAGAGCAGAGCAGAGCAGAACAGAGTGAAGGATAGCTGAGCTGGACAAAGCTGAGGATAGGTAGTCAGGACAAGCTCACCCAGAAGGGCATTAGGGACCAGGCCCAGTAGCCTGTGGGCTGGGAAGCCCAACCCCAGGGCAGGAGGGACTGGGGAAACTACAACTTTGAGGGTTTGGAGGTGGGAAGGCTGGACTCAAGGTGGCTGCCAAGACTGAGGCACAAGACTCACAGTGACTGGGCTTCCCTAGTTTATCACAATGCATTCTGAGAAACGGTGCTGGAAGAACAGAGTTCAAAATGCAGGACTTGCCACGAGGGACTGTAGATCAGGGGTCTCAAACTAAATCACCATGAGGACCATATGAGGACTAGTACAGGACCGCGTGAGAACTTGGATGTTAGCCCGAGGGCCGCAGCACTGAAACCTTTTCATACAATGATATTGCAAATATCGGTACCAATAGTGCCATTGTGGGCTGCAGGAAATAGCTTTAGGGGCCACATGCGGCCAACAGGCCACGTGTTTGAGACCCCTGCTGTAGATGATATTAGAAAGGGAAAGTATAAATCTCTTTAGGTTTTGTAATGGCAAACTGAATATGTTCTTGATGATCCTGTGACTTTTAGATGTGGTAGACATATTCATCCTCAGTCTTTCCCTGCGTCAGTCCTGCTCCTGGGCTTTTCAGCTTGTTACCTCCACATCAGTTGATAATGTTTTTATGCTTAAACTTCACCAAATTCGAATAATTATACTGCAAGTGTAAAAGTTCATCCAGGGATGAGTGAATGTAAAATGTAACTGAAGAGTCAGTGGCTGCATCTCCCAAAGGTGAAAGTAGTACTTCTTAGTTTCCCTCATCTCTTGTGGTTTTAAAATATAAGCAGAATTGTGCTTGCTTCATTAAGGAGCAATTCCTGCCGCTGCTTCCATGATCTTGGAGGCTGCTTTGGCAGCAGATTTGATATGCTTCTGTGGCAGGTGAAGTGGGTAGGTGTGACTGCAGACCAGGTTGGAGATGAGAGACAGATCAGAGGATTCAGGTGGAGGGTGGACTGGTCTTGCTGGGGAAGGAGATGAGACAAGGAACTGCAGGGAGGAAGAATGAGTGGACAAGAAAACTGGGATTGGGGGAGACTGGGACAGGGAGTTTGAACGGATGAGACTTAGACTAGCTCATCAAGGAGAATGAGGCCATGAGGCAGAGGTCGTGTGGGAAAAACTGTATGAAAATAGAGCCCGTCTTTCCTTTCAATATAGTTTGTGTGTGTAATACAATATAATATAGTAGAAAGGAACTGCAGGAAATAGGATTTTTCTATATTGGACCATCAATAGGATTATAAATGAATTACATTGAATTACATACTAAGCTAAACATTTTTTGTTCACTTAAGTGAACATATGTATTACTTTAGCATTCGTAAGCACAAAGTCATAGATTTTAAGGCCAGAAAAGCTTTTTATGGTCATTAAATCTGATCTTCTGTAGAGCACTGACCATAGTATTCACCCCAGTAATTCTGGAATCAAGCTCATATTCTTGTGAATGAAATCCAATCTTTATTAGGTAATGAAAGATCCCATCATAATACAGACTAGCTGATCATAGTGGTCCCTTCTGACCTTAAAGTCTATGAGTCTATATAGAGTAGGGGACAAAGGGAAGGTCAGTCATGAATTTCCTTACCTGTTATGGAAATTCAGAGCTTTAATGTTTCATGATCGTAATTTTTTACATCTCAATATACTTACTCCATTTATAAGTGATTAAGAAGTAATAACTCTGCCATATCTCCTGAACGTTCTCCTTTTGAACTTCCATGCTGCAAATTTATTCATGGACTTAAGCCAGAGATCTCATTTAGTATGAATGTGTGCATGTAGCCGCATGTGTAATACAAGGAAAAAATGTAACTTGCAAAGAGAGTTATAGGGTTATAAGCCTCAGAGACATTTGCAGTTATTAGATTTGTTCAGCTACATTAACAGCTGTTTTGAGCTTTTGGGATCAATGGGTATGTGCGCAATTAGAGGCTTCCATTTCCAGTTAATACAGAAAAAGATATGAAAAGCATACCATTCATCCTAAACATTCAAATATTTTTTATTAAATAATAAAATACAGATTCGCATTCTGGGAGAATTTTTGTCAAGCAAATACACTTCCTACAAACTGTTTTCCCAAATATTAGCTTTGGCTTTCCCTCCTCTGATACTTAACTCTATGGAATTACAATGTAAAAGAAAGCAATCTAATTAGCTGCCAGCTGTGCAGTTGTGTAATTACTATTGCAAGTCAGAACTTTTTGCTAATTATTATGTGTATACGTATATTGTACATATGCACAGCTACATAACTTCTTATTATAGGCATTCCTTGATAGCCAAATATCATCTAATTGGCTCAAACAGACCTATCTATGTAACTGAAAACAATTACAATCTTTATTGGTAGTAAAAACTGTTGATCATCTTACCAACTGGGTGAACATGGTCATATATTTTTGCCTCACCATGACTGCTTTAACAGGAATACACTATATTGCAAGAATCATCTTTATAGCTGTATTACTACACACAGAGCAAGGGTTGTACCATTTTAACTATATTAGTTTCTAAATCAAAGCAGTTATAGCAGTATAAAACTGTGTAAGCCAAGCTTCAGTCACGCAGGTTCCCTCCCTCCTGTTTAGAGTCTGAAATATTATATTCACCCTGACAGGAAACTTATTACTATATACTCTCATACTAATTTCATCTAAATTGATATGACTGTCTTAAATGAAATTCAGAGTCTCCATACAACTCATCCATTCATCCAAATTCAGTTTCTAAATTGATTTAGTTAAATTGATAGAATTACCTGGAATAGACTCTTTAAAATTTTGTTTTTGTTTACCCTTATTTAACGTCAGTGATTTTTAGATGAGGGTCGTCTTTATTAAAGGTTCAATCCTTCCTCTTCAGCGACTGTGTGAGAACACACAGTAAACATTGCTTCCTACTATTAAGAGGTCTTCAAGCAAAAGTAGGGATGACCAGACATGGTATTCCTGATAGTTATAAGGTTTTTTAAAAAGTAGAAAATGAAACTTAGTAAAATCTGTCTCCCTTTATATATTATAAAGAAGCTAAATAAATATATAAATAAAAATTGAGCAATAAGAATAATTTGCATTTAACCTTTAGTGGAAGGGCTGAAACAGGTTTAATAAATGAGATATACAAAAGCAACAGTCACAACATTAATTGACAAACTACAGTGGAAGGAAGAACTACTCATTAAAAATACTTTCAATAGTTGAAATAACTATTATTTGCTAAAGTACACTGCATAAATTTTCCCTAGAGCCATAGTGCATAACTTCAGGTATGCATCCTGAAGCTTGTGGTAAGGTACATTTTACTAATCTAAAAATGTAAAATGGACTATATAAACTGAAAGCTTCAAAAATAGTGACAACACTCATTTCTCATGTGATTCTCATTGTTTTACAAAGGACTGTTAACCTGAGGGGAAACTGGTGGTTCTTCCAACCCTCTTTGCTTTGCTTTCCTTTGAATATGTGACACTAACATTGTGGTAAAAATAAACACACAACTTTGATATTTTAATGGCATTTTTGTATTTTAAAGACTTCAGTGATTTCTCATTTATATGAAGATGCGGGCATATTTCTGGCTTGGTTTTGCCCTGGAAAAGCCTGGGGACATGAGAATCTTTTCCCAAAAACATGTTGTGTTATAAAATTGACAGAAAAGTGTCTAAACAAAATATAATGTGTAGCAAAGAACAAAGCAATCTCTAATCTCTAAATGAAATCAATTGAAAACATTCCTGTAATGTTTGATCTAGAAGAGAAGATTCAGGTGATTTGTGAAAAAGGCAAATAAGTTCATTCAGCTGATAATTTAACATAGGCAGAAGAATTTCCTTTTACAAATTCTTTAGACTCTAGCTTCTGTGTAGGGATCCCACTGTCACTCTCTGTGCTTAAGGGGAAGAATTCTCTTCTTCTCCCCTACATATTTTTCCAGTGTCTAACTTGATCATTCAGGACCAGAGTTGCCCCTTAGCGCTTGATCCTCCAAAGTGGATCAGTCCCATTTTGGTAGATCTTTGCATTCTCAGTCCCATTTAAAATGTGTTAGATTCTGATGCACAGAAGATGCATATTAATCTGAACATAGATGGAACAGCTCAAGCATCATGTGCAATCTGCAGATAGGTTTTGAATATTGGTCTTCATAATTTTTATAAATTAAGACACTGATTACTAATGATGTACCTTCTTCATTTTTCTTTAATAAAAAATTGCCTAATACGATTGTTGAAACAATTCCTGCTGTTAAGGAGCAAGGGGATTCATAGCTTATAAGGCCAGAAAGGACCACTGTGATCGTCTAGTCTGGCTTCCTCCATAATACAGGCCATAGAACTCTGAATTAAAGTAGTGCAACTATTGTCATTAAATATATCATCAGGATTTTCTCAGACAACATGCTGCCTAGCTTCAGGTTCGTTTATCGAAACAAGCAAGGCAGGATATGACAGAATTTTCCTTTAGAAGGCGCTGAGAATTCTTCTCAGGGGCCTGTGAATCAAAGCAGCCTGGTTTTCATTCCTGTAGTTATTTTTTTACTGCTATAGCTAATTGGACAGTACAATTGGAGGTATCTTTGATTTGCAGGTAGAAAACCTGTGAAAGTGCCTTATCTTAGCCTGGAGTTCCCTCATTTTAAATCAGTACCATCAGGAAACACAAACAAAGGAGAATACCTGAGCAGTCAGAAAGACAGGAAAAGATCAGGAAAGTGATTTGCAGAGAACAGAAAGAATGAGTAGGAGAAAAGCTTTAGCCACACCATAAACCTAGCATCAGTTAAGAGAGAGTGTGCTGCAAGATTGACATCAGAACATGAACTATGATAGCTATTAGTTTTCAATGCAGAAATGCAAAAGAGAAGATGCTGTGATCTAGATTTCACAGTCACAGTGCAAACTGTTTTAGATCCATTAGTCCCTCTTGAGTGTACCATTGGGGATCAGCCTTGCAATTGTTACACTCCTCTGGAAAGAATGGTGGGTTACTTGCCAGTAACTGTTCTCCTTCTAGATGGGCTGCTCACATACATTCAGTTACAGGTGTCTACGTGCCACAGCACACGGTAGCTTGCAAATTCTTCAGCCTTAGCCTATCAGTTCAGGGACCGCGGCTATATAGGTGACCATGACCCTGACCCTCCCAGTCCCATATACCTTCGCCAACTCCGTTAGCAGGGACGGTGGGAGGGGCCTGAATGTATGTGAGCAGCCCATCTTGAAAAAGGAGGATTAATGGTAAGTAACTCACCATTCTCCTTCGAGTGCTGCTCACATCATTCAGTTACAGGTGACTGCTAGCTGTACCCGTGGATGGTGGGAGGAGTTACAGTCTACCCACATTGAGTACAGCTCTGCCCAGAGCGGCATCGTCTCTCGCCTGCTGGGTGATGGCATAGTGCGTCATGAAGGTATAAATCGATGACCACATAGCAGCCCTGCAGATCTCTTGGATCGGGACCTTGGCAAGGAAGGCAATAGAGGACGCTTGGGCCCTGGTAGAGTGGGCTCTAACAGTTCCAGGAAGGGGCATTTTCGACCTTCCATAGCAGTCCTTGATATAGTTCACAATCCATTGAGAGAGACACTGAGAGGATATTGGTAAATCTCTCTCCCATTCAGCGACAGCCACAAACAGTTGGGGGGTCTTGCAAAACGGCTGGGTGCACTCAATGTAAGTTAGGAGCACTCTTCTCACGTCCAGTGTATGCCACTTCCTCTGGTTCTGCGTAACCTGGATATCTGGGTAAAAAACTGGCAAGCAGATTTCTTGGTTAAGGTGGAAAGGGGTGGCTACCTTAGGGACGAAGAATGGGGGTGACGCAAAACCACCTTATCCAGGTAGAACCTCGTGTATGGGGGTTCCGAGGAGGGGGCTTTTAACTTTGAAACCCTTCTAGCAGAGATGATTGCTACTAGGAAGGCCACCTTCCATGACAAGACCAGGAGGGTGGCTGAATCCAAGGGTTCATAGGGCAGCTCTGTCATTGCCTGGAGGACGATATTCAGGTCCCAAGGCGGGGTGGGTGTACGAGGTTGGGGAAAAATTCTTTTCACCCCTTTTAGGAATCTGACAGAGGTGGGATGGGAGCAAACTGATTGCCCATCCACACTCTCATGGAGAGCGGAGATTGCTGCTAAATGGACTCTCAATGAGGAAGGAGAGAGGCCTCCTTCTCTTAGGTCTAGCATATAGTCAAGGATCAGGTGAATTGGGGCTTACATAGGGTCTACACCCTTCTCCCAGGCCCAAATGGAGAATCGCTTCCATTTGGCTGTGTACGTGGACCTGGTGGATGGTCTTCTGCTACCAACCAGGACCTTCTTAACCCTGTTTGATCAAAGCCTCTCCTGCCCACTGAGCCAGAGAGCATCCAGGCTGTCAGGTGGAAATGGCTCAGGTCTGGGTGCCAAAGGCACTCCGAGTCCTGCATCAGGAGGTCTGCCCATGGTGGGAGACGGAGTGGGATCTCTATGGACATGTCCTGCAGGAGTGGGAACCAGTGCTGTCTGGGCCAGTCTGGAGCTATTAGCATTATGTTCGCTCCATCTCTGTCAATTTTCAAGAGAACCCACTGTATCAGAGGAACCAGCGGGAAGGCGTACATCAGGGGCCCCGACCAATTGATGAGGAAGGCGTCAGTGAGGGACCCCTCCTCTCGGCCCCTGAGGGAGCAGAACTGGGAGCATTTGTGATTCTGTCGTGTTGCAAACAGGTCTAGCTGGGGAAGACCCCATTTGTCTACCAGGAGGGAGAACACCTTGTAGTGAAGGGACCACTCGTGGTTCGCTAGCGGTTTTCTACTTAGAGACTCCGCCAACCCATTGTTCACCCTGGGTAATTGGGAGGCCACTGGGATGAAGTCATGTCATATGGCCAGTTCCCAGAGTTTGCACGCCTCCTCGCAAAGTGACGTAGAACAGACACCCCCACGGCTGTGGTATTGTCTGTGAGGACCTGGCTGACCTGCCCCGTATCTTGTCCAGGAAGGTCAAGCAGGCTAGCCTGATGGCCCTTAGTTCCTTCATGTTTATGTGGAGAGGGCCGTTGGTATGGGACCAGAGCCCCTGAGTGGAGAGTCCCCCAGAGATGTGGGCCGCCCACCCTGTGTTCAAGGCATCCATTATTAAGGTCACTGAGGGCTTGATGTCTTTGAAGGAATGCCCCCCATGGCAAAGCGAGGATCCCTCCAAACCTTGTTCAGGGAGTCCCTCTATATGTGGAACACCGTGGAAAGCCAGATTTGGAAAGGCCTCATCCTCAGGCGCGTCTGGATCATTGAGGTGGAGGCTGCCATGTGACCAAGGAACTGCAGGCACCATCGGGCCATGGTCATGGGGGACGTTTGCAGCTCTGTAATGATGGTACAAATGGACCGAAATCTGGAGTGGAGTAGGAATGCTAACCCCTTGTGGGCATCTACTCTATGTTTTGGGACAGGTGGAGCTTTGATTTCTCTTGGTTTATATGGAGGCCCAGATAGTCGCAGAGCCTCACTACTGCTTTGACGTGGAGCTCTACTTCGGAGCTTGATTTCCTGATTATTAACCAGTCACCTAGATAGGGATAAATTCTTATGTCCTGTCTGCGCAAGTATGCTGTGACCAGTGCCATGCACTTTGTGAACACCCTGGGGGCCAGGGAGAGCCTGAAAGGAAGAAAGGTGAACTGAAAGTGGTCGTTTGCCACCCTGAACCTTAGGAACCGCCTGTGGCAGGGCCTTACGCCTATATGAAAGTAGGCGTCTTTCAGATCCAGGGCTCTGAACTGTCTCTGTCTCCTGGGGATTGGAAGGATTTGTGATAAGGAGACCATGTGAAACTTTATTCTCCTTATGTGTTTGTTTAAGGCTCTGAGATCTAGAATGGGTTGAAGGTCCCCATTGGATTTTGGGACCAGGAAGTATTGGAAGTAAAATCCTTTTCCCCGCTCCCGCTTGGGAACCTTTTCTATGGCCCCAAGTGAGAGGAGTTTCTGGCATTCGATCTCAAGAAGGTAGGACAGTTCCTGGTTTCTGAGGGATGAACGAGGGGGTGGTTTTCTCTCCTGAGGAATTGAAAGAAACTGAATACGATACCCCTCTGCGACCGTCTCAAAGACCCACTGGTTGGATGTGATGTTGGCCCTGTGGTGTGTGAAGCAGTGTAAGTGGTTGGGGACCAGTCAATTTGCAGGTTCGCTGGCTGTATGGTAATC
The DNA here is from genome assembly GCA_007922195.1 of Podocnemis expansa. Lineage (NCBI taxonomy): Eukaryota > Metazoa > Chordata > Testudines > Podocnemididae > Podocnemis > Podocnemis expansa. The sequence continues at coordinate 11,883,350 of ML682013.1, forward strand.
GTCAAAAGCGCTGTTTCTTTCCCAACGAGCTTTCGGAGGCCTGCCCATGCCTACCCGATTGGGGAACATGGGACTTCTCACTCTTCCCTGAACGGACCTTGTCCCTGTCCATGTCCCCAAGGTGGCTCTGGGAAAAGGAGGGGAGCTTGGGAACGTACTCTGCAGTTGGATCTGTTCTTTTAACTGCTGAAGTTGTTGTTGGAGGAGTTCTTGGGGTTTTAGAGAGCGTCTATTAGGGTGTGGGGTATAAATTCCCAGCGACCGGAGCGTGGCCCTCGAGTCTTTCATGCCATGGAGATTCGCATCTGTGGACTCGGCGAAAAGGTCAGGGCCTTCAAATGGGAGGTCCTGAATAGTGAGCTGCAGCTGCAGTGGTAGGCCTGAGCCCTGTAGCCAGGCCAAACGATGCTTTACTACAGCTGATGCCATCGTATGGGCGGCTGTGTCCACGGCATCCCAGATGGCCATCAGAGTGTCTCTGGATGCCATTTCTCATTCTTCAAGCATTGTGTCGAAGTCTCTAAGACAATCCTTCGGGCTAATGGCACAGAAACCTTGCATGGCATTCCAAAGGCTGAGTGGTTTGCTATGTGCAGCTGAAGGGCTGCTGTGGAGTAAACCTTCCTGCCAAGCAGGTGGACTTTGCTCGCCTCCTTATTCTTAGGGGTGGAACCTGGTTGACCTTGCCTCTCTTTCTGGTTCACAACGTTGAAGACCAGCGACCCCAGAGTGGGGTGCTGGAACAGAAAGGAGAATGTGTCCTGAGGGATGTGGTACTTATGGTTTGCAACCCTGGATACCAGCAGGATCGAGGACAGGGTTTGCCAGCACACCTTGATGATGCTATATACCCCTTTGTGGAGCGGTACAAACACCTTAGCAGGTGGAGCCCTCAGGCAGATGTTGAAGAGGGGGTTCGCCTCCTCCTGGATGACCCTGAGTTCCAGGTTCAGGTTAGCTGCCATGCGGCGTAGCAACTCCTGGTGGGCATGAGAGTCCTCGTTACAGTCAATCAGTCTCTCAAAGGTGTATTTGTCGGGCAAAGAGGAAGAACAGGCCCGCAATCTACTTCAACGTGTGGAGTCAGGATTGGGTTCATCATCCGAGAAGTCCAAATCCATGGTCTGTGAGGGGGACTGGATGGAGCAGTGCCGTAAGGCTAAAGTATCATTGGCGGCCATGTCCACCCAGTCATGTGATCAGTTGTTAAAAGACGCTCCGGCCTCCAGATGGTGTGGAGGGGAGCAGCCTCATCTAGGTTGTGGTGCAATACCGGAAGGGGAGGGCCCCGTTGGTTCAGGCAGGCCCAAGGATCTGTGCTTGCAACAAAGCGCGGGCAAGGGAGAGCGCTTATGGCGCCGTTCACCTAAATGTTCTCCTACCCTTATTACCATCTTCAGAGGAGAAGAGTGTACCAAGGCTGGAGGGAAAGTCGACACCGATCCATGGGAAGGGGCCCCCGAGACTTAGGAGCATGGCACCGACACGTCTCAGGAGGAGCTTGGGGAGGAGGCTGGAGAGCAGTCCTCCACTGAATGCAGTACTGAAGGTGGGCTGAATGGCACTGGGTTGGGAGAGCAGTCCCCAGTGCCGGATTGCGGTGCTGGCGACGAGCTAGGCAGTGTTAGGTTGATGGGCAGAGCTACTCCCTGCACCAACTGGGCATCCAGTGCTGCGGTCAGTGTCAAGCTGGTTTTCTTCCGTGGTGCCGGTACGTGGACTGGAGGATGAGTCTGCACCAATGTGGAAGCCTGCGGTGTCGGCGGTACCGGGGATTCGGCGTCGGGTTGATTCGGCGACCGCGGTGTTCGGCACCCTGACGGTACTGACAGGGGCATTTACTGAGACTTTAGGCTCGGCACCAGAGATTGGTCCCAGGGTTTTGGCGCCCAGGCCAATAGGTGAGGCAGTGGAGCACTCAGGGCTCAGGCAGCACCAGAGGCTTGCGCGCTGCTCCCGGCAAGGGATCAGAGGTGCAGCTCTCTGTCCTTGTGAGTCCTCCTTTTGAAGGACTAGCAGAGGGAGCAGCTCTCAGCGAGATGGAACTCACTGAGGCATGCGAGACATTTATTGTGTGAATTGTCGAGCAGGAAAGCTTTGCAGCATCCTAGGCACAGCTTGAAACCAGACATCTTGAATTTCACGGTAGAAGACAAGCACTTGCTTACGCAAGTTTCTTGGCTGATCCGAAACCATAGCTGAGGGCGGAAAAGGGAACTGGGAGAGTCAGGGTCATGGTCCCTAAATAGCCGCAGTCGTGGCATGGACGGGGTATTGGCTGCGTGCCCTGACCTGACAGGCTAAGGCTGAAGACTTTCTGAGCTACTGTGCACTGTGGCACATAGACACCTGTAACTGAATGATGTGAGCAGCATTTGAAGGAGAACTACATGATTCAGCCACTCTGGAACTGGATTTCTGCATGTCAGCCCCTTCCCCTAGCCTTCCCTTCCCCATCCCCAGTCCCCATCTCAAAAGGCCCAACTAGGTTTAGCACCTGTCAGAGCATGTGACATTACGGCTATGTCTATACTAGCAAATTAGTCCAGACTGATTTGAATCCTGTTTACACTAGCCTTTGAGTCGAAAGGTAGTTCAGCTGGTTAGTCTGAACTAACTGCTTAGTTCAAACTTATTTCAAAGTTTAGTTTGAACTAGCGAAATGGAGACATGCTAGTTCAAACTAAATAAGTTCAAATTAGCTGTTAGTTTGAACTAATTGTGGTTTTTTAGCTTTTTACTTTTTGTTCAAACTTGCTGCTTTTTTTTAGTTTGAACTAAAAAGTTAGTTTGAACTAAAAAAAGCATGGCTAGTTCAGCCTAAAACTTTAGTTTGAACTAAAAATCGCACCTAGTTCAAACTAACTTTGAACTACTTACTTCGGACTAAGCAAGTCCAAACTAAGGTTTTAGGTGTAGACATAGCCTATGAGTTTTCAGTGACACCTTCAAAACATGAACATTATTTGTTCATTCTTGCATAAAGAATTTTTTTAAAAATAAATTCCACTCCTCATGAGTGTTTGACTCAGCAACTGTTAATTAAAAAGTTATGCTTGTTTGGTCAAATAAAAGATGTTATACTGTTTGATCGATCCCAACTTGAGCCATCAGTCTGCGTTTTGCCATTCCAGTTTTGAGTAGAACACCAGGATGTAAGCAAATGACATTCACAAAAGCATTAAACAAAAAATTAAATAGCAACTGCATGAGATTCTGTGACCCCAAAATAGGCAAAATTTATCAAATTATTTTTTATAAATTAGTCACACATACGACTTGTAAAGAATGGACGTTTAAGATGTACATCTTTGGAAAGTGCATAGCAGTGTTTCCCAAACTAATTAGGCCATGGAATACTTCTGGGCTTGGAATATATTGCTGGAACACATACGTGCTGGTGAAGGGGGAAGAGTGGGGACTCGTACTGAAAAATTGCTGCATGTATTCCTCAAAAGTTGATTTTAAAGAGTTAGTTTTCTGGGACGTCTTTTATTTTACAAAGGAGGAAAAATACCACTAGCATTGAATTTTCTTCATGGAACACCTATACACATCATACAAAACACCAGTGATCCATGGAACACAGTTTGGGAAACACTGGTGTATAGACATGGTAGTGGCTGCATAGTACTGAATTATACTGTTATAAATTGTGCTTATCTATACTGATGAGTTTCAGTTACAAAGGTGTTAATTTCATATCTGACAGCAGATTGGTGCTCTGTATGTATTGGACTAGTAGCATCAATACACTTCCTCATGGTGAGTAGCTAGGGAGATGGTATTACTATGTTATACTGAAACACATTGTTGTAGAAGTAAGTGTGAAGAACCTAGCACTATATATATTCTGGGAACAGAAGCCAGGAGCTATGTGCTAAATAAAACTTTATATTGGTTTAAATGGAAAGAAAATTTGTTTCTGAAAATGTCAATATATTACTGGTTGAAAATGCAAAACTATCTTTGTGAAAACTGTTAGACTAATTTTCCTAAACATTTTGGTCAAAATTTTGAATTTTTAGGCATTTTGATAATGTTCTAAATTGGTGGAAAAAACAAAAGAAAATGTAAGCTTTGCAAAGCTTTAATAATTTGGAAGATTTTTTAGTCATCTCCACCAATGCCTTACTTGTCATTTTTTAAAAATTTTATTGTTTGATTTTTGTGCTGATTTGAATATCATAATCAGGATTATAATAAAACAACCAACATGTGTCTTAATTATGAAGCAGGCAACTAAAGTCTCAACATACTTATTACAGGGAATCCTTCAGTCTTCATCATCCTCTTTAGTTTTATCGGCTGTTGACTATCAGGCGATCAGTGATCTTTTGGATTATCTGCAAGAATCAGTGAATTGGAAGCTAACAACCATAGATGAATCTAAGGTATCAAAACTAGAAGTGGATACATCCAAACCCAACCTATTTGTGGTAAAGCTACAGCCAATCAGCAGGTATGGGGCTTGTTACAGTAAAGACTGGAATGTGCATTTCTGTGTACAAGATTTTCAAGCATTCTTGACAATGCTATGTGTATTAACGAGGTATATGAATCACTAAGGCACGGATTTTTAAAGGTACTTATGTGTTGCTGTGCTCAGTTTGCAACACTTCATTGATGCCTTATATCTTACTTCCAAAAGGATTTAGGCACTTTGAGCTTGATTCCCATTGACAGTGAAGTGACTGAGTGCCTAAAACCCTTTTGGAAATGAGATTTAAGATCCTAAATCAGTTTTCCTATGCTCAGCATTACCAGACCTATGCCAAAAAACTTTAAAAATCTGGACCTAAAACAACAGGGTACAAGATTAAGAAAGTTATTGTTATCAGCTATTTTGCCCTAAATATACACTTGATAATATTTCAGATCCTTTGTTAAACGTACCCAGGACAATATTTGAATGGTGTATATTTACCTGTCTCATTATACTAGGAAAAAAAGCACCTAGTGGAATTAAATGGCAACACATTTATAAGTAATAAAGGGAATTATTTTATGCAGTACATAATTAAGCTGTGGAATTCATTGCCACAAGGTATTCCAGAGTTTAAGAACTCAGCAGAATTATAAAAAGAATGGAATGTTAATATCATTTTTGAGATCAGTTTAGTCCCATTAGACAGGACAAAGATATTATAATAATAAAATATTTAATATATATATATGTATAAATATATAATATAAATTGTAAAATTTTAAAAGAAATGATAAAATGATAAAATCCCTCATGCTTCTGGGCTTAAACCGTCTTCTCTCCACTGGAATGAAGGGAGAGTTTTTTCACAGGCATTTTATTGCATGATTGTTAATTATGAAGCTTTTACACTTCTTGCTGGAGTGTCTAGTACAAAGCACTGTTGGAAGTAAGATACTAAACTATATAGACCATTTGCCTGAGCTGGAATGGCAATTTGTACATTTCTGTGTTGCCGTTCCAACAAAAAACTGTGCCATTATAGATAGTCCTATCAAGTGCTTTCAGCATTCCTGTGGGGCACTTTATTTCAATATAATCAAATAAATTATTGAGTTTGACATTACTTTCACTATTTTATCTTACCTGATAATAACTTGTTCTGTTGTCAATTTCACCACTAGTTGATGTTTCTAACCAGCATTTCTATTCCTTTCCAAGTGAAAGCAGTGATAAATTATTGTAAACATTTCTGTCACAGATTTCATGAGAGGAAAGAACACATGGAAATGCTTTTAAACATAAAAGTAAATTGTGCATTTAAAAATATCTAAAGTTAAGTTGAAATTCATTTGGGCGTGGAAGTGGAGGAGTATTTTGCATTGTTATATTATGCTCCTTGGAATCTATTCTGTAACACCCTCAAGCCTTTGAACATATGCTTTCACATTTACATCTTCCAGAAGTCAGTACAATCAAGCAACTAGTTTAATCTGAAGTTGATGCTAAGAATTTGGAAACCACACAGCAAGATTCTGAGATCAACATGAAACAACTTCTAAAATATTAACTTCATATTTAAAATGTTGAGCTTTTGCTTATTGCCAATGGGCAGCTTTTGAAGTTACCCCTGGAAAAGGCAAGCTCCTTGCCCCTTCCCAGGTCCCACCCCCAGGCTTCTTTCCTTACCCCTAACCACAGTCATGCATGGATCTCTGGCTGTCTTCCTCCTCTTCTCTCCTTCCCTCATCCCTACCTATCCTCTCCACTGTTCTCCTAGCATGAGAGGGAAGCTGCCTATGTGCTTCTCCAAAGGCAGGAACTTGATCAGCATGGGGTGGGGGTTGCTGTAGGATGACTCACCCGTTCCTCCCTCCCTGGATGACTGGGGCAGTGACAGACCAAAGTGTTGGGGGGGAGTACATTAAACACCCCCACATCCGGAAGTTTGGAAAAGACACAGGATGTCTGGGCAGGAGGAGGGAGGGGTGCAGACAGCATCAGTGGGAGGAGGAGTCTTATAAAATCCCAGTCTGCTATGATCCAGGAGCAATGTGTATGAATTAAACACTTAGTAAGGCACCTAGGGACAAACAATGAAGTAAGTCACATAATACCCTGACAGAAGCAAGTATTATTGCTGTTTTTGAATATGTTTGTCTAGTTCAGTGAAACAAAAGAGGAGCAGAGCCCTCCTGGGGTAGAGAGGCATGAGGGATGACTAGTGTGGGCCGTGAGCTGCCCTGTTGCAAACAGGGAAGTGTAGGGCCTGTGTCACTGCCCTGCCCCCTACCCAGGGCCGTCCTTGAGGAGGGGGCAGGAGGGGCAACCACCCTGGGCCCCACACTTTGGGGGGCCTCACGCTTTTGGGGGATCCCACGCAGCTGGCTGGAGTAAGGAAGCAGGGAGCTTTTTCAAGCTGTGGGACTAGAGAGCAGCTCCGGCTGGTCAGGTAAGAGGGAAGGGAATTCAGACAGGCAGCATTTGTTTCCAGTAACTCTTAAGTAGCCACCTTCCCACAACTGCTCCCTGAGGGGAAGAGAAAGGGCAAGTGCTGAGATAAAACTTATGGAGCCAGCCTCAGTCAAGCAAATGGGGACAAAGTCAGGAGAATGTCACATCCCCAACCTTTACAAAACAGGACCGTCTCTTTGAATTTACATCAGCATTTCCAGAAAGTGTTCTCAGATATTAAAGAACTTTTTTCCTTCTACATTTAACAAGACTTTTCAGTCTTCAGGGATGTCTTTTTGAGCAAACTTCTCTGTGCAGATAATGATCTATTATACCTGAGAGAGAAGACCCCAGGCTAGTGCTCATATGGAAATATCAACACATTAAAGAAGTTTTTTGTCCTTCCTTCTGTACTGTAAATAAGCCCCATTGTCATTGATTACAGTCAGAGCACCAGTCCCAAAGCATGGCAAAGAGGAAAGCAACTGTGGCCATGTGGGTCTAGTTTAGTGAAGCAAACAAGGAATCCTGTGGCACTTTTAAAGACTAACAAATGTATTTATTTGTTAGCTTTTAAAAGGGCCACAAGACTTCTTGTCTGTTTTACATCAGGGTATCTGAGAGGATGCCAAAGGTCCCTTGTTTCTTCCTCTCATCCTCAAACAGTACCTGAGTTTCATTACTTAGATCACCTGCAAAGCAATGAGGAATGTATGAATCATGTATTAAAATAAGATGGAAAAGGAGAGAGTCAGGCAGCATAAAGGAAATAATATACATTAGACAATTGGAATCCAGTGCTTTAAGGTGAGAGAGGACCTGAACTTATTTCTTGTTATCATCCAAAAATAGCTTCCCTCTCTGAATTTTCAATTTAACAAAAACTTGATCTAAGAAAAATTATTAAACTTGTAAAATTGTGTGCCCATCTTGAACAGAAAACCAGAACCACAAAGAAGAGTACCTCCAGATGCTCCTGTCCACTTGGCTGTGAGGTTGATGGAATATCACCATGACACATTCAGTATTGTCTACCCTAAACATCAAAAATAGTCACAAGTCTGGCTTAAATATATCATTAAAACTCACTTAAAAATAAGGGTTGTGTTCACAAAGCACTTTTATTTTGAAACAACAGAGGTTGTTTCAAAATAAGAATTCTGCTGTTCACATGAGGCACAGTTCTTTCGAAACAACGGGAAGCCGTTGTTTCGAAA
>ML682013.1:11891846-11968901 GCA_007922195.1 Podocnemis expansa
GAGAAGCGCTGCCACCACCATTGCGTGCACCACCAGGGAGCTGAGCCGCGGCAGCTGTGGTCCCCTGCCCTTGCCCCTGCTGGGCAGCTGCTGTGGCTCCATCCCCCTGCCAGGATACAGCTACAGACGGGGAGAGGCAGCCCTGGCAGGGAGCATCAGGGCTGTAGCTGGATTTCAGCCCCAGGTAGGAGAGGCTCTGCAGACCCCCTCCAATGTGTCCATGGACCTCTGTGAGTCCCCAGACCACAGGTTGGGAACCACTGGCTTAGAGGGAACATTGCACTGCAAAGGTTAAAATGGGGGGCCCCCACACAAACTGATTTGCCCTGGGCCCCGCTCCCCCCTAGGGACGGCCCTGCCCCTACCCCAGCCTTCATCAGGAAACTGAAGGCAGTGGAGTAGGGCAGGAAAGTAGAACTCGGTCTCTGGGTTGGCCCTCCCCACCTCCAGGGCAGAACAGCCGGTCCAGGGGCAGGGCAGGCCAGCTGGGTGGGATGGACTCTGCTCTGTCCCTGGACAGTCTGTTCTGCCCTGGGGTGGAGGTGGGGCGGCCCAGAGGCAGGGTGAGAGAGCACAACCCAGCCTCTAGGCTGGTGTGCCTTGCTCCACCCTCCCCCCACCCCCCAGAGACAGCCCTGAAGAGGAATCTTGTGGCACTTTAAAGACTAACAAACTAACAAAAATAAACTTGTTAGTCTTCAAAGTGCAATGAGACTCTTGTTTTTCAGCTAGGCAGTGAAATTGAAACCTGAGACTTGACTGGAGAAGACTCTTTTGTTTTGCTAAGAAGGCTGATGTCTGTCTCATGCTGCCTAAGGGGATAGCTCAGCTTTATATGCTCCATGGAGGTAGCTTCCCAGGTAGCTGAGAGAATGAGGCTAAATGAAGTACAAAAGCTTTTGTCTTTCCAGCATGGTGGGCAGGTGGCAAAGGAAGCGGTGGGGCCACCACAGCCAACCCGGGAAGCCTTTGCATCCCTATGCCTTCAATAAAATCCACCCCTGCTTACTGCTGTGCCATGAAGACCAACTTATGCGTGCCCCATGCAAAGGAGGAAGCAGATGCTGGGTAGTCCCTTAATTTGGTTTTCTATGCTGGGGAGCACTGCCAGAAGAATTAGCAGCCCTAGAAAACACATTTATAGACACAGTGATAGAGCCTGTTCTGCTCCTAGCACAAACCATGAAGCACTAATATGAGATGTTGGAGAAAAAACAGCTACCTACACTGTTTACACAGATGTAAGCATCTGAGGAAGTGGGATTTTCTCCCATGAAAGCTCATGCGAAAAATAAGTCTGTTAGTCTCAAAGTACCACATGACTCCTTATTGTTTTTTTACACAGATGTAGCAAATCCCCCTGGTTAGTTCACTCCCCTGGTATCTCCACATATGCACCATTGCTTGGTTGGAGCTCCTCCCTAGCTCCAGCATAACTCTTTCTCTATCAAAGACATTACTGGACCATAAGATAGTACAATGATATATAGCATGTTACAATACAGATCCAAACAAGAGCCTGTCACAAGAAGCTTACAAGTTAACATCAGACAAGATGACATATCAGAAAAGATGACATGGCTATGTCTACATCTGTCCAAATTAGTTCAAACTTGTTAGTCTGAACTAAGAAGTTCAAGGTTAGTACAAACTAACTGCACGTTCTAGTTCGAACTAAGCGCGTAAGTCCAGACTAAGTGCTGGTACTTATTAGTTCAAACTAAACTTTCCCTAGTTCAAACTAAGAAATTTCTTAGTTAGAACTACAGAGAGCCTACTATGGCCATGGGCTAAATTAGTCTGAACTAAACCTCCTTAATCCAGACTAATTTGCCAGTGTAGACATAGCCAATGAGAGGGAACTTGGGGAGGGAAGGACTAGCTTAATATTAATAAAGTAGCTATTGGTTTGTAGAATTTAACAGCTTGATGAAGCAAAGAAGTTTAGGTGATTTAGGAATAACATAAATACATCTTTTTGTTAGCTATTTGTATAGGCTTTGCAGAAGAAAAAATGGATTTTCATGAGGGATTGAACAAAGGGGTGGGAGGTAGTGGTTTTGTTGATCAGCATACAAAGGGCATACCACAGATTGTCTTTAAAGCTGTACAATTTTTGAGAATGTTATTCTGATCTGTAGGATATTTTAATTATCTTTCCTTTTTTGTGTAGATTAAATGATATTTCTACTGCAAAAGCCCTTGCTGCAAATGGTAAGCAATATGTTTGCTATATTCAGTATTTCATGATTTGGTCCTCTCTTTCTGAGAGTGCATGCTGTATCTTCTAGTGATTCCCAGCAACTAGTATGATACTGTTACTGGTTCTTTAGAATTCTTTTAATCAAGCTATACCTATATTACTTTTTCTATAGCCAATCACCACAGGATTTAGGCACTGACAGTCTGAACCAGAGTGGACTAAAATCAGTGGAAGTCTCCCAGTTGACTTCCATGAATGGCAGTGGTCCTTTGTGACTGATACTGAATTCCATCCCTGCTTCAGCAATAAACCTCTGCTCACTCTCACTAACTTCCCCCTCTTTATTTCTGCACATTTTAGCCTACAATTTTAGTTCATGTGTTTCCACATTACAGTGCACACAATTAGATAGAGGGTGTCAGGCTCAAGATGGACAGACTGAGCTCATAATCTATAAAATGGTACACATAATTGAAAAGATTGAGAAGCTCTTTTCTAGCCTCTGTGAAATTATAATGGGGCCATTCAAAGAGTGCATGATTCTAAGTTTAATTTTTTTGTTTGCTTTGTAGATACCACACAGGACTTGCTAGGCAGACATCCGCACAGAGTATTTAAAACCCCTTCCCCTGCAGGGTATGCAAGCTAGCTGTAAAACAATTGCTATATGCAAATAAATGCCCCTAGTTTACACAGGGCTTTAATTTGAACTCCAAATCAGCACTCAGATTGTGAAGTCTGCAAATAATTGTGGGGGCAGTCTCCTCAGCACAAGTGATTGCATGCACACTCAAGTCATTACTGTAGGTGGCTAAGTGCTATACAATGCACCTGCAATTATGTGTCCCAAAAACTGCAGCTCTACAATCAGAGGCAGCTTTTGGAAATCAAGATGAACACTTTAGTTCTGAAGTTAATGGTGTGAATGTGACACTTTATTTTTGCTTACGACAACTCCAAAGTGACTTTGATTTTTAAACAGAAATTATTAATTGGGTCTCTGTCTCTGAATCACTGAGGCAGTAGAAGTAGCATCACTAGACAAAAGAAGCACAAAAGACTAGAGAGAGAGAGGCTGAGGGCTGCTCTAAAGTCCACCAGCTGACAGGAGTCCCCAAGGGACATACCACCACCAGGTGGGACTGCAGAGTGCAGCGCTCTCTGGCCAACTGCAGAGGTGGTAGGATGACATAAGAGTTGATCACAGCCCATCCATGAGTGATGCACCAGGGAAGGAGTAGCCAGTTTCTGCTTTCTTCGCACACCTGAATAGCAAATAGCTTTGCCCTGGCCTGTATTTCTGTTGCTGCCATCAGTTCATAAAAGTAGAAAGATGTCACAATTCAAGTTCAGTGCTTTTAGGTTCTTTTGCTAACTGGTATGCTACCAAAGCACTGCTGAGTAACTCCTGGAAATATCAGTTCCAGCAAATTTAAACTTCAAAAATGAAAAGTTACTGGACTGCTGATTTAAAAAAAAATATCCTGCTGAAGCTCTGTGGAATTGAGGGGACAAAATCATAAAGGAATTTCACTGTTCTGTTCTATCACAGCGTTAGACAAAGAACTTTCCCTACAGCTTTCCAAATCATACATTCTGAGCTCCAGCAAACTGGTTTATTATTGGCTGCACAACTCTATCCATTTGCCAAATGTTACTGCTATCAGGACTTCTCTCCATATCACAGTTGCTTGAGAAGTCATCAATTATTTGTATTCATTACTTACTGACTACTGATAGCTATTATTTGGTGTTTGGGTGAGTAAGAAAAAATACCATTTGTCATATACCCATAACGTGACAAGAATATCATTAACCAATAAATATTGTTTATTGTTTCTGACAATGCCAACAGTAAAATCTGGAGAAATACTGCAGTCCTGTTGCAGTGGAAAGCAACACAAAAAGCCTTGTAGGCATGTCACAGTAAATTCTTACTTTCCTCCTCACTGTACATCATTTTAAAATGATGCAACAAAATACCAGTTTTATTTACTAGGGAACTCCATTTTGTGTAAGATAAGGTAAAAGTCAGATCTGGATTTCAAGTATCCCGAAGTTTGACTGGAAGAGATTGGCTGGTGTAGATGGTTTTCAGCCTGTTATAGAAATGAGAGATTGTGAAATTTGGACTGGAGTTCAGATTCCAAACCTTCCCCAAACTCCAAGTACCCAGACCTATTGTTTTAGTTAAGAGTTGATCTCTCTCTCTCTCTCTGTGTGCATAATAATTGTGAAAAGATTATCTTTGACTAAGCCTTTCAGTTTGTAATAATTTTTCCCCTCGCTTAGGGCATTCTTCTTTCACCTCTTTGAAAGACTTTTTTGTCCCCCTGATTTTTCTCTCTCTCTCTTGCTTCTTGTATTTCCTTTCAGTCTTTGCCCTTTTCCTCTTGAGGCAGAGTATACGGCATTCACATCAATTTTCTCCTCGTTTTCATTTTTGCTGAGATTCTTCCCTTCTCAGTAGAACCTTTCCGCTATACCAGCTACACTCATCTACCTGAACTGCCTCATTTTGCACCCATTCAAGTCAATGGCAAAACTCGCATTGACTTTAACAGTGTAGGATCCGGCCCTTATCAAGGCACTTTGTTATTTATTCCTAAACCCTATTTCTTGCCTCTTACTTTTCTCCATTATTTCTTATATTTCTCCTTTCTTCCCTCTCCTGTTCTCTCTCTTTTGCTCCTTATTTGATGTCCTTTTTTCTCTTTGACGTCTCTCTTTCAATTCTCTTTCTTCTTGCTCAGTTCCATTTTTCATTCATCTCCAGCCCAGTGATGTAAAAGTCCAGTGAGGAAATTAAATTAGATTAGGAAGTAACAGGGCAATCCTAATGCTGATCCTGCAGTTTTCATTTAATAAAGTGTTCATTGATATGCATGGGAGTCTCAGCCAGGACTGCAAGTTCTGGACCTTCCAGGAGAAAATGAAGGGGAATTTTCTTCTGTTGTCAATTTTTGTACGGGTTCTTATTTTAGATGACTTTCATGTATTTGTTAGGCACAAAAGATATGGTTGCAGGATTCTAGTTGTACGGCTACAAGCTTTTTTGTATTTTATGTTTTAAACATCATTATTATTGTTGTTGTTGTTTTGTTTTAATGTAATAGGTGTCAAGGAGGTGATGCATGATTCTGGGTGCTATATAAATTTAGAGCTAGACACTGTGCCTGCCTGGAAGAGATTATAATCTAGGAAAAATTGATAAAGATAAATTCCAAAGGGGGCAGCCTTGTTAGTCTAGTTCAACAAAACAAGCAAGGAGTCCTGTGGCACTTTCGGAGACTAACAAATATGATAGATAAATTTATTAGTTTTTAAAAGTGCCACAGGACTCCTTTTTTATTCATAAAAGAGTGCCATAGGATTCCTTGTTTGTTTATAGTTTAGAAGAAACAGATAGTTTGGGTTTTCTTGTTTTTTCTGTTACAGGTGAGTTGTAATCTTTATCAGACATACTGTCCTAAGTGTGTTCACATGACAACTTCTCTGAATAAACAGATTGCCTCTAAACCTTTCTGGAAGCCAAAAGTCTTTGATATTCTTGGTAGCAACAGCTACACTAGTTCCCTCATTTCAGTGAAATGTGAATAATGTAGTGTTATCTCAGAAGTTCTTTGATTTTCTTAAATGAGGCAAACATGCATTTAGTTAGTATTATAGCTGCTGTAAAAGGTAGCAAAAACAATTTTTTTAAAGCGAAACTGTTACCTGTGCCTGCTGCCTATAAATCTGCATGAAGTAATTTCTCAGAATTCTTAGATCAAATACATTAACTGTAAACAGTCATTTATGTTGCTGGGGAGAGTCTGTGTGTCTTTAGTAGGAGATAAATTTTGATCATTTAAAAACTCCACCTTTAGATAACTACCTCTCTTGACCGAAATTATTGTCTAAGCTGTGCAAACCCAGAAAACCTCTGCTGAAAAAAGTTACTTAAATTTTCGCTACAGCTGACTATGAAAGCACAGTTTGAGTAAACAAGAGGTTAAAAAGGGTAACAAAATGAGAGCAAACACTGAAAAATAAAATTAACTACAATTACTATAGCTTGTCACCTTAAAACCTGATATGAGAAGCCTGTTTTGGCTGGGGTGTGAAATATCCAGTCATCCGAAGGGTTTGTTTGATAGATAAGCAGCAGTAGAGATAGTGAGACAGGAAATATTAGTTCAGTGACAGACTTCTCTGCCAATCACACTGAAAAAACTAATGTTTCTTGAGATCCACCTGTGCTGCTTATTTAAGGTGGTTTTTTTCTTAGCATTTTGAGCTGCAGCTTTGCTAATCTTAGATATGCTATAAATTGTCATAATTATCTGAGTTTATGAATGAAGAATGTTCCAGTAGAAGATTCTTTGGACCTTGCTGAAGACTTCTGCAAAAATATGGCAAGACCCTCTGAGTTTGTAAATCCAGTGCTTTGTAATGAATCCTTCCATATAGCCAACCTTCTTCATGACTTAACGCACTCACTCTTCTCAGAAATGGCAACAGCAGTGCTTATTAAGTGTCTTCTTCTTCTCTTACTGAAGTCAATAGAAAAGTTGCCATTAATTTCAGCATTAGTAGGATCAGGTCCAAAATTCACAAAGACAAGTAAATTGCAATTCTCAGTACAGGACGTATTGTGCACAGATCTTAGATATGTTAACCATTTCAGCTTTGTGTGGTGGTATGTTTCTAATAATCATATGTTCTCAACATTTTGAAGTACACAGTACATTTTGTCTCCTTATAAACTCAGTTGACCAGTTCTTTAGCTTTATTTTTAGTCAGTAATGTAACTAGTTGTTTTAAGCATCTTTTTCTCATCTGCTGGATGCTCTTTTCATCTTTAAAACCCATTCTCCCAGGTATCCTCCTTACTGTAGTTTCTTCCAGGCTTCAGATTCCCTCCTTTAACTGAATTTTTGTCTTGTTTAATGTGCATTATCTATTCTTTAGAGTACTGAATGTCCATTAGTCTATTTGAATAAAGCCAGCCTCATTTGGAATACTGTGTCCCGTTCTGGGCACCACAGTTTAAGAAAGACGTGGACAGATTGGAGGGTTAGAAAAATTGACATTTGAGGAAATATTTTAGAAGCTGAGCATCTTTAGAATTGAGAAGAAAGATTGAGGAAGTAACCTGGTATGTCTTCAGATATGTTGTCTGTTCTAAAGAGTATGAGGATCAGTTGTTTTCTCTGTCCACTGAAGGTCAGACAAGAAGTAATGGGCTTAATCTATACTAAAGGAGATTTAGGTTAGACATCAGGAAAAACTTGCTCACTGTAAAGATAGTTAAGCACTGGAATAAGCTTCCAAGGGAGGTTGTGGAATCCTAACTGCTGGAGATTTTTAAGAACAGTTTGAACAAACACCTGTAGGAACTCGGCTAGGTAAACTTACTTTTGCCTCAGCACAGGAGGCTGGATCTGATGACCTCTCAAGGTCCTTTGCAGCCCTACATATCTGTGATTCAATGCAGTTTGTGATTTATTAGAAGTTATTTCAAATCATAGTAGTTGTTAGTTTAAATAATCACCTATACCATTTCTTGTCTTATGTCATAGATTTTTAGTTCTCAATTTAGTGTTTGGTAAGCTATACAAATTTGTATTTACAGACAAAATAATTGGAAGACTGACTATGATCCTGCACGAAAAAGGAATTCAGTTTTCAGCAATTTTTACCACAATGAGACCACCAAGGGTGAGTTGTCTTCCATGTCTACAGCTGTCAAATTCTTGGCGTATAAAAATACTTGCTAATGAAGATTGTACATGACTTTCAGGATTATAGAATGATTACAGCAGTGAATCCTGTATAAGAATTTTCCCAGAAAGGATTGCCTGTGTTTTCATAAGTAATAGATGTATCATTAAGCAATTACAGCCTCCATATTTTTAGTAGACTGTTTTGAATTTGCAACCTTTTTAGTGGTCATTATAATTAGTGTAACACCCAGGTGGCCAGATTGAGTCTGCCTTGCAGACGGCTCTGACCGGAGAAAGGGTGTGCACGGGAACACAGCAAGGAGAGCTCCTTTGCCCCAGGGGCACCTGTTCCAAACCCCCAGAGTGACCACACACACACTGGGATAGCGCAGGGATTATGGGAATGGGGAAGGTTTATTTACAGAGGTGCAAAGGGGAAACCAACAGGGGAGATGGGGCAGCAGTAACACAAAGTAACAGCTAACACAGGGCCCTGCAAGGCCCAACAATGGAGCAGGCTGGAGGCAGATGTGAGCTCTGCTTCTGCACCATGAGTTCAGGAGTCCCAGCACAGTTCCAGTCCAGAGTTCAGTCCAGCAACTCCTAGTCTTCGGCGCCAGCACTTTCCCAGCAAATGAAAACCCTCTGATGCCTCTTCTGCCGCTCTCTGCGAACCCAGAGCGACACCATCCCCACTTAACTAACTACAGCCTCTCCCCTGAGTTCTAGGTGCTGTACTCACGGCCCCACAGCTCCAGATGGCCAGTCACTGGATGCTGCTCTGTCCTTGGGCGACTCTCCCCAGCACGGTGTCCTGTGGGTGTTGGCCTGGCATCCCAGGTCAGGCGCTCTGTCTTCCCTGGCTTCAGGCCGGACCTCTCTTCCTGCTTCCTCCCCAGGCCTCTGGCTGCAGCCCCAGCCCCCCTCCTCAGCTCCACAAACCCGCTCCTACAGGGCAAAAATGTAAAGGAACCACACTCCTTAAAACCCCAGGGGGGGTTACACTAGTAATTTTTTAGAAATGTAATTTTTAGATTTTTTTCCTCATTTAATTCTTCCCCTTTTTTTTTTTTTTTTTGCATAAGAAGGATCTCAATGAAGCACTTGTTGGCTCAGAATTATCGAGTCTCTTATTTCTGGATCACTGGTTCAAATCTAGCTCAGGTTGTTATTGGCCAGCAGTTGTTAATTAACTGATGACTGTTAATTGTCTAGTGCAAACTGTGTTTGTGGCCCAAGTCTAGTTCTAGATGGATGAGGTTTAGCCATCAAAACTGTAATTAAATTTGAACCTTTTGATGGTAGTTTGAGGAGAAGGAACAGTAATCAACTAGACATAGGCACTGAACTACCCTCTGGTCATGTTTGCAGGCAACACACACAGCTCAAGGGAAAAGTAAATAATGATGAGGACAGGTCTCTTTTTCAGTGTGACCTGTTTCCCTTGGCAAGTTGGTTGCAAACAAACAGCATATGCTTTAATACAGCCAAACACAAGGTCATACATCTAGGCATGAAGAATGTAGACAATACAAAAAGGATGGCGAACTGTATCTGAGAAGTAGAAACATTGAAGAGGACTTGAGGGTCATAGGGTATGTCTAGATGAGCATAAAAAGCCCACAGCCAAGACAGCTGACTTAACCTAAAACAGTTGACTCAGGCTCACAGGGTTCAAGCTCTGGGCTGAAAAAAATACTGTAAAGCTGTTAGGAGACAAGTCATCTACAGAGCAATTTTTAGCTCCCCAGTATGAGTCCCATGAACCCAAGTCAGCTGACTTGGGCCATCAGACTTTTATTCCTGAGCAGATGTACCATTAGTGAGTAGACAACCAAGTTTGATCTCCCAGTGTAAGGGTGTGTCTAATTAGCTCCTTGAATAGAGTAGTTTGGAAAAATCGTGACAGTTATTTTTCATTGGAAAATTCCAATTAATCAAAATAAAAAAAATCACAGGAATGTAGCAATTTCAACAAAAAATTTAATTGAGGAAATTTATCAGGCCTCAGGTTTAATTTTTGGAGAGAGAGAAAACACCCACCATTGCATAGCCAATTGCCTCCTAGTGAGGACACTAATTTGGAATTTGAGAGACCCAGGTTCAATGCCCTGGTCCATAACAATCAGATCAAAGATTGAGTTTAAAATCTATGGGTAAAATCCTGGCACAGCTGATGTAAATAAGAACTTTGCTACTGAATTCAGTGAGAGCAGTGTTTCACTTCATTAATCTAATCTATTGAAATGGTCAATCAGGGTCAAGGTTAAGATGCTTGCATTGCTATTCTCTCTGCTATATGTGTGCTATCAATAAAGAGTGGACTTTAGTCACCAGGGCTTTCAGTCAGCTTCTTTTGCAAGTAGTAAATTCTGTATTTTAAAGAAGGTTCTCAATAATAATTATTCTCAAATTGAAAATGTGCATTTTGTAGATTTTGAATCAGAAAATAGTTTTAATGGAAAAATTGGGGTTGGTGACAGGAATGTGAGGAATGTTGAGAGTAATTGAAAAAGATTATTGAAGTCTGTAATGATTTGAGAAGTGCTTTAGTTCAGGCAACTGAAGCTTTACTCAATAATTAAAGTAGTGAAGTCATTTTTAATTCTTCTACATTCCACAAACTGAACTCTCTTCAACATTCTAAATTCAGGCCCATGTAAAAACATTTCAAATTATTTGCATAGTACAAGTGATCTTAAATTATTGCACTACCTTCAAAGTTTATCAGTTGCTCTACAGGGCGATGGGAGGCAGCTGGTAAAGCACCTATAGGAAATTCCTCTGTCCGCACTTCCATGTGTAACTCAGGTGTCAGTATATGTTATGCTTCTCCGTTTTTGCTTGGTTGGATGAAGATACAAATGTATCCCAGCTGTCAGCCAAAGCCAAACTTATTCCTTAAGTGCATGCAGTAGCGGTTTGTGCTCTACATAGAGGTTACAGGTTCAACCCCCAGTGACAACCAACAAGCCGATCATTGTATCTGGTAAAAGCATTCATTGTGCGAAAAGGAATTTTACATTATTCTTAATTTCTGAAGAATGTCACCAGCACCTAGATGTAAATAAAATTCTTTACACTACATCCAGCATAATGTTTTTGGCATTCACTCCTATTTATAAACTAATATATGAAGGTACTTTTCCTTGGATGTTTTAGTCATGTGAAGCATGTATCCAGTCATGAGTTTATTTGATATTGTTTTGCTGGAAAGGAACTGGGAAGTGCTTCCATTGCTGATTATTCTTCAGTTTTGAGGGATTCAGTATGAGAGATTTTCCTGTCCCAGGCTGGCCATCTCCACTGATAAAGGAAAGGAACTTTAATCATGACACTTTTCTTATACAAATATTGATATTGTATCTGTAAATTCATTTTCTGGAAAGGTGATCCCTGCTTCAGAGCTGAGCAATTATTCCCCTTGGCTTTCTTGCAGGTAATTTTGCCTCTTAATTGTCGCAAAGTAATTCATGCCTAGTATAACAAGCAAAGAGTCCTGAGGCATGTAAAGAGTAATAAATTTATTTATCACATGAGCTTTTGTGCAAGAAAATGCCCACCATCTTCATAGCATATGACAAAGTGGAATTTTCTCCCATGAAAACTCATGCAATAAATAAATTTGTTAGGCTTCAAGAGCCACAGGACTCCTTGCTTGTTTTGCTGAACTAGACTAACATGGCTACCCCTTTGGAACATGTCTAGTGTAATACCTCCATACTGTAGCCTTTCCTCTCTGGTGGAAGCCTCCATAGCCTCAAGTACTACTAAAATAGTTATAATGAATGATTATCAACAGCAGAACATGGGTGGTATTCAAGACTGGATTCTTCTTCGCAGAAAGCAAATTAATGTCATAGAAATCAAAAGCCTCCTATAATTTGTCTTTTTCTTTATTGATGGGAAAAACCAGTTTAGTAAGTGCAACCAGAGAGCTCACTTGCAGATGAGATGTGGTTGGTGAGCAGGTAAGAGGAGGCTGGGATGATCACAGCCCAAAACAACTTATAGAAAATCCATCAGAGATACTCCCAGGCTTTCTCTGTTCCTATGTTTCTGCCATAGCTTCCAGGTCATGAGTTCGGACAACAGCAGGTCTTTGCTGAACTATCTTAACCGTTTGGGTAACCAGTTTATGATTCTCCTGGATATTAGGTTCTGACACAAGGATAACATCTGTCAGAAAAACTGCCATCAACCAACAAGGTGACTGTCAGGCATTGTGGGGTTTTCAAGCCAATTGGAGAAGCCAATGTAAACAATTCATTGCCTTCGATAGGGCTGAGTAGACAGTTTGCTTCAGGATTCCTTGACTATTTCCTCAGTGTTCATGTGGAATAGGAAACAGAGGGCTTCTTCCTGGATCAAAAGAGTCTCTTCATAGGGCCTGTCTTCTTTCATCATCTTCTAGTAGGAATCATCTTTCTGTCACTGCTTCTACAAAGGAGTCAGTCCTCAGCACCAAATATGGTGGTTCATTTTTGCATCAGGAAAGAGTTTTCTCCCTACTGAGGACATTTCTCTTCTTCAGGTCTGTGCAAGACTCTTAGACAATGTTGAAAGAGTTTCCCCTTGTGGAGTTAAAGAGATGATAAGAGGAGTTTGCCCAGAATACAACACCCTGTTGCCTCCTGCTGTGATGATGGAATAGACTGTACTCTCAGTAAGTTTGCGGATGACACCAAGCTAGGGGGAACAGTAGACACGTTGGAGGGCAAGGACAGGATTCAGGGAGACCTAGATAAATTGGAACAGTGGGCCAATAAAAATCTTATGAAGTTCAAAAAGGGCAAGTGTAAAGTCCTGCATGTGGGACGGAAAAACCCCATGCACTGCTACAGGCTGGGAAACATTAAGCTGAGTAGCAGCAGTGTAGAAAAGGACCTGGGGGTCATGGTGGATGGGAAGCTAGATATGAGTCAGCAGTGTGCTCTTACTGCCAAAAAGGCCAATGGCATACTGGGCTGCATCAAAAGAAGAATTACCAGCAGATCAAGGGATGTGATCATTCCCCTCTATTCTGCACTGGTGAGGCCACATCTAGAATACTGTGTTCAGTTTTGGGCTCCCCACTACAAAAAGGACAGGGACCTACTGGAGAGAGTTCAGAGGAGGGCAACCAAAATGATTAAAGGGCTGGAGCACAAGCCCTATGAGGAAAGACTGAAAGCATTAGGCTTATTTAGTCTGCAGAAGAGAAGATTGAGGGGGGATTTGATAGCAACCTTCAACTACTTGAAGGGATGCTCCAAGGAAGATGGAGCTCGACTATTCTCGGGAGTAAAGGAGGACAGGACGAGGAGCAATGGTCTCAAGTTGCGGTTAGGGAGGTTGAGGCTGGATATTAGAAAAAACTTTTTTACTAGGCGAGTGGTGAAACATTGGAATGAGCTGCCAAGGGAGGTGGTGGAGTCACCATCTTTGGAGGTGTTTAAGGCCCGGCTGGATAAAACCTTGACTGGGATGGTTTAGTGGGAGTGGTCCTGCCTCTGGCAGGGGGTTGGACTAGATGACCTATGAGGTCCCTTCCAACCCTAGGATTCTATGATTCTATGATAGTCCCATGGGAGGGAGAAGAACTTGGCTTATCTGCCTAAAGTACACCATGTAGAGGGTATATAAATATACTTTTCTGTTTACTGCCTTACCACTAGGCCTTACAGTGGCTTTAGCCTGTGGAGAGGAACTTTCTCTCATCAGGATGATGCAAAGAAGGCAACAAGGGTTGGATACGTATGAGATGGAGATGGGGAATCGTAATGTCTTCTGAGTCTTCCTAGTGTTTCTGCTTGGGTCCTGATATCTCTCATAGGGGAGGCCTATCTAGTGTCTGACTGGTAGAAGGCAGCTGTGTCTTTCTGGAGTCTCCTCAGCTTCTCGGGGGGCACAAAGACAAGAACTTAGGAGGATCAGGACCTTGGCACCAGTCCCACTCTATGGCTGCTACAGCACCTAGTTCATCTCTTGGAGGCACTGCTGTTGTCATTTTAGTTGTCATTTCAGCCAGGAACGCTGTGAGAGATCGTAAGGTAGCTAGAGCACCAATATTCAGACAGTGGCTCTTGAGCTAGAAATGTCTTTAATGTTCTCCTTCCCGCCCATGATATTAAAGCACTGTGTGACTTAATAGATAATCAATCTAACCTATTAACCAGTCAGAATGCTTTTACTATGTTATTAACCAATTAAGTTATTAAATTGCACTAAGTTATTAGCTTATTTGCTGTGAGAAGTATATATAGCATATATACAAATAAACTAAGTATTTTACCTGTCATTTGCACTACTGTGATTCTTTTGGGCAATGTTGATCCATAAGTTGGCTCCTGAGCCTCTAAGGTCAGAGAATCACTGAGCTAGAGACCAAAGAGAGGGCTCTGCAGTGGATGAATATTGCCTAGCAACAGCTAGAGGCGGGAGCTTCCTGCAATGGAGTGAAGAGGAACAGCTTCACAGAAAGTTAATATTTGCAGTAATTTCAATTTGGGTTGTAGAGAACATTTTATATTAGAAGCGGTAACCTTTTTCTGATGGCATTAATCTTACTCACCTTTATGTCCCATGGATGTCAGAGCCATACAATAATCCCCGTGAGTTGTATTGAGGAAAATGTCAAGAAACCTGTTCAGACTTTCTGATTCTTTGTGTCAGCCTGATTGCAGCAGTTGTTTGGCATGTATTCTTGCACTGGTATCAATAGGTATTTTGCATGTGCAAGGACTGTAAGTTAAGGATACAATTCCTTGTTGACTTTTGTGACATTAGGTATTTCAACAACTCAGGCTGTGTAAGTGAAGGTATTGCTCTTAGCTGTGAAAGCATTAATAGTACAGGAAGTGGAGGATGGAGCTCTCAACTGAGAACAGTAATGGACTTTTTAAAAAATTGATTGTGCATGCTTTACAACTGCTACCTCCTTCACTTGCAGCTGGCAACCTCACCACTTCTCTTGCTGATTAAGATGATGCTTCTACTATCAAACTTAATCATCTCTGACATCACAATAATGGGAGTTTTGCCAGGAACCAAGGACAGTGGTATCAGAAAAATAGTCCAGATGTCATTTCGTAGGATTTAGAAAGTTGTGTGTATATAGTAGCAGTAGTAGTAGTAGTACAGGATTCACTTACTTATTTAGTCTCTTACATTTTCCAAACCTTGTGGGAGGATACATAAGAGGATAGGCTATATTGAGACTTCACCGATCTAAGCTAAAAGGAGGAAGGAACAGTTGGGTTTTCCCATCCATTCCCCCCAGCTTTGAGCACTCCTTTGCATTTTTAAAAACATAAACTTTAACCTGCAGATGTAAGAGAGCATACTTAATTATTTCCCAGCTAACTCATCCAGATTTTTTCACATTCCGTTCAAACTGTTGTTTAAATTAATTACAGAACTGCTTCAAGCTGGCTGAAGCTAGTTGCACATTATTCTAGGTGGGAAAAATCAGCTTGCTTATTATGGAAGAGGGAGTAAGAAATGTTTGTTAGAAATATCCCATGATTTATTCCAGGTGCTAGTATGCTAGCCAAGTAAATAACTGCACACTAGCATTTTAACCTTTAACCCTAGATGCTTCAGTGATGGTTTTCTGAGCAAAGACGTTGTCTGCAGTGCTTTCTCAGTTAATGTGTTTATATCCTCTCTGAAGTTCATTTTTGGTTCAAGAATTTAATTCCTACTAAACTGAGGGGGAAATGAAGAAATGAACCTCCTCTTATCTGATGGAGACACTCACCTTTAATTATTTACATCTTCAGTATCTTGGGCCCAGGATGCCTGCACACTTTTATAGAATATTTTTTCCAAGCCAAGAACTCGAATGGGTAATGTGTAACACTGTTGACCAAGGGTGAGAGGGCAGAATACTCCGCAAAACACAGTTTATACTATTCCCCCAACATTGATCCACTTGAGGTGGGTAGGGATATTGCCTTTTCCCTTCACAGTGAGATAAACCCAAGAGCAAATCTGTGGATCCTTCATGGCCACTGGAGAGCAGAGAAGTCAAAATGGAGACTCCTATACCAGGTCTGAAACTCCCTCCTACTCATAACCTGCATTTTCAGAGCCTCCTTGCTCACATATATTTAGGGGAGATTATTTTAAAGTGAGAAGGGCACAGACAACCCTCAGGTTAGAGAATAATACCATGCTTCCCTTCCCTCAGTCACTCCTGTGGCTGAAAGTGGAAGAAGGTCTCTGTTATAGATCTTAAGATTCAGGGTCCAGCTCTGCTGATGACCCAAAGACAGCTGAAAAAAGAAATATACCAGTATGAAAGTAAATCTGAGGGCACTGGATTAATTATTAGAAAAGCTTTATGCTGCAAATATTATATTTGGAAGTGAATTAGACTTAATGTTTGTTTCATTGTATATTTAGTGTGGATAGTCTGGATACTGGGAGCTGAGAACTGACTGGGGCATTTTGAATACAGCCTTATTCTGCAAGGATTAAAAATTCTTCCCTCTTAATGAATGTTTAGTGGCCCCCATGAAATGAGTTTGATGGGTTTCAGATTCTACTAACATTCTTTGCACCGAATTGTGAGCTCTTCAGTGCAAGGGCTGTCTCTTTACATCAGCACATAACATAGTGGTGTTCAAATTTTTCCAGTCTTCCCCCTCTTCCTTCCCCCATAACGGAATTTGTCCATGCTCCCTCTCCATTACTGCACAGCCAAGGCTTCCTCAGCATCAGTTTGGGCTGAAGGTTGAGCTGGGTTTGAACAGGATTGGGGGCTGAATGGGATTGGGAATGGCGCAAGGCTGGGGAAGAGCTGGTCGGGAAGCAGAGCAGCATGCTTCCTCTCCACAGTCGGTGAGGGCTGGCCCTGGATTTCACTACAAGCCTCCCCAAACATTTTTCCATTCTCTTTTAAGGGGAACACACCCCACAGTTTGGGAAACCTGGCCTAGCACAGTGTGGTCCTGATTTTGGTTGAGTCTATAATAACATGGCAGCCTGTCTTTAAGGGCTGGAGGGATAGGGCCAGCCAACTCAGATTATGAAGGAGCCACACCTAAAATAAATCAGATGTTTTATAAAATCCTAGAACTGGAAGGGACCATGAGAGCTTGAGTCCAATCCCCTGCACTTATTGCAGGACCATGTGTTATCTTAAACCATGCCTGACAGAAGTTTGTCTAACCCGCTCTTAAATATTTCCAGTGATGAAGATTCCACAACCCCTCTTGGCAACATATTTCTGTGGTTAATCACGCTGACAGTTAGGAATTTTTTCCTAATGTCCAACCTAAACCTCTCTTAAGCCCATTGCTTCTTGTCCTATCATCAGCAGTTAAGGAAGATAAATTTTCTCCCCTCCTCCTTGTAACAAAAACAGCAAGGAATCTTATGGCCCTTAAAGACTAACAGATTTATTTAGCACATAAGCTTTCATGGGAGAAAATCCCACTTCATCAGATACTTTGAAGAGGGGGAACTTACAGAATTGGATGAGAATAACTGCAGAGGAGTGTAAGACATGGGATCAGGTCATACTGCAACATGTCTTACACTCCCCTGCATTTATTCTCATCCAATTCTGTAAGTTCCCCCTCTTGAAAGCATCTGATGAAGTAGGATTTTCTCCCATGAAAGTTCATGCGATAAATAAATCTGTTAGCCTTTAAGTGCCACAAGACTCCTTGCTTTTTTTGCTTTATTAGACTAACACGACTGCCCCTTTGGAACTCCTCGTAACAGTCTTTTAGGTACTTGAAAACTGTTATGTCCCCTATCAGTCTCCTCTTTTTCTGGCTAAGCAAATCCAGTTCTTTCCATCTTCTCTCATAAGTCAGGTATTTCAGACCTTTAATCATTTTTGTTGCTCTTCTCTGGACTTTCTCCAGTTTGTCTACATCTTCCTGAAATGAGGTGCCCAGATCTGGACACAGTGCTCTGGCTGAGGCCTAATCAGCGCAGAGTAATGGAAGAATTACTTCTTGTGTCTTACTTACGTAACCCTTCTGCCAGGGCAGGCTGGCAGAACAAGGGCTGGGTTCTATATCTAGGGGTTTCCCAATAGTGTAACACCACCAACTGGCTCAAGCCCCAACCCAGATTTTTGGGGAATTCTGCACTGTTCCCTGGGCACCCCAAAAGGGTAAGTCTTCCCACTCACAAGCATGAGTCTGAGTGTAGTAAACAGAGCTTTTAATAGTAGTAAAACAAAATGCAAAAGGCCAAATGACAGAAATCAGCATTAATCTAGAAAATCAGTACAGAGCGAAGTTCCCCACAACCCACACCGCAAAACAGAACATACAAGACTTAATGCAAAACCTTCTAACATGATCCCACATATCATAACAGCAAATGTAAATCCATTAGCAAAATCAGCACTGATCTGGAAAATCAGTGCTAACTAGGCTCCCAACTCACCCGAGGGTACGTAGGGAGTGTCTTTCACACCAACAGTCCACCGGCGCCAACCACTGGTCACTCACTCCATCCTCTAGTACCATATCCTCGGCTCCGCCTGCAGTCTGCTGGCTCTGCCCACCAGTCACTTGTGCCGCCCAGCTCGCCACTGGCCGCTCTCACCTTCCACTGGCTCCACCCGCTGTCTGCCAGCTCCATCCACCAGTCACTCGCACTGCCAGCTCACCGCTGGCCCCTCTTACAGTCCTCTGGCTCCACCCCCTGGCCACCAGCTCGGCCCACTGGTCACTCCAGCGCTGCTCTTTTTCAGTGATATTAGCTGAGAGAGAGGGGGGTTCTCTCCATCTAGTGATTTCAGGTCTTAAATCTCAAGTAGGTGCAAACAACTACTTTGATAACAAAGAGCCTGCCTCCAAGAAGCCCCACCAGATCTATCATTTGACAGTGTGGAATGGGGGAGGCCAAACACCTCAAGCATTTTGCTCCAAAAGCACCTATACGAAACCCCACCCATCTTCAGTTTCTTTCAGGCTGAATCATGCAATCACCTTTCCTACCATTCTCTCTTTGGCTAAGGGTAGCTTTTACCCTTTGACTAACCCAGACAGATTTGAAACAAACAGAGAGTAGCAATTCACCAAAAGTCAGTATTTTATATTTCCCTTCAGTAGCATTACAGATATTGACAGATTTGTGATCAGATTAACTCCAGGTACCATTACCCACTATGCCCTGAACTCAGTATGCTAATATCTAATTGTGTTCTTGGTGTTCATGCTAATACAGGACCCATACAGATTAGATGCCCCCCCCTTCAGAAGCTGTTGGACCCAGCTTCTAAGACTGCCTTACACTTACAATATTCCCATTAAACTCATTTCATGTGGGGGCCACGAAACATCCATTTCTTGTATAACAGAAACAGCAAGAAGCTGTGGTGATTGCCAGAGGCAGGAGACCTGGAGGAAGAAAAAGCCCTGACGACAGAACTGGCTAGCTGGGTCATTATGTTGTTGTTTTCTGCTTTGGTTTGTTGTATTGGGGAAATGAAAAAAGGGTAAAAGCCTGGCCAGGAATTGTTAACAAGGCACAGCAGAAACACCCTGGCCTCAAGGAGGGGCACAAGAGGTGGCAGACCCAGTTAGATGCCCTTTACTACTAGCTCTGGCAGCAGGGGCCAAGATCATATCACTTCAATATCTAAACAAGAATTAATAATGTAATTGTTACTACACATCATGAATGTCAAGGGGTTGTATGGAAGCTTCAAGTAGTGGCCTGGCTCCTGTAAAATAGTGATAGGTGTTTCTCTATCTGGGTGGTTAAACAAAAATTGTATTTTCATTCCCAAAGCTGGGATAAAAGATCCCAAGGGGTTGGACTCGATGATCTCAGGAGGTCCCTTCCAACCCTATGATTCGATCCTATTCTATTCTATTCTGTTCTATGTACAAATGCTCCAACTGTGGATCCTTGAAGTCAAAGCTGAGGTTTCCAGGCAGCAGTTTTCAGCCTACCTTCCTTAAGGAAGAGCACCACCTTGAAGTTTGGTTATTCCCATGCCCTCAGCTTTTGAGTTTAGGAAGCTAGTAGCCTGTAGTGTTTTCAATGCCCTTGCTTGGATTCAAGAACTGGGTTTCTCTGATTTTCTCCTTTCTGACTGGCCCCAACTCTATTTCTTCAACAAGTTTCAACCAGCATTTCATTAGATCAGGGCAATTATCCGTGGCCTTTTCTGCCTTGTTGTTGTTAAGGCAACCCAACTGATTCCCAGGTGGCTGTGTTCTCTGGGGCTCGTTAGAAAGAAAAGAAAGTGGGAAATGAACTGGAACAGAAAAATGCTTCAGCATAAATAAACACAACAGTGGGAAGTGAGGGAGAGAACAAGACAAGACTGTATTTCATACTTCATTTGTAGCACATTCATGCATTTAACGACACCCTGTGCAATATAGGAGTTTTATAAACTTCAGAAACTTGTTGTAATGTACACAACTCCACAAAGCACTAGGTCACCCCATCACACAGGGATGTTTTGGTGGGAGGGGGAAGACAACCTCCCACCATGAATGACCTAATCTTTGATCAAAAATCATGAGATTTTTAAAATGATCTCATGACTGTGGTCATTTCACTCAAGACTTTTCAACTTTGGGGAGTCACAGTGTTTTGGTGAAGGGAACTGTTGGGTGTGGGATAGCTGAGCTTGGGAAGAAAGGGCTACTGGACTCAGTTCAAGTGGCCAGACATTGCTGCATAGGAGGTGTGGCAACTATTCTAACTGACAGGCTGAAACAGCTCATGTGCTTTGACAGAACAGTACTCCAACTGAGGTTTGCAGTGGAAACCCTCTCAAGTTTTTAAATGAAATGTTTTATGAAAAATCTTAAAGTAATTAATTATTTTGCCTTTTTAAAAATAGGTTTTGACAAATTTTTATCAAAAGTATCAGCAAAAATGTTAGGAAAATATTGCTTGATATTTTTCATTTACTAGGAATTAGATGTTTGGAAATTTAAAATATTTTAATAACTGTTTTTGCTAACTTCTTGAAAAATCATGGAAAAAGTTTAAAAGAAAATGTTTGAATCTGCACCCCATAAAGTGACATTAGTGCTCAAAAGTGAGTAAGTTTTATTTCCTTCCTCTAGCTGATGGTCTGTCTTTATAAAAAGTCCTATCTACCACCAAACAGTAGCATGCTAAGTTTTCAAACTTTCCAATGTAGCAACATGAACTATCAAAATATGTGACAAACCTGTGTTTTGTTGCACTTTGTGTCATAATTTTTAATGTTTAATTATAAACCAAGTTCTATAATTCAGTGGCTCTCAATCTTTCCAGAGTACTGTACCACTTTCAGGAGTCTGATTTCTCTTGCTTATCCCAAGTTTCACCTCATTTAAAAACTATTTGCTTACAAGATCAGACATAAAAATACAGAAGTGTCACTGCAAAGTACTACTAAAAATTAATTACTCTCTGATTTTCATCTTACGGAATCAATCAATTGGAATATATATACTTTCATTTTAGTGAGATACTTTAGCTTGTTTTTCATTCATGAGCCTTGTCATTCTGGGAAGCAGAAAAGCGAAAGCAACAATTAAGTTTGTCCACATTGAGCCCTGGTCTACACTGCAGGGGAGATTTTGTTGGCAGTCAAAGGGGGATACACAAGTTAACTCATGTATCTCCCTTAGCTACCTAACGTCTACCTACCACATGTCTTCACTGTGCTGAGTTGATGGAAAATGCCCTCTCTTTGACTCAACACTATGCTACTTGAAGTGGGGGAAGGTCTTCAGGGGGATCGACTTCCCAATTGACTAAGTGGGTCTTCACGGACCCGCTCAGTCAATCAGGACGATTGATCTAACGGCAGCAAATTTGTGGCCATGAGTGAAGACAAGCCCTGAGTCTATTTCTGCTCCTTGTGTTGATGACAGTAATAGCAGAAATTTAGACTGCACAAAGGTATGTTGACCCTAAAGGTAACAGAACATCCAAAGCATGGTTTTCAAGATCAGTGTGCGCTTTCTGTGCTAAACTCCAGAACTGTGTTAGTATGGAATCATTAAACTTCATTTGGAGATTATAGTTTGAGGACAGCTTAAGAAGATTTTCTTGCTGACTAGCTGAGAGTTTACTGCTGCTAACAACTGACAAAATGAATGGGTTTCTTACCCAGATGAGTTCAACTGAGTTGTTTTGAGTGTTGGGGAAATATAACTTGTTCTCAGATATCAAGTAGGCTGAATGACCTACATCTGAAAATTCAAGTGCTTTTGTAAAAATATTTCAAGCTGTTTTCATTTTAAGGTTTCACGTTTGGATCTTAGAAAGCTTTATCTGAAAAATTTTACTGGCATACCCACACGCACAGGTTGTTTTGTCTTCAAATGTAATTGCAAACGTGCTGGCTTCATGCTGTTGTTTGATAGAGCTACTCTGTAAAACAAACACAAAGCTTGAGATCAATTGCTTTTTATAGATATGGAACTAAAATTCCTCTGAGAATTGACTATGGGTAAGGCTGGAGAGGAAGCAATGTGGGAGGTTGAATTAACAGAGCAAGGAGATCTGAGAACCAGCACTGTTCAGCCCTGCTGGAGCTGTAAAGATGAGCTGGTCCACCTGGAGCTTGAGGGTGACCTGAAGAGTGACTGGAATAGGTGGAAAAGCATACAGAAGAGTCAACTGCCAGCTGCAGTGGAGAGCATCAGTGACAGAGCTGGAGCTGAGGTCCACTCAGAAGCAGAATAGTCAACACTTAGTTTTCCCTTGTTGCAAAAAGATCAATTGTGGGGATGACCCGTGTTGCAAAGACAACTTGGAAGACATTTTCCTTGTGGTTCAAGGAGAAAGCTCTACTGAGAAGGTCCATGAGATAATTTTGCACACCTTGCCCCCCCACCCCCAACTGCTACTGGTTCAATGACTTCTTTTATGTAAAATTTTCCACAGATTGACCACCTCTGAGCACAGTAACCTTGCTTGTTAATATAGTACATCATGGTGGTATTATTAGCATGTGAACCACTTAGTCTGTGATAAGGTCTCAGAGAGCGCAGCATGCCTTGTGGATGTCCCAAAGTTCCAACCCATTGTTATGTGGTAAGGCTTCCTGTTCCAACCGCAAACCTTGTGTAGTAACCTTAGGGAGGAAGGAGTTAACACCCTGGTCAGTGAGTCCCAGGAGAGCTACTAGGAACAAAGCACATGTTTTTGAATTGGAGTAGCAGCAGAGTCATGGAAGGATCAGGAGGAGGCCAGAGAGAGGCCTGAGGAAGGATCCAGTGACATCCTTACCAAAGCTAAGCTTAAGTTTGTTACTGACGAGGCATGAGTAGAACAGGGAATGTATACTTAGACACGGTGAGGGTATTTCTTTGTTTTTGGGGGTTTTTTTGGATTTCTCTGTGCTGAGCACATGTACCCCCTCCCACTACCCTGCTAACTATCTAAGTTAAATCCCAGGGAAGCAACTCTGTGTTCTTATCTGTTCTTGTTAATTAAAGATTTTACCCTTTTAAAGTAAGCTCTGCTCCTGTGTCCTGAAAGGCCAGAGGTTTGTGTGCATATGCCTCAGACTGTACAGCCAGCTACTAAAGGGGATTCTGTTCCAGTTCCAACTCATTCCCCAGCTGGGGTTCAATCACTCTCCTGAGAGAGGAATAAAAGTGATTGAGGATACCTCACAGGAAGGAATTCCCAAGTGCGCCTGCCTGGGTTTCAAGAGGTTTTTGCGTTTGGGTGGTAGCAGCAATATCACTCCAAGGCCAGGAATTGGTGTCCTTGGAGAGTTTTAAAACCAGGCTTTAAGGTCACTGGGTTTTAAGGCCTGTTGCTGGCCCACACCTTCTGCACTCAGAGTGCCAGAGTGGGGAAACAGCCTTGACACCCTGCGCTCTCAGTAAACCCAGATATGCTTCCCAGCCCAGAAGGGAACAATTGGTAACCACTGACTTAGCTGAAAGGGCTAGGCAAAGGGGACTTCTTGGCACACATTGTGTGGTGACTCTCTCCAGCACAAGAAATCTTGGACCATTGGAGAAAGAAGAACCAACCTGTCCTGAAAACTTAAAAAAGGGTAGTAAACCATTTTCAGCCAAATCCGAAGAGGGCAAAGGCCCAGCCTGGTGAACTAGACCACCTGCATGCAAATGGACATGGGGCCCAGCAGACTCAGACACATGTGGACAGTTGTGGAAGGCTGAGGTGGCAGCTGAAATAGAACTGTTGTATTGATTAGGAGTGGTTGGTCCCTCAACTTCATAGATGCTAACAGGGCCCAAATGAATTCTGTTTTTTTTTAAAATGGGAGCTAAGGTTGACTTTGTGGTGGTTAAAATGAATCCTGGAGGGTTGAGCAAATGTACCATGGTGTTGACATGAGTGAAAACCTTCTTTCTGAAGCCACCCTTCAGTAACTAGTTATTGAAGGACAGGAAGATGCGGATTCCCTTCCTCCTGAGATACACTATGACTGTGTAGTGAAGATTTGGGAGGTAGGAGAGAGGCTAAATAGAAGAACCATATATTGAAATTGCTGTTCTTCTACCACAAAATACAGAAACTTTCTGTGGCTTGGCAGAATTGTCACTTGAAAACAAGTATTCTGAAGGTCCAGAACAGTGAACCAGCTAGTTTTAGATAGCATGGATAGGATAGCTGATAATGTGGTCACGCAGAATCTCATGACTTGATGAATTTGTTGATACTGGTGAGGATTGAGAATGGGTCTCATCCCACCCTGGGATTTTGGAAGATATCAGGAGTAACAGCCTTGGCCCCACTGTTTCTGTGGAACTTCCTTTACCACTCCCAACTTCACAGAGAGCTGACCAGCTTGGTGATCAGTGCTCCATGAGAGGGGTCCCTGAAGAGGAACAGGAAAGGGGGTTTGTGAAGGGATGTAGAGAGGAATTGGATTACGTGACCTGATCTGGCAATATCTTGGGACTCAGCTTTCAGAGGTAATTAAGTCCCCATCATTGTAGAATTGGGCTAGTCTGTCCCTAAAGGGCCAGGGTGATGGAAGAGGTAGAGTATCAACTAGATCAGTGCTCTGGATAAAGGAGTCAAATAAGGCACTTATCTGACCTGAACCAAGGGAAAGTGTGTGAATTGTTTCGTCTGGTGGGATCCATCCACAGTGCCCCTGCCTCCAAAGCCCTTTGCTGCCCCTGGGAGTTCAGGCAGCAGCACAAGCCCCCTCACTCCCACCATAGCAGCAGGCCCCCTGCTGCTGCCATAAATGTTGGCAGCAGTACAAACCCTGCAACTGCCACAGTTCCTGGTGGCAGCACAAGCTCTCTGCTGCCTGAAGAAATCTGCCCCAGAAGAAAACCTCATGGGGGGGCTGGGCCCAGGCAAGATTGTTTTGGTGGTGGAAGGTTTCTTTTTACAGTGGGACGGCTCCACGCAGCACACTCAGTTGTATGCCACAGCACACTGGTGTATCATGACACAGCAGTTGAGAATCACTGTTCTAGGGTAGTGTCATTGTTTTGGGGGAAATTTCCTAGAGGAATGATGCAGGCAGTATTGCTGCTGCTGCTGCTGTGTCCCATAGTGGCATCTTTATTCAGAAAGTGTGTACGCTCCCATGGACCTCAAAGTAGCCCTGAAATCCTTGAAGGAATGCAAAGTATCATTAGTCTTGTCTGAGACCAAGACTTGGCCATCAAGAGCAAGTCCTTGATGGCTTTCTGGATATCCAGAGCAATTCCAGAGCATTGCAACCAGGAAGTCCTTCTCATAGTTACTGTCGAGCCAATGATACTGGCTGAGGTGTCCTCAAAATTTGCAATAAATGCCTGAAAGTCCTCACATGATATCTCAGGCAACTGATTCTTAGATTTAGCCATGGTCACTTGGACTGTTGAAGCAAGTGCTGATTGAGGCAAAGATTTTGTGCCACCTAAGTCCCCTTTTTAAAAGATTTACGTATTGAATGGTGCTCTTCAAGGTGGGTCTCCTTGAGACAAAACAAGTTCCATTTGTGGGAGTTGCTGTTGTGGATTGTCCGTCTGGAGAACCGTATTTAAACCAATAAGGGTATCGCTTGGAAATAGTACCAACTAAGAAGGTGTATTGATTACTGTAACTATATAACTATGTATATATTAGACTAGGCTAAGACTAAATGCAAGGTTTTGAGCTCCAGTTCCAGACACAGGTGGTAAGAAGGAACCAGAGGGAGTCAGGATGGTGCTGCATCGCATACCCAGGGGAGGGATCACAGCTATGAGACAAGAGGATTGCTTCTTTATGGGTACGGCTAGCGAAAAGGCTCCAGCTCTGGCGCACTGTGTTCATGCACACCAAAGTGGAATACATACCTGCATCTACTCAAAGAAGTACTAGACTGCTTCATAGACTTCCAGCCAAGCCACTGGAAAGGTCATGGAATGGAATAAAGAGGATTTCTTGTCTCGAGAGTTGGGGTGGACTCTTGGGAGTTGTCTTCACACTCAGCCTTACCTTCCTTCTCTCTTTTTGTTACTGTTCTTGACCTTTCTGTCAGGCTTAAACTCAACATAGGGAAGATTTGTCATATTGGGAAGTCCATGCCAGGGGCCAGAGTTGGAGCTATTCAGAGAGGAAAGGCTGGACTGGATACAGTAGTGAGAGGAAGAACAGGCACAAGGTTTTTTGGTGTCATACAGATGATGTGACATAGAGGTGTGGTAGCAAGAAACTGCCCTTTATTTTCTGGCCCTAGTCACCTGTCATCAGTTAGGTTTCCAAAGTTTAATGTTGCTGTTGCAAAGTGGGGTTAAGTAGCTACCGACTCCAGCAGCTGACAGTTATAGGTAGCTTGTACGGAAGGTGGAAATTTTGTTTTGGTGCAGAATTGAGAGGCTCAGGAGAGAGTCCTGGAAAGTGTGAAAAAATTTATTTGATTGAGATGATGAATCAGTAGCTGGCAGAAAAGCGGGGTAACTGTTCTGTAGAGACAGGAGATGAGGTCATATGTTTAGTGCTCTGTTGCGATAAGGGTAAAGTGATCTTCAGTGCCATCCTGCGAGAACTGTGGGGTCTTTTTAGCAGATATGCAATGTGCCTAGGGTGGCATGTGACCAGGATTCATCTCTAAATTTGGTCCTCAAGTTGGATCATTAGCTTCCCCAGCTTGGGTTGGGTATCAACAGGGAATGAAGTTTAGTAGGAGGAAGCTCTGAATAGCTTCCTTCCAAAGGGGATATCTCTTAGTTATAAGACTAGCTTTACCAAACATGCTGTTGTGGTCTCTCTTGTGTGTGGGGGGTGGGGGTGGGGGTGGGGGTTGTGTTTTTTTGCGTACACTCTAACTTAAATAATTGTGCTATATTGTCAGTAAACTCAACTGTGCTACTGAGCATAAGATGACAGAACAGAAGGCAAGCATCTTTCTGTTTACAGTCTTCTGTAAAAAATGTACTTTAATTAAGTTCCTTTGAAAGACCTTGTCACAGAGGTCCTGTTTACTAACATTAGTTGCCTTTGCCTTATGATTCATCAGTGCTGCAAATGACAGAAGGCCAGATTCTCCTTATGGTTACACTGAAATGGATTTGCTCCAGATTTAAACCAGTGTTACTGAAAACAAAATCTGGCCTCAGAGGAATATTTCTGTCTTTGGGAACAATGACAGGATCACATAGAAAACATGTAAGCAGACTTTGACCTGGCGAATGTGAGTAACCGTATAGCATCTACTCATTTACTCGTCTACCATTTATGATTGCAGATGATCCTAAGGAATGGAAGATGGTAATGTATGATTTATAGAGGTTTCAGATTCTATTCGCTAAAAGGTATTTGTTTTTAAAATAAAAAGTGAAATTCAGAATATTTTCAAATTTAAAAAAATCCTGAGACTTGCTCAAGAAATCATTAAATCATGGTTTTTTGGAGCTGCTTTCCTATTTGTGAACTTCTTCTGCCCATAAAATATGCCTTTGACAATTAGTGTTGATAACTCTCTCAGATTTGTAGTGACTAATGCAATTTGGTCCTTGCATGCCTACATCAATTAATTATGCAATTCCCAGTGCTTTGCTGCAATCAGTTCTGCTTCCCTTCAGGTCCAAATCTATCCCTTTCCCTGGTACATTTCTATTCCTTCAGCAGCTGTGGAGGCTCTTCATTCTCCACCAGAAGTGGGAAGAGGCAACTTCAGGTGCTTTTCACTCACTTTCCTGGGTCTGGAATAAGTGGGCAATTCTAGTAGGAGTGGCCTTCTACACCTTTCCAGACCTGCTGGCATGACATCAGGATACATCTTCACTGAAGAATGAGCCTGGGGATTGGCATCTGGTCTGAGCACCTGGATTAGCCTAGCTGGAATGTGAATAGCCACACTGTAAAGCCTTAGCCATTACTGCATCCTTACTGGTACTGCACTTTCCATGTGTTTCAGTAGGACATGCCTGATATAGAAGAGAGCAGTAAAAACTCAATAGGCTTAGAAGCAAAAATAGGGAAAGAACAAATTAGAAATTAACTAGACAAGTTAGATGTCTTCAAGTCACCAGCACCTGAAGATACGCACCCTAGAATACTCAAGGAGCTGACCAAAGAAATATCTGAGCCATTTGCTATTATCATTGAAAAATCATGAAAGACTGGAGAGGTCCCAGAGGGCTGGAAAGGAGCAAATATAGTGCCCATCTATAAAAAGGGAAATAATGACAACCCAGGCAATTACAGACCAGTCAGCTTAACCTCTATACCAGGAAAAATAATAGAGCAAATAATCAAGGAATCCATTAGGAAACATCTAGAAGAGAATAAGATGCTAAGTAATAGTCAGCATGGATTTGTCAAGAACAAATTGTTTCAAACCAACCTAATAGACTTGTATGATGGGGTAACAACCTTGTGGATAGAGGCAAAGTGGTAGATGTGGTGTATCTAGACTTTAGTATGGCGTTTGATATGGTCTCGCATCACCTTCTCATTAACAAACTTGGGAAGTACATCCTGGATGAAGCTACTATAAGATGGGTGAAAAACTGATTGGATAACTGCTCTCAGAGAGTAGTTGTGAATGGTTCACAGTCATTGTGGAAGGGAATGATGAGTAGGATACCACAGGGATTGGTTCTGTTCAATATTTTCATCAAAGATTTTAGATAATGGTATAGCGAGTACACTTACCAGTTTGCCAATGATACCAAGCTGGGAGGGGTTGCAAGTGCTTTGGAAGATAGGATCACAATTCAAAATGATTTTGACAAACTGGTGAAATGGCCTGAGGTAAACAGAATGAAATTCAATAAAGACAAGCGCAAAGTACTCCGGTTAGGAATGAATAATCTATTGCACATATACAATGACTGCCTAGGAAGGAGTAATGTGGAAAGGGATCTGGGTGTCCTAGTGAACCACAAGCTAAATATGAGTTACCAATGTAACACTGTTGCAAACAAAAAGCAAACACTATTCTAGGGTGTATTAACAGGATATTGAAACTAAAACATAAGTAATTCTTCTGCTCTACTCCACACTGATTAGGTCTCAATTGGAGTATTTCATCCAGTTCTGGGTGCTTCATTTCAGGAAAGATGTGAACATATTGGAGAAGGTCCAGAAAAGAGCACCATGAATGATTAGAGGCCTGAAACACTTGACTTATGGGGGAAGATTGAAAGAGCTGGGTTTGTTTAGTCTGGAAAAGAGGAGACAGAGGCAACGTGATAACGGTTTTCAAGTACCTAAGAGTTTGTCATGAGGAAGAGGGAGAAAAATTGCTCTTCTTAACTGCTGATTATAGGACAAGAAGCAATGGGCTCAAATTACAGCAAGGGAGGTGTAGGTTGGACATTAGGAAAAAAATCCTGATTGTCAGGGTGATTAACCACTGGAATAAGTTACCTAGGCAGGCTGTGGAATCTCCATCATTGGAAGTATTTAAGAGCAGGTTAGACAAGCATCTGTCAGGGATGGTGTAAGAGGGTACTTGGTCCTGCCGTGAGTGCAGGGGACTGGACTTGATGACCTCTCATGGTCCCTTCCAGTTTCTATGAATTCTATGACTTCTGGGGGCATATTCCATGGTTCTCTACATTGCAGGTAATTGTGAGAGAATATCTGTCTTTCTGGGCGTATAACGGGAATAGTGGGAACACTCTGGAGATCTGTTAGAACAAGTAATTTAGTCTTCATAGACTGAAGTAGATGATTATTGGCCTGGGATCTGGTTTCACTCTGGCTCTAACCCATAAGCCTAGTCATGTCAGCTATCCTGGATCATAAACACCACCAAACTCTGGTAAGAGGGTTTTTGGGTTTGGGTTGGGTTGGGTTTGGTTGAATGGGAATAAGATTAGTGGTAAGAGTTTGCACCTACTCTACAGTGCAGATAAACCCTCAGAGAGGGGAGAGGGAAGTGGGAGGAGCAGAGAAGAGTTGACCCATTTTTCATTGTAGAGGAGTGGAGACATGGGAGGAGGCGGGCTCCCTGAGCTGCAATGCTTTTTCTGCTCCCTTCTCCCCTTTAGCCTCCTGTGAGAACTGTATTGGTAATTACCTCCTACTCTGTTCCTATCATATAATCTTCTGGCAGTCCCTAAGGGGAAGGGGATTACTCTCTGCCTTTTGCAACAGCTCTGAGTGGCTGTCTGCTCTTCTCCAGGAGGCGAGGTAGTAAATAAGGCAACCAGTCAGAGCCTATTTTTCTCTTGGGAATTCTGAAAATGGTCTGAAGGTTAGAGTTTCTCTCAATGTCATGGAAACTTTGTCTGCAGCAGGGAACAAAATCCCATTTCTCATAATAATTGGGGTAGGATTTGTAGATTCTAAGGCTGTTCTGTTCTAACCTGACCACCTGTGTAACACAGGTCACAGAATAATTCTTTGAACATACCTGTTAGAAAAACATCCTGTTTTCATCTAAAACGGGTCAGTAATGGAGAATCCACCATGTCCCGTGCTAAACTTTTCCAGTAGTCAATTATTCTCTATTTAAAAAGTGGCAACAGCAGTGACCAATATGTTTAAATAGTCCTGTCAACAGTCCTTTGTTGTCCAGTACAATGTCTTAATAGGTTTAGTTGTTTTAAATATTAATTTTCAAAAATCTGATTTGAATAGAATGACCTAAGAGTTTTTAAAATCTTGTAGAGAACCAAAATATTGTGTGTTTTGAGTGGAATAGTTTTAATTTGTTCAGTTGTTTGTCCCAAATGCAAGTTGGGGAAATGGGGGAGGGAAAAATCCCTCACAAAATGGATCTTTAGCATTATGCAGTTCATTAAAGCAAGATTGTTTTTTAAGGATCAAATCCTGGTTCAATTAGTCAGTTCCAAAACTCTCATTTAATGAACTTACAGCTTAACTGTATTGGATGACAGATTTAAGCCTTCAGGTTCTTAGCAGAACTGAATCTTGTGGGCAAAAAAACCAGGAAACCACTTTTTCCCCCCCAAAATTTAGGGGAGTTCTGCTATTGTTTGTAAATCACTGTAAAGATATCTCATAAAGGTCCCATTCTGTAAAAAGAACTGTTGAGGTAAACCCTTGTGCCCCTGAAGTTTCTGTGATGTGCACATGAATCTGTAGAGAAGTGGACTGACACTCCAAAAACATAGACCACTAATTAGTCACCATATTATTGCCTGCATTTTTCCATCAGAAGATCTCAAAGTAAACTAATTATTGCACTAAACTTAAAATCCCAGTATTGTTGCACTTATTTATAGGTAAGGAAAGTTAGATGTTAAAGCCTTAATAATATGAGGGACTTGAGGAGCATGGAAGCAGAGTAGATGCAGACCAAAGGTCACTAAGCCATTTTGTTTGTTGGGGGAAGTTATGTGGTTATGGTGAGGGGGAATAGAACTGGAAATGTGGTGATGTTCTTGAAGCACTGAAGTAAGCAATTAGCCAGGCCAGCTAGTGACAAAGGGAATCCTAGGTCCCCATTCTGTCCAGTTTCTTTAAAGATGCATTTTGCTTTTCCTTCACGCATCCAAGATATCTGCTTAACAAGACCAAACCTTTTGGCTTGAGTGATTCATCTAAATTCACATAGGAAGAACAAGGGATGCTAGAGTATGGTCAGAGTTGTACATAAGCATTAAGGAAAAAGGGTAGAAGAGCCGTATCCTGAGAGTCTATACCAGGTGTGGCTGAACTGTGGCTCAGGAGCCACATGCGGCTCTTGAATGAAAAAGTGTGGCTCCTGGAAGAATGTCAGCAAATCAGTTTAGGAAAGCAGCCCCAGCCTGAGAATTCAGGAGGGGGTCAGGATGGTGGGGAGAAGCAGTGGCATGGTCAGGAATGGCGGGAAGAAGCATGGCATGGTGGGAAATTTAAAAAACTCACCACTAGCCTGCAGTCTTCTACACTGAGCAACAGCTAAGTTTTTTACTTTGTAGGCCTAATTTTCATGGTCACCTTAAGTAATTATTAGAATCTGACATTTGTAGGATCAATATTTGCCCTCTTTTTACAATAAAATTAAAGTGTGAAATGGATTTTAAACTTAGTAACTTTGGAGTAGGTAAAAGTATATGGCTATATGCCTCAGCGTGGCTCTCAAGGGTTTAATAATCAACTTGTATGGCTCTTGAGTTCCATAAGTTTGGCCACCCCAGGTCTATACTGTGAAGTGACATGGATTCATTGCAATTTCAGTTATTACATCTGCTTTACACAGATGTGAAATAAAGAATGCATGATCCATTTCACAGTGCTAGCAAGGAGCCTGCTAACAATTGATTACCAACTGTGCTTACACCAGCAATGAATGTGAGAGAGTGCACTCTCAGAAGTAGTACATTTTCTGAAAGTTTCATTTAATCTGTGTGAGGAGCTAAAGTGCCCATTTCAATTTAGCAAGTGAAACTAAATCCCATTTTAGAAATGTTTCCTGCTGGGCACTTGTAAATAGGATTGCTGCCTCAATTCTCTCTCCTTTTTCTGGTGAATGCACTCAGTTCTATTGCACTACAATGTACAGCTGGGTCAGAGATCCACACGGATTGCTGAGTGAAGAATGAGGTCATTCATTCTTAGAGACAGATTTTCCTCTTCTGCGGCTCGCACTTGTCTAAGTGCCATGTATCAGTGAATTCCTACACAACACTCTCTTTTGGTGAGTAGGTGTGTGTGTATCATTGCAGATCGAATTTCCAAGTCCATAATTGTGCGGAGTACTGTCAGTATTTAAACTAGACATGAGTCACATACAGGATCTAAGTATATCGGGTTTTAACCACATACTTCTTTCTTGTCGTCTAATTCAAATCTGGTTCCCTAGTAATTATTTCACTGGACACAGAAAACATCAGGATAGCATCAGGGTTTTTTTATTCTTCAGGCAATGTCAATTAGGGCTAAAATTTCCAGTCTTCACTCAGGCAAAGCCCCCATTG
This sequence comes from Podocnemis expansa, assembly GCA_007922195.1. NCBI lineage: Eukaryota > Metazoa > Chordata > Testudines > Podocnemididae > Podocnemis > Podocnemis expansa. Next base: position 11,925,020 of record ML682013.1, read on the forward strand.
AAGTAATTGAAACCATTGCCTGAGTAAGGACTAGAATTTGGTCCCAAAGTCCAAACATCTTATTCACATTGTTCAGTTCCCTTTCACCTTGATTGTTCTAAAATCTGAACTTCTTAAATGACCTAAATCCACATAAAACATTTGTTTCTCCATAGCCTGCATTTCCTTAGAACAGCATTCTGGCTGCACCTAGTGCTGTCTATACTCCAGGGCTGTGTTCACACAGCACTCTTATTTCGAAACAACAGAGGTTGTTTTGAAATAAGAGTTCTGCTGTTCACACGACGCACAGTTCTTTCAAAACAATGGGCTGGGCTGCGCTGAACCCCGCCGGTGCCTGCAGCCCCGCTCTGCAGGCACCCGCGGGGATCAGCGCTGGGCAGCACTGAAGCCCGCGGGTGCCTGCAGCCCCCTCCAGAAGCGAAATAGCCTGTTCACAGTGTGAACAGGCTATTTCGTTTCCCGCCTTTTCCCTTATTTTGAAATAACTTTTTGTTAATTTGGACTAAGTTATTTCGAAATAAGGCATTATTTCAATACAAGTTTGTTTCGACACAACTTGTATCGAAATAATCCCTGTGTGTGAACACAGCCCAGATGGTTAGTTCAAAAGAAAGGTAGACTTTTTCTGCCTCTATCTGAAGAAAATGGTTTCTGCCATTGACTGTGGGTCTGATCACATATGTGAGTGCAGATTATTTAGGATGCATGTGTTCTCAGATCCACAATGGCTCTTTATATAATCTGTATAAACTAGAAGATCTCAAGATGAGATTTTTCAAGAGATTTAACAACACACGTACTATTAATTTCCATTTAATTTTCTAGGCAAAATTCCCTCTTCATCTTTAACAAGTCTCAGCCTTAAGTTCTGGCTCTTGTAGAACATTCCAAAAAATTAGTTTTCTGGATGCCAAAATGGCTAAATAATTTAATGAATAAATATATGCAATATTGTAGTGCCTATTGGTGTCCATGATCCTTAATTTATGCTCGTTATTGCATGTTCCTTTGATTTTTTCAACCCCTTAAATTCTTCCAGATCAGTTTTCTAAGGATTTATGGATTATTAGGGTTCAATTCCTTTTATATAGGATTTACCCTTGTCTTTGTATCCTCTTCATCAGTGTTATAAAATACATATACTTCTGTATAAGCCTCAGCAGTAGAAATCACAGAGAAGTTACTTCAAAGCTTGCATCTGAATTTTAACTTCCTCAAAATTAGATGGTGGATTTTTGTTCAAGTCCACATCTAGTTACTAATTTCTGCAAGAAATGGGGAGTGGAGGAAAAAGCATTTCATGCCACATATTTATTAATATATTTTCTTTCAAATGACAGATTGTGAAACCTAGTCAACAAATTAGTTGCATCTCACATCAAAGATAGGGAGTTGCGGCCTTTCAGGATTGGTTTTCAAGATCCTCTTTAAAATTTAAGAGTTAGGATCAAATCTGTCACCACATGGATAGGTTTGATTTTTTTATTTTTTTTTAAATTCCAGGAAGAATAGTTTTAAGAGTGTGAAGAACTCAAACTGATTTAAAAGGACTAAATAAATGTAACTTGTCTCAAGAATGGCTAAAGGAGATGCGATAACTGCCTTGAGGGGATAAAACACCAAGAGTGCATCTACATTAGGGAGCATTTTTGAAAAAAGTAATTTAGAAAAAATATTTTGAAATGTATTCAAAATAATTATTTCAGAATAACCTTTTTCAAGAATGCTATTTCAGGAGAATGATCTGGGGACTGCTCGTTATCCCAAAATACTGCAGCTTTTTTTTCTGAAAAAGAGTCTACACCAGACTTTCTTTTTTGGAAAAAAAAGAAAGGCAATGGAAAAGATAGGCACGCTTTTTTGAAAAGAGCCTTTGCCACGTCCGGCAATGGCTTTTTAAAAAATGCTATCTTGGAAAAAAGCTTTTTAATTCAAAAAAGCTCACTGGTATCTCGAAATACTGGTGTGCTTTTTTGGAAACGCTAAACCTCATTATTTTTTGAAAAATAGCTTTTTTCGAGATAGCTTTTTCAAAAAAAGCCATTGCCAGATGCAGCACAGGTTTTTATTTGAAAAAGCCTGCCTATCTTTTCCATTGCCTTGCTTTTTTTTTTTTTTTTGAAAAAGAAAGTCCAATGTAAACTTCCTTTTTTGAAAAAATAGCCATGATATTTCAGGATAACAAGCAGTCCCAGGACCGTTCTCCCGAAATAGCATTTTTGAAAAAAGCTATTTTGATATAATTATTTTGAATATATTTCAAAATAATTTTTTCAGACTTATTTTTTTCAAAAAATTCTTCCCAATGTAGACATAGCCCAAGAGTCAGATTCTACCACTTGAGCAATAAAGTACTGCTTATTATGACAAAGATTCTCAAAATCAAGGGCACAAGACAGACAAACATGTCAGGATAATCCACGCACACAAATTAACCCACATACCAACAAATTTATGTTCTGGTTGTCCAAGGGAAGAGTCAGAAGACCCAATTAATTACATTTAGTACTGTACTGGTCAAAGCGCTGTCCTGTCTACAACAGTATGGCACTGATGGAGGAATGGTCTAGATGTAATCCAATGGGTTTCTTATTTCTTTGGTTCTCTCTCAGTCACACAAGAAAAAAAATGTCTGAGATAGTATCTAGTCTTAACTCCTGCCTTTTGGATTTTTATATCTTCTCGGTCAGTAAGAGCGTAGAAGCCGATACTGCATGCATTGCAAATGTTGATTTAAACACCTTCCGAAAAAGTAATGCAATAGCATCAGCACTACAAGCATCAGTCAAAAGAAGGCAGAGGATATTAACACAGCAGCATAACCAGCCCCTGCTTTCTGACTCAGCGCCTTACTCTTCAAGGTGATCCTGGCCAGGCCTGCTTCTGATCACATGACTGGAAGCCTCCTGCCAATGCTGCAGTTGCCAGCAGCCACCACCCCCTCCTGTTTTCCTCTGGCTGCTCCTCAGCCCACAGTGCTGCTCCTTGTGGCTCTCCACTGCCCCAGCAGCAAGCTTGTGCTGCTGTCAGGGACTGCAGTGGGTGGGTGGGCCTGCAGGCCAACTGGGTGGGCACTGTCCACCCAGGCCCTCCCATAGCTATGCACCTGTATTAACATACATTTTTAAATGATTTGGTTGTGATAGGAATGGAAGTAGAAATATTTTAAAAGGATTTGGAACATGCTCTGCTAATTCCCTCTGGGTTCTGATAACTCACAGCCAAAAACCAGCTAGCAATTTGCTTTCCACTTATGAGAGCAGTGCCACCTAACATGATGTGCTGCAGTCATCTATCGCGTAATTTAAAGGTTTTCTTGCAAAGAGTATTGTACAGATTCTTGTTGCATTGAAAAGGAAACAACTCGAGGCTGGATTCTGTCCTGTACCTTGCCAGGTGTGTTTTTGAGGGCACAGAAAGACTGCACAGCACTTGAAGTCCCCAGAAAGAAATCTAGCTCCCTTAGCCAGAATTCCTCCTTCTCTTTGAGGCGGTAATGCAGCAACACCAGTTCAGTTGCACTGCTCCCAGCCATGAGCACTCAAAAATCATGAGTTTGCTTTCCAAAAATCAAGACACTAGCTTAAAAGCCATAAGATCATTTAAAAATAATATAGCTTGTGGTGGGTTGGTCTTGTGTTTCCCTTCTGGTTTCTAAGACTGTAAGATGAACTTGCTACATATTTTAATTTTTTCTCTGTAACAATGAATGTTACAAACTTCTTTTAAAAATTATACTGTAGTCTCTCCAGCAGGTGAGATTTACAGGAAAAACCATCAAATACTGTAAGTCATGAGAAAATTGTGAGGGATGGCAATGCTACATAATCTTTGCAAAGGCTGCAACTAACTCCTACTTCTACCAGGGAGGAAGGGGTTAGAGGAAGGACTGCCAGGGATTCCTCTTTCAGTGCTGCTAAATCATTCCTGGCACAGATGACTTATCCCTGGGGCTCATAAAAAATTCTACTTAAAAGAGTAAATATTTTTGAGTGTCTTTCTGAAAAGGATTACCTCCAGGCTTCCCTACAAAGTATTTGTGCTGCCCTCCTTCAAACAGTACAGTTGAATGCTATGCTGTTTCTTTGTTTTCAGCAACCAAGTGTAAGTGTTCCAACAAAGTGCATTTAAAAAACATTTCTTTGCCAAGTGGTGTCACCTCCCTTGTTGGGCATGAGTTAAACTTGTTGAGATTGGGAAACAGATTGGCAGATTCTGCAGGCAAATGAATCTTATATGGGCTTTTTCAGGGGATAAAGCAGAAAATCTCTGTGGGAGCTCCTTGTTAAAGTATTGGCAGGACAGAAGTGGAAATAAAGCTTTAGTCTGCTGAAAATGTATCATTTATATTTTCTCCAAACATATGCAACTAATCCCCATAGCTTAGTCATTGCTGCCTGTACAGTCTTGTTTTCTGTTATTAGCAACTGCTTTTAAAAGCCCTTTTTAGATGACATGCTGGGCCCATCCTCCTGTAACATGCAGTCAAATATTAGACAAAATACAATTTAGTCTTGAGATCTTTTTCTCAGTACAAAATAAAATAATTATACTTTGGGGGGCCCTAAGGACAGATAAAAAAAGTTATATTAAAATTCAATATTTTCTTCTATAATAGGTTCTTCTTTAAAGGAAATACATTTCTTCATTTGTGATAAGATGTGAGTTGATACATTATTATGAGCTGCATGAAAAGTTATATGTTGAGTTAAAACCTCGTTCAAACTGATGTGTTAATGCACCCTTCACTTAAGCTAGTGTTAAGGAGCACTTAAGGGGTTGCACCTAAAACAGTGCCTAATAGTGGCTGTCCAGAACCTATCAGCATATGAGTAGGGGTTTCCACTTAGGGCTGCCAACTTTTTCATTGCTAAAAAGTGAACACCTCTGTGCAACCCCTGCCTGCCTCTTCTCCCCACCCACTGCTGAAGCCCCGCCTTGCTCTCTGCATACACAAAGCAGTCTCTCCACCTTGTTCTGGGGGACTCACTTGCCATCTGCAGAGCCTGTCTGGGAGGGGCCCAGTCAGGCACATTAGAGCATAGAGGTGATCAGTCCCTGGAGGGAGGGGCAAAGCCAGGCCCAGTCAGCACACAGCTGGGTGGAAGAGGAGAAGGGCTGGAGGGGAGCAATCAAGGCACAGCAAGTGGGGGTCCCTAGAGAGAGGGGTAAGGCCGGAGGCGCAGAAGGGCAGAGTGTGGAGGTCTGTCTTCAGAATGAAGAACTGGAGGGGAACAGGGTATAGCAGGGCAAGGATTGATCCCCAAAGTGAGGGCTGGGATGGGGCAATTGGGACACAGTGGGGCAAGAATGGGAGAATCGGGGGGGGTGTCTGTCCCTGGAGTGAGGAGCCAGGGCAGGGCAATCAGGGCAGAGGTTAGAGGTGGAGAGGACCCCCCTCCAGCCAGTGGCACTGACAGCTACTGTTTAGAGCAGGGTCTGGGAGCTAGCCTGTTCCCTCCATCAGATAGCGGGAGCTAAGTAAAGTGGCTCCTCCAGGCTCCAGCAGCAGCTACTGCTTTTTCCACCCTCCAGTGGTGGAGGTTGGTTACTGCGGGTAGCTGAACTGTGTTTGTCAGCAGTGCTGACCAAACACCTTCAGTTGCCATTTTTGACCAAAAACCTGGCAACCCTTCCAGTGAGTATGTGACCAGGTGCATGTGTGAGGGTAGAACACGGAGGCAGAGGCAAAAAAGTCAAGCAGTAATTGGTAAGCACAAGATCTTGCTGGATAAAGGTAGAAATTTTGGGTCTGTTGGCTAACAAGGCTGTAGGCTAAGAAACGGCTTCTTTTGTTCTTGGTTTCACCTGCATTCAGAGGCCCAGGGCTTTGTACGTTCCTTGTAAATAAAGATTACATCCAAGAAAATACCAGATTCCTGCAATTTCTATTTCTAACTGAAATGTCCTCATGGCCCTGAACTCGCTGCTCGGATCAGAGAGGGTCAACAATACATTTTGAAAGCCAATACTCTGTGCTAAGATGGTGCGGGGGTTAATAAAACTGAAGACAAGATTTAGATTGCTATTAGAGCTTTGTAATTTTAGCCCATTTATGCTCATGAGTACTGGGAGGAATAATCCTCTCTTTCCACAAAGCCAATTGTAGCAGGATTGGGTTTGCCTTTACTACTTCCTAGTGGTTAGATTGCTGACTCACAGCTCTCTCCCATCTCTGCCCCATCCCTTATTTGCTGCTTCGTACCTTCATATGTGGCACTAGAAAGAGGCCACCTCTTTGATATGCAGGGATTGTAGACAATTTTACATTGGTAAGGCAAGCAAGATTTAACCAAGTACATTCTGCAGCTATAGTCACATCATGTAAAGTATTATATGCAGGCCCAACAAGGAATGAAATTGTAGCCCCATTGAAATGAATGGAAGCTTTGCCATTGACTTCAGTGGAACCAGGATGTCTATGGCACATCTATTATAATGTATTAGTTACTAAAGGGAATCTTGGAAAGCCTTCTGCTAAGGAGCTACTATTGCACGGGTGCGATAAACACATGTATTTTCAAACCTCAACAACTTGGCTTCCTGGCCATTTTAAATGTGGTTTTTTCCCAGAAGATATCAGAGTAGCCTAATGAACATTGATTTAATAGCCTGTTTAAAAAATACAAAACATAAAGTTTAAGCAATTTTTAGACTAAAGGCATGCCAAAATAAACCAAAACAGGAAAAAAACCAATACTTCAGCCTGGCTAACAGAAATGTGTATTTTATAAGAGAAAAAGTTAAACTTATATCAACATCTATCTATCTATCTTTTTAAATCGGTTCTCTCAGGTAATACCACTAATGGACACTATTATTTCAGGGCTCATTAACAGGTTTATTGTTGGTTTTATAGTCATTGCCTATCAGTATTGGAGACAATAGAATGTAGCCAATCATTGTCTTTTAATTTGCACACTTTCATCTGTTGTTATTTTAAAAGCTTTTGGTAACATGAAATTGGGCTTCACAGAATGTTCTCAGTCTGCAGCTCCTGAGAATGTCTCCTTTCTTTACCCAAATCACCTTTAGCAGTGGGCAGTGACAGTTTAAGTTTCCCTGCTGTGCTCAGCCACTGTGTTTCAACACAGACCTGGAAAAACCACCTGGAGAGGTAGAAGATAGGGTAGGCTACATGTCCATGTAATCTTCTGTTGCTAAGAGTATCACAAGGTTGCCAACTAGTGTTAGTGAGACTGGTTTTGTGAAGTGGATTCTTGGCCAGTGGAAACTGAATGAAGATCCATGGTCTGTTTGAAATTTGATGTTAACTGTTGGTGATTGCTGTCCTGAACTGCATTCAGACTGACCATATACAGCTGAAAATCTCTGTGTTCCATTCTCAATTTTCTCTTTGTCTAGTAATTTGTTAACACTTGTTAATATGCTGTTATCCCAGATTCGCAGAAGACCTGATGTAGTGTTGGAGTCAAGACGACGATTAATGGCCACTGAAGCACAAGTGACATTTCCACAGCATCCAGTGAATGTGACTAATGGGACTGACATATGCATCCTTTTTTATGCCAGTAATTTCAGCCTCACAGCAAACAAAACATTTCATGTGGATTTGACAAATTTAACATTTGTGTCATCTAATGTGAACCTCAGTTCCTCTATTTGTTCAGCCACCAATGCAACGTGAGTAGGAGAAAGTTCCATACCATAAAATGCATGTGATTCTAATAGATAATCAGAGGAGTACAATTTCAACTGCTAAAAACTAATTTAATAATGCACTTGCAAACTGGCTCAGATAAAATACCTGAAGTTTCATATTCTTGTAGGAAAATGATAGAAGCAATACAACAGGAATCCTTTAATCTTGGTTTTCTGTTTTAGTTTTTGCTTTTTTGCTTATACAAATGGAGTTAAAATAAGTTTTGGCTAGAACAGTTACTTTCCTTAATGTCTCTGAGCTGCTTTCCTCTTTACTTTCCTCAGTGTCTCTGGCCTGCTGTGACTTAGCTTCTGTTAAGCATATTGTCTCTCTTCTATAACCATTGAAATTTCCACTAGTTTTATCAAGACAGCAATTTCATTGTAAGATTTCCCTACAGTAAAGCCACTCCAATACCTGATATTAATCTAGCTCTAAATCTCTTTGTGGAACAAGGTTTTTTGTAATTACATTGTCTATCTTCCCTGTCTAGGTAAGCACCTGCTGGCAGGAACATGAAGCATGTCTATATGAAATGTATGTCATGTTTGTCCAGCTTACTGTATCTTTTCCAGTGTAATTTCTTTGTAGTTACCTGTTGCTTTAGGCAATATAGTTTGATTTTTAAAAATTGCAATGGCCTAATTTAAACAGTCATGCCATAACATTTAAAATACATTTTTTTTTTATTCTTAGCTTGTCATTAAACTATGCTGGATCAGTCGATGGAATCAACAGCCTAGAAATAAGGTATCTTAATGGTTTATTCACAAAACCTTCCTACTTATAGCATAGAGAGCATCTGTAAATTAGGACATAAAACAGAAGAGGATCAAAGTGCAAATTCCATTTTTTATTCACTATTTCTGTTCTGGAATAAGATTATAATTGGGTCATGGAGTTATGTTGATATCTTCAAAAATGTTTTCAGTTAATCAGTGTTTGTTTCTCTGTGCTGACTCTTTCTACAATGCAGTAGAAGAACCATGAACCACTAAGATAGATGTCTTTATAGAATGTAGGGTGTACATATAACTTTAAAGATCAGTAAAACTTTTTGATGTCCACAGATAAAGTCTTCTCCTGAAAAAAAATGTAGCAAAACAATCATGGCCATAGGACATTGGCACTCTTTTAACAAACTCTTCTATTGCTAACAGTGTCAAAAGTGTATCCATTTCCCATGCTGATCTTGAGTTGATGAATCATCTACTTAATCATATCTGTTGTAGGACCAGCCTGTAAACCAGAATAAATATAGTAGGAACAGTGATCTGTAAGTAAGTCTAATATCTAAAACAGTAGTTACCTTTCCATTGCTGTGCTTGCAGTCTTATTATTCAGTGAGCACCATAAATATATTCAGTGCTCTGCCAAATGAAACTAAAGAAGTCAGTAATGGATTTTTACAGTCTAATGGCCCATTTCTGCAAGGTGCTGAACACCTTCTGTGAAAAAGTGAATGCTGTTGCAGTATTAAATTTAAATAATTCATTATGTCAAATAACTGTCTTAGCTGAAATTATTTAATCAGATTCTTAATGAAAGATTAACACGGCACTATACAGAATACAGAACATATACTTTACCACCTTTTATGAATGGTGAAAAGATGGCACTGTGTTTTGTTTTGTTTTAAACTGGTGGAGTGCTGTCAGTTTTAATGTAATTCCCAAAACCTCTTTCCTTGATAGGATATGAAACAAAGAAGTTCCTTTATGTGGAAGGAAAAATTACTTTCCCACAATTGATTTCACTTTGTTTTATGTTTTAGGGTTGGGGGGGGGTTATATATCATTTTACCTAAGTATTTATGAAGGGCTATGTTTACATCTACTTATTTATTTCAGTCTTGCAAGTCCAAACTAAATAAATCTGAGTTTAATCCGAACTGGTCTTGGGGTAGTTCAGACTAACTGCAGCTTTTTAGTTCGAGCTAGCCGTGTGGCGTAGTTTGAACCAAAAAGTTAGTTCAAATGAAAAAGCACAGCTAGTTTGAACTAAACGCTTAGGTCAAACTTCTTAAATTCAAACTAAGTGCTTAGCTCAAACTTGGCAAAGCCTAGTGTAGATCTGGTCCAAATTAGTCCAGGCTAAACTTGCTTAATCTAGACTAATTGCCCAGTGTAGGTGATACCTTAGTTTACCTGCTTGATAAGCTAAATGAATTTCTAACATAGTTGTTACTAGTAAGATCATGTACTGCAACAAGCACTTTCTAATGAGTTAAAATGTCTTTTAATGGGTAATTATTTCATAAATCACAGAAAACATCTGTAATAACAAATATTGCTTGTCAGCCACAGAATATAATTGGGTTATAAGCATACCTTGTCAGTTACTTAGTCTTGTTTATAATGACACACTTTTGTATTGACAAACAGCCTTGTTAATTTACAGCAGCCCCTTCCTGAACATCAGAAATGGTAGAACATTCTACACATTCCTTCATTTGATCATGCAGTGACTTTGTTTATGAACAAACACTATAAAGCCTTATAATTCAGACATACATTTGACTAACACAGCAAGGATTCTGGGATTATAATAATAATACAGTGAATTATGAGAGTTTAACATGCAAAAATCATAGACTGTTTACTAATACTAAACAAACTAAAAAGATGTGGCTTAGATTAAACTGCTACAAGGTATAGGAGTAGAAAGACTACATTTAGAGGGTAGTTATCAATGGTTCACTGTCAAGTTGGGAGGACATATATAGAAGGGATACCTTCTGCCCTGGGTCTGGTACTATTCAATTTCTGTTAATAACTAGGATAATGGAGTGGAGAGCATGCTTATCAAATTTGCAGAAGACACCCATCTGAGAGGGCTTGTGAGCAATTTGGAAGACTATATCAGAATTCAAAATGACCCTGATAAATTGGAGAATTGGTCTGATACCAAGAAGATCAAATTCAATAAAAACGAGAACAAAGTACTACACTTCTGAATGAAAAATCAAATGCACTGATATAAAATGGAGAATAATACTGCAAAAAAGGATCTGAAGATTGTAGTGGATCACAAATTAAAATGGATCAGCAATGTGCTGCAGTTATGCAAAGGGCAACACCATTTCATGGTGTATTAACGGGATAAAGCATCGTGTGTAACAAATGGGAGATAATTGTTCTGTTCTGTATAACACTGGTAAGTCCTTAACTAGAGCACTGTGTCCAGTTGTGGCTATCACATTTAAGAAATATGTGGAAAAAATGTGAGAGACTCCAGAGGAGAGTGACAAAAATGATAAAACATTTAGATAATAGGTTTCCAACCTGGGGGGTTGCAGAGTTACTAAAAGGGGTCCACGGACCTGCTGAGGCTGGACTCCACTGGCAGCCCCGCTATGCAGCTGGATTCCGCTGGCAGCCGCCCATCACTGCAGTGTCTCTCTGTGGCAGCACCACTCCCTGGCAGGGGCTGAATCCTGGCTGAAGTGGAGTGGAGGGCTACAAATTTTTTTGATAGTGAGAAGGGGTCACTGTCCTTGAAAAGGTTGGGAACCCTTGATTTAGACGTGAGGGAAACTAAGTGAGTTTAGTCTTGAGAGGAGAAAGCCAACAGGGAATGAAATAAGTTTTGAATATGTTAAGGTCTGTTACAAAGAGGATGACAATATGTCATTCTCCATATCTACAAAAGGTAGAACAAGAAGAAATCAACTTAATCTGATGCAAGGATGACTTTAGGTTAGATCTTAGAAGATTTTTCATAAGATAAGGGTAGATAGGGAGACTGTGGAATCCCCCTCCTGGGAGGTTAAGACCAGGTTTGAAAAGCACCTTTCAGGGATGGTCTAGGTTAACTTGGTCCTGCCTCAGGAGCCCCTCAGACTGAACACAGGACTGGAACTGTGCTGGGACGCAACTCACTGCCTGTCCTCAACCTGCCACACCACTGGGCCTGCAGGGCCCTGTGTTGGCTATTACCCTGTGTTACTGCTGTCCCATCTCCCCCTTGGTTTCTCCTTCACCAGTCTGTGAATAAACGTTTCCCATTTCCATAATCACCATGCTATCCCAGCATGTGTGGGGTTACTCTGGGGGGTGGTTTGGAACTCTCAACAGCCAATGGAGAACAAGCAGTTGACTGCTTGGGGGGCACCTCCAGAAGCCATACCAATAGTCTACTCAAATGTTACTAGAGTACAGGATCCTCAGCTGCCCAGACTAAAGGATCAAGAGGTAGAGCATGTCCAGAGAACTGATCCATGGATGAAGGCTGTCCTTTACGGATTGGAAAGTGGAAAGGATCCCAAGAGTATTCAGCTGAGTCATCCAGAGGTGGTGCTTTTGCTGAAGGAATGGGATTGCTTGTTGGTTCAAGGTGGACGACTTTGTTGAGGGCAGAAGCATTCCCCAACACCTCATCCAAAGCAGTTGGTACTATTGCAGAAGTATTGACATGGTGTACTGGAGGACTGCTGTGATTGAATAGGTCACCTGGGAATAGAACGGTTAGAGATGGTAGTTAAGGCAAGTTCTATTGACCCCAGATGGAGCACAACATTGCCCATCATGTTTACTCCTGTACCAGATACATCTGACAAAAGACTTTGTCAAAGCAGGCAGCTCCTCTTGTTGATATCACAAGTTCAGCACCCATGGAGCTTGTCTGTGTGGACTTTCTGTCATTAGAGCCTGACCGCTGGGGTACAACAAATATCCTGGTGGTAACCAATCATTTTACTCATTATGTTCAGGCTTATCCCACAAAAAATCAGAAAGCTTCCTGTAACAAGATGGAACCCAGACCCGAGCTCTTGCACCCCCCTGCTGGCCAGGGAAGGGCATGGACCCAGTGTTGGCCTGGAACCAAAAGGGCTGGGCTGGAGGAAGGGAGGACTATTTAAGGGACTGGACCAGGCAGTCATGGGGGAGAGGAGAAGAAGGTGTGCAGGGTGGAAGGTGGCTCTTCCTGGCTGGGAGGAGTGAGGGTGTGACCAGCACCTTGACGACCCCACCCACCCCACCCAGGGTGAGGACCTGGAGGAGCTACCCTCTGCTGAGGGGCTGCCAGATGGAGGGGATGAGCAAGGCCCGCAGGATCTGGATGAGCTGCCCTCCGCAGAGGATGCAGCTGACCTGGGGCTGTCCAACGCCTGCAACCTGGAGGAGCTGCTGCAGGCTGAAGGTGCAGAAGGAGGTGCAGACCCACCTATGGCAAAGGCTGAAGGCCTGACAGGCATGCCGCTTGGAAGGTACCTGGGGGTTTGGTAGGGGGAAAGGAGGAAGTAGCCTGGGGGGGGGGCATGGGCTAGCCCCTCACAGCTACTGTGTTTTGGCAGGTGCACCACTGGCTATCTGGTGGCCTGTGGCCACCCAATAGGGCCCTGGGCTGAGATGCAGTGGAGTGGGTGGGCCTGCGTCTCCCTCCCCTGATCCCTCGCAACTACAAACCCCGACACCGACCCCTGCCAAGTGAACACTGACTGCCTGATATGCTTGTTATAACTGCACTTGCCCTGCAGGAGGGCTGAAGCCCGGACTACCATGGCTGTCTCACCCTGCGTGGGCTAGAAGGCAGGACTCGGGTTTGCTGCGTGTGCTGGCTGCAGGCAATTGCCATTAGATGCCCGGAACAGCCCACCCGATAGACGACCCGATTTACACTTCCACAGTTGCCAAGATCCCATGGGAAAAGTTCTTCATTCACTACAGGTTCCTAGCAAGAATATGCTCAGACCAGGGATGGGATTTTGAGAGTCAATTAATAAAAGAATTTTGCAGAATCACGTGGATCAAAAAATCACACACCATCCCTTACCATCCACAAGGGGATCCGCTGCCAGAACAGTTCAACCACATGCTGCTCAACATGCTGGGAACCCTCAAGCCTCAGCAGAAACAATCCTGGAGTCAGCATGTGGAGCACTTGGTACATGCCTATAACTGCACTCAGCACGGTGCAGGTGGATACAGACCATGCGTGTTGATGTTTGGCCAAGAGACGCAGCTGCCAGTTGATCTTCAAATGGTTCACTGAAGACAACCAGGAGCCTCCTGGGCTGTCCGCCAGACTGGAACTGTGCTGGGACACAGAGCTCACTGCCTGCCCTTAGCCTGCCACACCACTGGGCCTGCAGGGCCCTGTGTTAGCTGTTGCCCTGTGTTACTGCTGCTTCATCTCTCCTGTTGGTTTCTCCTTCACTCTGTAAATAAACGGTTCCCATTCCCATAATCACTGTGCTATCCCAGTATGTGTTACTCAGGGAGGTTTGGAACAGGTGTCTGTGGGGTGAAGGGACTGTCCCTGCCACATTTCTGCGCGTGCCCTTCCTTGGCCAGAGCTGCCTGCAGGGCAGTCTCCGTCTTGGCCACAAGGGTGATACATTTGCAAGGCTCCACAAGTGTCTTGGATGTGGCTGGAGAAGCAGATAAGACAGGTGATTTTTGCGGAAGCATTTTGGAAGAGTTGAAGAGGGACAGACAAAGGAATCTTAAGAAGTTAGGGAATCCAAAGGAAGAAAATTGTTATTGTCAAGGTAGGAGATTGTCAGGGCTTGACTGAGGCTTTTGGAAATGGAAATAGAAAAGAAAATGGCTGCAAATTGTGAGCCTGGATGAACTGTGGTTTTGCCAATGGTTACAGAGAGGGGAGGAAGTGCAAACATTTTAGAAGGTAAGTTGAGATTCTTTTCTCACATGTTACATTCAGGTCAGCAGAGAGACTTCCAGAAGGAAATGTGTCATAGAGGCAGGCAGAGACATGGGCTTAAAAGGAGGGGGGAAATGTCAGGGGTATAGAAAGGTGTGTGTAGTCATGGTAGAGCTGATAGTTGGTATCAATACTAAGACATATTTCGTTTTAAAAAAACCAGATCTTTGTAAGAAAGAGAACACAGTGGGGTTACTGGCATTAAAAATTTCCCTCTTTTTGACTCAAGGGATTACCAAGTATATGGGGTTGTGCAAGTGGTTTCTGATAGAACAAATTAATTTTGCTGGGGACTGGGCGAGCTGGACAGAAGGGTGGCCCAGTTCAGCACTGCAGGTCCGCCCCCCCCCCGCCATGTGCACTGCTCTGGGCTCTGTGCCGGAGCAGTTGGGGAAGGGGCAGGAGGCAGCACAGGGCCCATATAACTCCCCACCGCGCTGCCTCCTGCCCCCTCTCTGCTGCTCTGGCACAGAGCCCAGAGCAGTGTGCATGGTGGAGGTGGGGAAGTGGACTGGCAGCACTGAACCGGGCCATCCTTTTGGCCGCTCACCTGGTCCCCCCAGTGCTGAGGGGTGTGGGGGAGCCTGCAGAGGATGATTTGCCTGGGGCCCTGCATATGCATTTAGCTCCCAGTGAAACCACTCCACCCTCATAGCTCAGTTTCTGCCTTGTATGTGGCCTGTGGATTAGGTGTGTTTCCTACTATTTCAGCCATCTTATTCCATATTGAAACTTAACTGCTTTTTAAATCTATCCGGAATGAAGGGCAAGCGTCAAACCTATCAACAAAGCATAACCCATTACCCCCATCATAACCACATGTTTCCTAGAATATATAGGAAATAAAATTTCCTGCAAAACACTATAAATCTTGAAGCACTTAAAAGGCATTCCTAATTGATATTATGTCAGTGGGACAGAACATTCATTTAATTGAAGAGAATTAAAGTTTTGAAAGACAGTTTGTCAGGGCAGGCAGTTTTGTTAGACATCACAACGTTAAATCCAAAATCATGGGATTGCTAATATAGAAACAAAAGGCTCTGGTATGTGAAAAATTCATCTCAGATTTCAATGGCAGTGGATAAGAAGATCAAAAGTGGCATTAACACATGCATATGGACTTAATGAGTATTATTCAGAGCTATGTGTAGTCTGCTAAAAATGAGTCCTTTTTATTAATTATTTGGAGCTAACGATAATGTGACCATGAATCCCAGAATCATCTAGAGAAGAAGCAACTTAAAGTGACTATGGAAGATTTTACTGTAAATTAATGGCCATCTGGAGAACACCTCATATAGAAGCATATTTTCTCCTTCAGCCTAGAATATGTTTTTGTGTTCTTGAAATCTGACATAAAGGAGGCAGACTTACTCCCAATGGTTGTCTGGCATCATGCTCCTATTTAATTAGATACCTAAACTACAAATGTAAACCCTTCCTAATAATTATGGGAATGGCTAACTATACATACTGTACTTACTGTATGCAGTTCTGTTGTCCTCAAACACTTTACGACCATTAATTCAGCACTTCTCAGAATGTGCTGTATGGTCATTTTCATCATTCCTTTTCACTGATAGGTTAGATGATTTTGCCACAGTGACAGAGGGAATAAGTGCCTAATTTAGGATTAGAGTTCAGGGCTTGTCTACACAGCAAGTTAGTTCATGGCAAGCCAGCACAAGGATGTACAGTTTATTAGTGTGTTGTATACCAACCGATTGTGTGGAGTCTATTACCGTGCATTAGATTCTCTGAATCTGCTGTGCACAGATACAGGGTCAACATGGCCAGTTAATATATGTCTAGTTAGTATGCTGTAGTTTAACATCCTGGATTACTTCATACTAAGTCACTATGTAGACAAGTGCTAAGGCTTCCTTGTTCTTTACTTATGCTATAAGTTCACACCTTGCACCAACCAACCACTTTGTTGAACCTAAGGAAGAGCACACAGGTTGCCCTAAAGTCAGGGGTTAAAGTAAGGTGGAATGCACCAGAACACAGTCCTGGGGTCCGTATTTTTAGGCGGGCAGTGTTCCAGGCCCCCCTGAAAATAGAGGAACACACTTGAAAGCAGTGTTCTGGGGCCCCCTAAAAATAGATACAGCAGCTAGAATGCAGAGTCCTGGTGCAGTCCACCTTAAGCCCTATTCCAACTTAAGCCCAGCCAGTAGAGAGCTGTGGCAGGCTGGCAGTTTGTAAATCTGCCCCCTGCAGGGCAGGAGCAGCTTGTGGCTGGGCAGCAGCTCCCAGACTTCAGCTGAAACTTCTCTGGTCACCCAGCATGCAAACAGCTGAGGTAAGGCCTCAGTTGGGCCTGGCGGGAGCCCTGCGGTGGCGCTGGGGGAACGGGAGTGCTAGCCTCTGAGATGGGGGGGGCGGAGCTGCTGGAGGACAGGGACAGCTGCTGGGGGTTGTCTGGGGCAGGGTGTGTGTGTGTATAGCTGAGGGTGTATACCTGGGTGAGTGTGTATAGCTGGGGATGGGTGGGTGTGGATGTGAAGGCGGGGATGGGTGTATATGTGGGGGTGAGTGTGTATCTGAGAGTGGGTGGGTGGGTGGGTGTAGCTGGGGGTAGGTGGATGGGTGTAGCTGGGCATGGGTGGGTGTGTAGGTGGGTGGGTGTTTAGCTGGATGTGTGTACCTGAGTGTGTGTATAGCGGGGTAGGGGAACTGGAGTGGAGCAATAATAGATGCATGTGGTACTCAGAAGTGGTTCCAAATGCCTACCTGGTGTGGGGGCAGGCATTCGTGGGCCTGGACCTGCGGAACAGGGCCCAGACATGAATGAGGGGGGCTTGGAAATTTAGGAGAGTTCTGGGCCCCCCAAATTACAATTTAACCCCTGAGTAGCTGGGATGGGTGAAGGGGGCCCGCACTGGCGCGAGGGGGGCCCACCAATTCAGGAGGGTTCCTGGGCCCTCAAATTATACTTTAACCCCTGCCTAAAGCAGTGGTTTTCAAACTTAGGGTTGGGATCCAGTACTGGCTTGCAGACCCTCAGGCACTGGGTTGCGACACCCCCTGCTGCTGCCACCAAAAGACTGGAATGCATTTCTCAAAGATGTAATTGTTGGGTCGCAGGCATAAATGATTTTTTTTTCAACTGGATCCCAAGGAAAAAGGTTTGAAAACCACAGCGCTAGAGGGCTTAACAGAATGCCTTCCATATGTCTCCCTCCAAGGGCTTCCTTTCTGACTCACTGAGTGGAAGGGGATTGTGATATGCAAACCCCAGAGATCTTAAGCATCCAAAGTAAAACACAGTACAGCTACTTGAATCCAGACCTTATCCCTTTCAGCAGCACAGCTTCCTAGGTTAATTGGCTATATGCCCATCATTTTGTACAGCAACCTCTTTTCAAAATGTTTGAAACAGTGAATAACATAGGTCCATAGGGAACATTGTATCAACAAATGCTTCTCTCCCGTGTTGTTGACCCAAGCACTAGCGTTTTCTGCAGAGCAGCTCCACAAGCTGCTAGGAATGGATAAACTACTGTCCTCCACCCAAGTTTTACCTTCTTCTCTTTGGAGCAATCTTGGCTGCCAGGGCTTGAAAGGGCACTGTGAAACCTAGAGCCACATCCTGCCCAAAAGCTTCTGAATAAATCCCAGTGTAGTCAATGGGAGTTGCATACGCATGTCTGAGCACAGAATTTGGCCTTAAAAATATTATGATATAAATAAGGATTTTGCTCACCTGACATTAGTTTAAGATGCATTTTAAGGAAATGAAATCTAAGGGAAGAAAATAATTGGATAAATAATTGGAAGCAGAATTGGAATGACTGGATGGCAGCTTGTAAACAAGGTAGCAAGATGCAACAAAATAGGAGAGAATTAGAAAGGGTATTAAACTACAAAGCTTACCTTCTCCTTCATTGGGGCTCTATGAGCTATTAATACAGTGGGGAAATGGCTCACAGAAACATGTAACAGTATAATAAATCATTGATGCCCTCTATCTAAATAGCCTCAGGCAGAACAGTAAGTGAAAGAGGGGTAACCAACAAGAGTTCGGAGAATTTCATATGGCCTTTTAAACTTCAGCATACAGAGCAAAGATGACAGGGATTATCTGGGTCCTCTTATTTGGCATTGTTAAAAAAAGTTTTGCGCTTCCAACACTGCTTAGGAGAGAGACTCCAGTTTCTTGCAAAGATATTTAGACAGCCGGAAAAAAAAAAAAAAGGAGATTCACTGGAAAGGATGGTTTCTCCTGATAATTTTATTTATGGTTCATTTGTGGTTTTGCTCTGCAAATCCCAGTATAAAATGGCACATGAAACCTCAAAAGTTCTTAGAGTCTGTGTATATTCAAAATCATATCTGCTTGCTTCAGTGACTGAAGGGATTTTATTTCATTTTACTCCCCTTAACTCTGCAGAGGCTAACTGCTACTCCAGAAAACTCAGTCAAAGATATGAGTGTAAATCTTGTTCTCTTCCTTCTTATACATCATACTTCTTATTCAATAATTTCCAACCTGTTCAATGACACTTAGGGCAGAAATAGGTTCAACAGTACTTAACACAGGGGCATAATATGGCCTTCAGAATAGTTATTAAAGATGATGAATGCTTGGGGGGAAAAGGGCCCATCTTGAACTCAGATTCTGGATTGCATTTTCAAGACTAGCAGTTAGGAAAGATTTACACTGAGAAAATATGACCAGTTTGACACTCATATCCTGGACTGAGTTTCAAGACTAGTATTAAAAATTTACGCTGAGAAATCTGACCTAAAATCCTTAGGAGAAAAGAGGAGGTTAGCCCTATATTAAGAGTCAGTTTTTCAGTAGAACTGTATTTTAATGATGATTTGATTCCCATGTTAATGGAGCTCCTGAATCAAGTATTAAACTGCCACCATCTTCCACTATGAACAGTTTCTTTGTGTACCACCAAGAGGTAAGACATTAACTCCTTGCTGAAGTTTTCTGTTGCCCGTATTCAAAGGGATAGGAGGGTAATGAGCCAAAGATCTTCATTCAGAAGCTAGTGGCCTACTCCAGGGTAAAGAAAGCTTTCCAATAATCTTAGAGAGGACGGAGATTAGAACTGGGAAATGAACCTTGGGCCATCCTCCCAACTATGTGCAAGACTGGTTCATTTTAAATGCAATATTCATTAACTTTTAGAAAAGCCTTGCCATTTCAAAGCTGATAATCATGATGCTCACTGCCTGTCCCTTAAGATATGTCTGAATGGTCCCAATCTTTTCTCAGGCCTCTCAGCACTATTGTCATACAAATAATAATATATGTTTAGAAGAATCAGAACTTCTTGTTGACTGTTGTCCATGATTTGGGAATACATTCCATTTGTTCACCTTGTTTGTTCCAGCAGTGCTGTTTTCCTAGTATTGTGTCAAAATCCATATAAACATTCTCTCATTCCTTTCCAATCCACATTGCTCTGGTTCACCTGGCTAGCAATCTTGACTGCTAAAGAAGGGCTGCATTCTGCCTAGGTTTGGGTGGGAGCAAACAGTAACAAAAGGAATAAGAAACTTGCTTCATTTTATGCACAGTTTGCATAACAGTTGGACAGAATTGCAATGCCTATACCTCTAATAGGGCAAGGACTATTTCCTCGCTGTTCTCATAGGGATATACATGACCCAGAGAAAACGGGGATGGTGGAAGGGGCAGTGAGTAGGCAAAGTTATAACTGCATCCTCATTCATGCACAGGCCAGCAAAACTGACTCACTATTCAGGTGTGGGAGGGAACACTGCACACATTGAAGGTACATAGTAGTATGAGAACTTTGCCATGTAGCTCTGTTGCAGGGACATGTAAAAATGTCAATCGCTTAGTGTTTATCCATTTGCAAATATTACTTGGCTATTGTTGGTAATAAGTAGAATTGGCCAAGAATTTGAGAACTGTGTGTTAAGTTGATTGTGTTTTATTGAAATTTGTGGCCCTCTTTGGTCTGTTGGGGCTTTATTTGACATCTTATTGGACTAGTATGCTATTGATAGTGATTAGAGCCATGAGATAAGTAATTTACAATAGTTCAGGATGTTCTGCACTTGTACAGCACCTAGCGTAATGAGGTCCTGGTAGGTGATTGGGACCCCTACATACTATTGTAATACAAATTAAAAAAATAATAAAAATAGTGTTGTGAGAGGGTTCAATTGCTGTTGGTCACCAAATTCTCTGCTATAATGATGAGTTGCCTACCCAAGCTAAGGACTGTTTTTGACTCTCAGGTAGGCACTTCACCCATATCATCTTTGTTAGACAGTTGACATAGTGTGCCCATTCTACTTGCTAATCTAATAAAATATGATTTACTATCTTAAAAAACGTGCAGATGCCAATTCTTCTATTATAAACATATTTTATTGTTTTTATTTTTTGTAACTTATCTTTACAAATTTGTTTGACGTCTATTGCAGCAGCCTCTAAACAACACCTAAAGTTTTCAGAGTCTGCATCTAATACTGATCATGGGGGTTGGGGGGGGAGCTTAAAGTACATGCATTTATAGTGACCTCCACCTACTCCTAAGGCAGTGGGTCTCAAACACACGGCCCGTGGGCTGCATGTGGCCCCTAAAGCTATTTCCTGCAGCCCGCAATGACACGATCATTACTGAAGTTTGCAATATCATTGTATGGAAAGGTTTCAGTGGTGCGGCCCTCGGGCTACCACACTAATCCTCCTGCGGCCTTCTGCTAGTCCTCATGAGGCCCTTGTGATGATTTGAGTTTGAGATCCCTGTCCTACGGAGAACCTTATGGACTCTGCCTGTGATTACAAGTCACTGGAAGAATTCTTCAGCTAGCACTAGACAAACAAATTTAATTTAAACCACGTAGAATTAAAGTATTGAGCATGGCAAAATAAGGAGAAAAGTGTGAACTCTCCGGTTACAACCCTCTCAACTGATGCCAAGAAGCAGTTGTAAAGATTAAATCAAAGTGTTTTTTATATCTGGAGCCTTCATAAAAAATACTTTTATTTATAAAAAGTCCCATAAAAGATTTATTATAGAATACTGCAGTTCCACTGACAATCTTTCAGTTTCTGCTTCACTGATTATAAATTGCTGGTAGCTGATGAAATATAGCCCTATAACAATCCTTTGCAGAATGAAATAACAAATGTTCATTCAAATTATGAAAACATTGCTTATTATGCAAAACTTTTACAAAAAAGTAAACTAAGATTGACAAAGTAACTTCACTCATGACCTGTCCCTTGTAGGATGAGATACTAACTTCGTTTTTATGGACTTTTGAAAGAGAAATGTCTCCAAGAAAGATATGAACAAGAAAGATATGATTAATCTCATTTGCCAGCTGTTCTTTCAGTGATGGTCGCTATTGTATTGTATTGTGGGTGGAGCATGTGTACCATTGAATATTGTATCTTTTTTTAATGTCAGCTAGACTCTCTTTACTTTGTTTTTTTCTCTCTCTCTAGGTTTCTAATGACCAACAAGTTCTATGCAGTCTCAGCTCGAAAATGGTTTACTTTAGATTCTGTTGAGATTAAACATGATGACAAAGAAGTTGCTAGATATAATGTCTCTATCATCTCTGCTCCTGCGGAGTATTCATTTCATTGTCAGCTGGTGGGGACCAGCAGTCACTATGGTGCAAAGCTGATTCCAGCCACCAGTGAAGCGAAGATCTGGGATGTTTATATTTCAGAGTTCCAAGTGAGTACACATAACTGTTTCAGAGGCAATTCCATGAATGTTACTTGCTATAGTAGGTGTAGAACAACATATATTCATAACACCTCTACGAAGAGTTCAGCGCCAAGGAAAAATTAAAAGAAAGCTATTTTCCTGCCTACGGGTGCTGTTCAACAGTGGAGAAAAAAGGAACAATAAGAACATGAGAAAACAACCATGGAAAGCAAACCATTATAAAGCAATCGGGGGCTAAAGTGAGGGGGAACGTCCCCCTATTTTAGGGGGACAGTGTTCTGGGGCCCCCTAAAATAGGGGAATGCACTGGAGCACTGCGTCCCAGGGTCCCCCTAAAGATAGAGGAATGTGCTGGAACGCAGCGTTCTGGTGCCCCCCCCCAGGCCAGTTGAGGGAAGGGGCTGTGGGCTGGGATAAGCCCATCAACCCCTCCCTCGCCCCTGTTTCCCAGTGCCTGCACTGGCCTCACCCCTTCCTGTGCGGTCCAGGTGGCATGCGCATCCTGGACCCAGTATCCAGCCATGCCCCCTCTCGCCAGCACTGCAGCCTCCCTCTCCCAAGCCAGGTTCCTTGGCCACATCAGCGATGTGGGTAAGGGGACCAGCAGGGGATGGGTTGGGGACAGGCAGGCAGCCAGCTGGGAAAACATGGGGGGGTAGGAAGAAGGGGTCAGGATGGTGGGTTGAGGAGGTGTGAAGGGGGTTGAGGGGCTGAAGAGGGTGGAGTGAAGATGGGGTGGGGGGTTAGGAGGGCTGGAGTGGGGACATGGGGGCAGGGAGCTTAGGGAATGGGGACTGGGGCTGAGGAGGACATGGGGAAGGAGGGATCTGATGGGGGTAGGCATTTTGGGGGCAGTAGCTGTGGGGGGCAGGTGTTTGTGGGTCAATAGCTGGGGTGGGGGCAGTAGTTGGGGGAGCAGGCATTTGTGGGGCAATAGCTGGTAGGGGGGCAGTAGCTGGGGTTGGGGTAGGGATTTGGGGGGCCTACACCTGCATGAAGGGAGCCTGGAAATTTGAGTGTTCAGAGGCCCACCAAATTATACTTTAACCCCTGAAATTAATCCACAGAAAGGAACTAAACCAACTGATACTAATACACTTAATCGGTGTAATGGGGTGGGGGCAAATGTGTTGTAAATTGGAGCCCTACCCCACTCTAAGTTATCTTTGTGGGTCAAGAAGCAACATGTCTCTCACTGCCCCAAAGATTACCCAGGAGAATGACTTCAATGCAGTTCCGCACCTGTGTAAAGGATGGAACATTAGCAACCTAAGGAGACTTCCTTCTACTTTCTTCACATCTAGCAAGGCTATACCGTCAGAGTCTTGCCTACTGCCAGGGCAGTCCCTGGGGGGTGTGGAGGCAAGGGGCAGTCACTCTTGGACCCACGGTTCCATGGGCCCTATGCTGTCCTGCCCTGAGCAGGGCACCGCAGGGCCCACACCACTGCCTTCTCCTGGCCTCATTGTTCCCTGCCCCCTCCCTGCTGCCTTCAACGTGGAGCTGAAGACAGCAGGGGTGGGGGTGGGAACGTGGTAACTGTCCTCTGCTCTGGGCTGGCTCAGCCCGCCTCCAGGAGAGGAAACAGCTGGCCCAGGGGCTGAGCAGGCCAGCCCCAAAACTGGGCTTCACTCTCCCACCCCTCCCCTGGACCGGCTGTTCTGCCCTGGGGATTGGGAGGGCTGACGCAGAGGTGGGGTAAAGAGCAGAGCGCTGGAGGCAGAGTGGCTGGCTCAAGGAAGGGCAGGAGTGCAGAGCCAGCACCTGGGCTGCCCCCCGTCCCCCTCCCATTCCCAGCGCAGGGAGGAGGTGCAGGGGGACCCTTACACAGGCGATGGCCCTGGGCCCCACACCCTCCTAGGGATGGCCCTGCCTACTGCTTACCCAGAACACTCTTGGACTGGGTAAGGCTGCAACCCAGTTATCTCCGCTCTTGAGGGATATCACAGCTACTAGATTCCAGGACTAGACTTGAAGACTGAAGACTATGGCAAGATTGTTTCCAAAGCACCTTGCCTTCTTCTCAGGGCCATCGCTGGCTGGGGGAGGGACCCGGGACATGGGCCCAGGCCCCGCCCCCTGGCCGGGGACAGGGCCAGGCACTGCTGTGCTGCCACGGGCGGCCAGGCCCCGCATCCCTGGCGGGGGACAGGCCTGCCACGGCCGCCGGCGGCTGGGCCCTGGATCTCCGGCTGAATTGGGCCAGAGATCCAGGGCTCTGGTGCTGGGGTTCGGGGCATGTGCCGCAGAGTGCCCAGCGCCAGTGACGCCCTTGCTTCTTCTCATAGTATTTCCTTCAAGTTGCTGCCCTTACCCACGTCAAATCTGTCTGTGAGATGAAGTACGCCCAACTGGTTACTAAATAGACTGTCTAGTGAAGTATAAGCTTTATCTTGACATAAGCTATTTCAAAAGGCACACACACAAAACATCAAATCAAATCAAACAGTTTTATCTTTCTCAGGAATGGCATAAAGATAGGAGAGAACTTATTGACAGGTTTCATATGGAGCAATTAAAAGGTTTAAAAATATACTAAAGCAATCATAATGGTGCTACTTTCACTCAAATGAAAAGGCAAATTAACTTACGGACTCTGTATGTAGGCACACAAAAAACACTTTAAATGGCAAGTCTCTTGCATGAGGGTTGAAAACTTGGCTCTTCTGTTGATAGCCTACAGGTGTGTGATGAGGTCTGTGCCTCTCCCACTGGGTTATGGTTTCACTCCGAGTTCCACACAAATTAACACACCAATTTCCAAACCCTCTTTATTTCCCTTTTTGTGCAAGTCCCAAATTTTGCTCTTCAGCAGATACCCTGGTTTGAAAGATCACGAGAAGCTGTTCCCTACTATGCTTTCATGTCTGAATAAGACCAAGCTCCAAAGTGTGTGAATGTGCCAATGACTGCTCACTGGGGAGAGTGATCTGCTTACATGTTTGTCATCAAGGATCAACTGAAAAGCATACAGAAAGAGAAGCCCATTGTCTTCTGTTGTCAGCACTCCTCTGCAGACTGCAAGGAGTAACAACTGTTGCCCAGGGCTGTATGCAGCTCATACAGGTAGTTGCCTCAGGACTGTATCAGAACAGCCTCCATAGAACCAGCTGCAGTTACCCCTCCGGACTTGCTGCCTTTCCTCTGGCCATGGGTTGTTGGGACTCCTCCAGGCCAGTGCTAGTCAGGACTCTCTGGACAACTGGTCTCAGGCCAGGATGGGGTGTTGGTTACTGGATTCATACAACTCATCCACTCCTGGCTGGTCCTCTCATTCCCCTTTACTGAGGTCTCTGTGACTGTCCCTCATTCCCTTTGCCATGCATCCCTGATCCTACAAGTCACTCGCTACAAGCGCTTCATCTCTGGGGCTGCTGTTCATTCCTCTCCTGGGACCCTGCCTAGCTGGTTTCTCACCTTGTTCACAGTGGGATCTTACTACCCAGTCTGGTCCCCCCAGCCAACAGTCCCCCTTTGTCAAGAAAACAGTTGCTAAGTTCCTTTGCCTATTTAACGACCTAGGTTGCTGTTGGGGTCGCTGGCCTTTTTGTGGTAGCTTTGTGCTGCTTTGATTTGTTTTCGTTATATTTCTTCACAGTTTACCCAGGGAAGCTCAATTGAACATGTTTTTACTTTTGGTAACACACAGTACCTGTGCTAAATTCTCTTGTAGAATGTCATAGATCAAACACGGTATTCTTTACTTTAATCTTTTGCCACTGACTTCAAGGGTAGGTAGGTAGGATTGAACCCTATGGCTATGTCTACACTGCCAATTTAGGTCAAATTCAGAAGGTTTAATTTGAACTAAATTAGTCCCTGTCTACACTAGGCTTTCATTAAGTCAAATATGGCTAGCACCTCTGCTTAACATGCAGAAGGTCCTGGGTTCAATTCCCAGGGGGTTGGGCTCGATGATCTCACGAGGTCCCTTCCAGCCCTGTGATTTGATTGATTGATTAAATTAAGAAATTCCTTAATTTGACTTAATGAAAGCTTAATTTGAATTAATAAGAACTGCCTGTAGGTTCGAGCTAAGCCTTGATTTGACTCCTTAGGTTGACCTAAGGATAGGGTAGACCTGGATTAACCCTTAATTCAACTTTATTAAGGTCGAATGAAGGGCAGTTAAGTCGAATTAACAAAGTGGACTAAATCAACTTAACTTTGTCGACTTAGCCCACTTTGTTAATTCGACTTAATGTTGCCTTTAGTTCAAATTAAAGTCAAATTTATCAGTTCAAATTAACAAATACAACCTAAGTTTTTCTAGTGTAGACATAGCCTATATGCTCTCAAAAGGGAATCACTTTGCTCTGTCTAATGATTCTGCATGTGGACGAGATGCAAATTTCTTGTAGTTAAAAGGTATTAGTTCTCTGCATGTATGTGTAGAAAGAGAGAGAGAAGAGTGAGTTTCATTTTGGGTGTTGGAGTCTTTGTTTATTAAGAGTATAATTACATTTATAGCCTAATGGTATATTTAAAAAAAATAATAAATTTGTCCAACGGGCACACTGAAATGCGAGGGATAGAGCCAAAGTATATTAGATAAAAGATAGTTGTTGATGTCTGGATACAGATGCTATTGTAGTTAGAATTTATGGTATGTCTATTTAGTTGAATTGCAGCAGTAATTTGAACCCATATTTGGTTCTGACATTCCACAAGAATATCAGATCACCATGTTGAGTTACACGAGTGGTCCCACTAGCCTAGTATCCTATCTTCTGGCAGTAGCCAGTGCCAGGTGTGTGAGAGAGAATAAGCAGGCAGGCAGCAAGTAGTCCGTCTCCTATCATCCACTCCCAGCTTCTAACAGTCAGAAGCAAGGGGACACCCAGACCGTCAAGTTTCATCCCTGCTTATCATGGCTCATAGCCATTGATGGACCTATTGTCCATGAATTTATCTAATTCTTGTTTGAATCCTATTATAGTTTCAGCCTTCACAACATCCCCTGGCAACAAGTTCCACAGGTTAACTATGCATTGTGTGAAGAAGTACTTCCTTTTGTTTGTATTAAACCTGCTTCCTATTAATTTCATTTGGTGGTTCCTTGCTCTTGTGTTACATGAAGAAGTAAATAATGCTTACTTTCTTTATCGCATTCATGACTTTATAGGCCTCTATCATTATCCTCCCTTAATTGTCCCCTTTTCAAGCCAGAATCCAAGTCGTTGTAGTCTCTCCTCATTCAAAAGCTGTTCCATACTCTTAATCACTTTTGTTGCCTTTCTCTGTACCTTTTTCACTTCTAGTATGTTTTTGAGAGGGTGTGACCAGAACTGTACACAGTATTACCAATGTGTGGGCATAGCATGAGTTTATACAGTGGCATTATGGTATTTTCTGTCTTCCAGCTTAAATGGATGAAATCTCAGGGCAACAGTGCTGCTGCCAAGATTGCTCCCTTCCTTCCCTTACACCTTATCCCAGTGGCAACCCCATACTAGGCCAGAGGTTTTTGTTACTCACAAGCAAGTGTGGTGGGGAACGTATGAAGTATGGTGTGGCAATCACCAGTGTATTAGCAGATTGTGGATACTACAACCACACAAATAGTGGCAGATTGAATGTGATGTTTATTTTTTATCCATTCATTATTCTGTCAGCTTTGTGAGCGAGTGCGTGCACAGACATGCTTTTCCTGCAGCTCTATCTTACCCCTTTACTCTTCCCTTTGCACCAGACTGTATCTATTCTTGACAATCACCCCTTCTTCCTCAGTACAAGACACCCTTGCCTATACAAATGAGAAGTTCCCAAAAGTCCAGGAGCTTCAGTAACAGTAGTAGTTCCACTGATACCAGGTGCCAAAAACTCTGGTTACAGCCCTGAGAATGCTTGTTCTAGTGTTTTGAGATTCCTTGCACCAGATGCTTCCTCTCTTCCCTTTAAAGCCATCTATATAGTTTATGAGATGAAAGCTCTTTGTTGTTTTTAAAACTGCATCCAGGCTTCTCATTTTTCTTCCAGGTCTGTCAGGCTGGTAGTATCTGCTTTTGCTGCTGAGGGCAAATGCTCAAGACTCTGAAGCCAGGAGTTTTGGATTTTCAGGGCTAAACTACTTCAAACATCAGTATTTATATGTTGCCCTTGAGGGTACCCATCACAATTTACATAACAAAGCCATGTTAAGGTTTTATTAAAGGTCAAATGATTAGGAAGTTCCTTTGAAAATGTACACTACAGAAATGAAAACACAATTTCATTTTAAAAAACAGGAAAGAATAGGCAAAGCTATAAAAATGAAACTATTAAAACCTACAGAGGGCTGGAATCTTTGTCAAAAGATTTATATAAAAATAACAACCTAGGATTACGTATCTATGTATTTTTAACATCTACATAGGCGGCAAATCTTCAGGGAGTCTCATCTTTATTTGACACCTGGATAAAATAACACCCCCATAGTAATGATCAAATATCAGAAAAACAATAAGAGAACCTGGAATAAACTACAGTTATTTCCTAAAAGTAAACATAGCATTTCCAGAATGTATAATTAAAGCTCCCACCTCAAAGACTTGCAAGACATAATCCTTCTTCAATAAGGAACAATAGTACCATATACAATAAAATTCAGTCTAGTAAAAGCTCATCCATCTATTAAGTATCTCAGATTGTCTTGGGAAAATGGTAACAAGCATGTATTCTTTCATAGAAGCTCAGTGCCTTGAGAACCAAAATGACATGAAACATCATCTGCTTTTTTTGAATCAGCCTTTCAGACCAGGGGTCTTAAACGTATGGCCCACGGGCCGCATGCAGCCCCTAAAGCTATTTCCTGTGGCCCGCAACAACACAGTCGTTACTGATATTTGCAATCTCGTTATATGAAAAGGTTTCAGTGTTGTGGCCCTTAGGCTAATATACTGGTCCTCACATAGCCTTCTACTAGTCCTCAGGCGGTCCTCTTGGTCATTTGAGTTTGAGACCCCCTGTTTCAGACCATCCTGTGTGGCTTCTGTTCCAACTCTGTTGTGATGTCAAAACAGTAGCTTAATACTGAAATGCCCTGGCAAATGCATCAGATTCTAAGTTATGTGCAAACTGAGCCTGCCAACCTAAAATATTTGTTCTCCATAATCCAGTTTGAGTCAGAAACATACAACTGGACATAGTGCAAAGCAGTCACTATTACCAAGTTAATTATTCTGATATCAATGGGAACATTCTTTAATTCTTTAAAAAAGTCCATGTACCTTGGGACCTCCAACAATGCTTTTCCCACCACCGGGATCAAGCATTCCTCATCTGCTATAATTTTGCAGATCACACACAAGCGTACTAAACAACATTAGATAATCTGAGATGCAGAGATGTGCAACTCGAGCTGCCTCCTAGAGCTGTGAATTTTTTAAAATGAATTTTTACTAAGCAGTTATTTTGTAAGTTTGTATAAATTCAAGCATTTTAAAAATTAATAAATACAGGGAAAAATAAAACCAAAACCGCTTCTCTGCAAGATTCTCCACCCTCACCATTCCCTGGTTAACTGGGGGCACAAAAAGGCATATGGATCACAGGGACAAAGACGTTATTCTGACTAACCAGAAATCCAAATCATTTTTCCATATGAACACCTACTTTTTACTGTCTATTGCAGAACCATTCACTAGGAATTTCCAGTACAAACACCCTGTTGTTATCACAAAATTGCATAGTAGTTCATGGCAAGTCAATGTATAATATTGATGTGTAGCCCCACCATATGTCCTATTTGCTACTTTTTGGTTTGTATTTTAGAACTACATATACAGAGATAATTACCATGAGGAGAAAAATACATAAGAAATCTCTGGAATTCAGCTTTCGTGTTTATATTTGCATGGGAGGAAAGGTGATTTAACCAACAAAAATTCACAAAAATATCAGCAGTGTTGCCAACTTTTGAGATTCTTATCACAAATCTCATGATGTTTGGTATTTTCCTTAAAGACCCATCTCCTGGAGTTGAAAAAATATGTGAAAATCTCAGCTCTGTTCCCCCATGCCCTGAAGTAAGTTTCTTGCTTTCCCAGTTGTGAGACAAGCTTAAAAATACACCCTAATGCTTAAACAGTGAAAAATAAATAAAAGGAATCTTTAATGTATTTTTTAAAAATATATCATGATTTTTAAGTCAGTTCATGATTTTGGGTGCCTGACTTTTTAACAGTTATGCACATCAGCAACAGTTAATTAAGTTGCATTGCTCTCAGGTGGTTCTTAGAATTTTATCTTTAAAATATTCCCAAGTCTCTGAAGTTGGGAAGCACAACTTCCATTTTGTAAAGCAAACAAGGAGTCCTGTGGCACTTAAAGATTAACAAATGCATTTATTGCATGAGCTCTTGTGGGAGAAATCCCACTTTGTTAGACACTTTGAAGATGAGGGAACTTACAGAATGGGAGGAAATAAATACAGTAAGGGGTAGGTCATGGAAACAGGTCACACTATAACAGCAAATCAAAGCAGTTGTAAAGATTCAAACACTGGGGAACTGCACAGAGAGAAAGATGAGGGCAAATCATGTCTTGTAATGAGAATACAAAGTCCTATTAAGCCCTGAAGCAATGCAATAAAATTTGCAAATAAATTCTGCTAGTCATCACCTACAATCCCCAAGTCAGACCTCTACAGCACATCATCAGGGATCTATAGCATATTCTACAAGATGATCCCTTGCTCTCTCAAGCCTTGGGCAACAGACCTCTCCTCACTTATAGACAACCCATCGACCTTAAGAAGATACTAACCAGCAACTACAGACCTAACAACAGAACCATTAAAACAGGCACATACCTGTACAACAAACCATGCTGCTAACTTTGCCCACATATCTGTACAAAAGACACTATTACAGGACCTAATAAAACCAGCTACTCCATCAATGGCTCATTCACCTGCTCATCCACCAATATGATTTATGCCATCATGTGCCAGAAATGCCCCTCTGCCTTATATATTGAACAAACAGGACAGTCTCTGTGCAAAAGAATAAATGGGCACAAATCTGATGTCAGAAATCACAGCATTGCTAAAACCAGAGGGTCAGCATTTCAATCTTCCTGATTGCTCTGTTGATGCTTTACTAATTGCGGTGCTCAGACAGATGAAATGCCAGATCAAGGCTTCAAAGAGTAGCTGCAGATATCTAATTTATTTGAAAATTTGACTGCATTGCTGCCGGGCTTAATAGAGACTTGGGTTTTTTCTCTCATTACAACCTGTGATTTGACCTCATCTTTCTCTATATTCTGTTCTCCGGTGTTTGAATCTTTACAACTGCTTTGATTTTCATTTATAGTGGGACCTGATCCTATGACTTACACTTCCCTGGACTTATTTCCTCCCATTCTTTAAGTTCCCCCTTTCTTCAAAGCCTCTGACAAAGTGGGATTTTCTCTCATGAAAGCTCATGTAATAAATAAACTAGTTAGTCTTGAAGTGCCACAGGACACCTTGTTTCTTTTACAAAAAGACCTTTGTTTCTTGTTTCTTTCTGAACTAGACTAAGACAGTTGCCCCTTTGGAGCTTTGTAAAACAAATAACTGGCATGCATCTGAGGCTTCCTGGTGGGGAAAAGAAATGGAAAAATTGTGCTAAAAAGAAATTGGTCCTCAATCC
Source organism: Podocnemis expansa (assembly GCA_007922195.1). NCBI lineage: Eukaryota > Metazoa > Chordata > Testudines > Podocnemididae > Podocnemis > Podocnemis expansa. The sequence goes on from ML682013.1 coordinate 11,956,654, forward strand.
TCTTCAAAGGGAATCGAGGCCACTCAGTAATTTGCACATCTGGATTTTGTAGTGAATATATAGATCTTAAAAGTAGATCTTGTTGTGTAAGTTCATTTAGCTTATCTATCTTTTTCTTGTCCTCAGATTCAAGCCTTCAATATTAAAAATAACGAGTTTTCCTACGCAAGCGACTGTACATCTTTCTTCTCTCCTGGAATCTGGATGGGTTTGGTGACATCAATAGTTTTATTATGGATCCTGACCTATGGAATCCACATGATTATGCAACTCACAACAAACAGTAGATTTGATGATCCCAAAGGCCCAGCTCTGTCAGTTCCTCAAACAGAGTAGCATTGGATCGATTTGACATTGCTTACCCATTTCTTATTAGTGATGTGATTTTATTTTCTTTCTACTTTACAGTGAATGTACCTTGAGCAGTTAGTGTCATAGAAAGGTTTAATAAAACTTTACAAATCTGCACAATGAAATCCTTCAGGGTTCTTGGCAACCCTGATAATTCTGCCAGCTCTTATCTGTTGGTTAATAGGTTAGCCTATACTGCAATTGAAAAACCATGAGCACCGAGTCCCAGAAACCAGGTCAGCTGACTCAGGCATGCAGGGCTTAGGCTGACGGACAAAAATTGTAGTATATATATTTGGCCTTGGGCAGGAGTCCAGGCCCTGAAACTCCAAAAAGTGGAAGCGTGTGAGCCCTAGTTCCAGCCCAAGCCCCAATGTCTATAATGCAGTTTTACACCCTCATAGCCCAAGTCCTGCAAGCTCAAGACATCTGACCTGGACCAGCCACAGGTCTTTTGTATCCCAGTGTAGATGTAGTCTTATAAGACTCCTCTACACTGCCTGTAAAATTTGGTGGCAATTGATAGGAATTATGCAAGCTGTGTGGAGCAGAATATGTGACTCCTGTTGATTTTGTAACTTTGGCTCTATGCCGATGAAAAATCCACTCCTGTTGATGCACCGCCATGCCACCTGAGGGGGTGGGTTTCCTAAATCAACTTCCAGGTTGCTTGAGCATGTCTACTGACACTTAATCAAACCAGAGAAATCGATCTCACATTGGCGAATTTGCTGCCATCAGTGTGGACATAATCTTAGGAGGCTGAAGTGATGCCAGTGGCAGCCATGACTGTAGCCAGCCATTAGAAAGATCTGTAAGAACTTCCAGCAGATTCATTATTCCTTAGAGAAGGATTGAAGGATTTTTTTTCTTTTGGGGAGAGGTAGTTTGTTTTTTTGTTTTTTTTTAAAGACATTCCCAAATTATTTTGGAGAGGTTTCTTTGATCTTAGAAAACAAAGTATTTATGGAAAAATTATCTATTGAAACACCTTTAAAATTTTTCCCTCAAGTGTAGAGAATATCACAAAAGATATTAATTATGCAAGAGACAAAAAGTGAAGATTTTGATGACAAATTACATACATTTTATTTTGGCAGTGTCAGACACAGTTGTAGAAGCCCTATAGGTTCATAAATGAAATAGAAGCATGTTTTGTATGTGTTTACCTTTTTAAAAAAACATTATTCAGGCTACACTTTGGAGAAGGTAGGAGCTTTGGAAAAATGCAATTTTTAAATTGTTAGAAATAAAATTAAACAGAAATGAATTATTTAAAAATAAATATTGAAAATAGAGATTAAAATAAAGTTACCCTCTTATAAATTCAGGTGATGACAAAGAGCACATTTTGGGCTTGTTCGAAGACAAAATATTCTAGGATTTGTAAAAGCAAGTGGGATTTTTGGTGCCTGATTCTCATTTCAATTTTAATGGGATTTGGCTGCCTAACTCCTTTAAGCTCCTTTGAAAACTCTAACCTTAAAAGGGAACCTCAAAGGATTTGCTGAAAATTGAAAACCTATTTGTAGGAATCCTACAAAATTTCAAAAATGGAACCTTTTCTCGCTGTTGTTCAGAAATATACTGTAATTTACCATCAAAAATACAGATGTGTTTATTCTCTTTGGTTTCAAAAATAGATATCTTTGAAGAACCCTCAGTGTCTATTGAAAAACTGTGGGATCATTAGCTAAATCAGCATTACCAAATCCACTTAGCACCTGCTTGAAGACACAAGAATTGTGTCTTATCAGGCTTTTCCTGAGAAAACCAGAAGAGTATATGCTAAATAAATACTAGACTAAATCAAGTGAACCTTGGCAAGTTTTTCAAATCTAATGACCTGCTATGCTATGTAAAATGGTGGTTTAGGGCTTGTCTTGCTTGAAAATTAGGTCATGTTAGAATGCCAGCATTGAGAGCTATGTTAATTAACAAAACGTTAAATATAACTTTTCAGTCAGTGTAGACAGGACCAGTCACATTTAACAGTGATTCAACTGGTTACAAGTAACTTTCTTAACCTTCTCTCTTTTGAACAATCTAATTGTAGCACTGCAATGACTATAAAATTAGATAATGTAATGTAGTTATGCTAATCCTCTAGTTTGTCTCCATGGGAGGGCTCTTGTGAAGTTAACCGTGATGTGAACTTAAAGGACAAGAGCTGCACCACAATAGCTCCCCAGTGGACACTATGGCTATGTCTACACGAGCAAATTAGTCCAGATTAAGGAGACTTAATCTGGACTAATTTGCTCCATGTCCACACTAGGCTTTGCCTAGTTCAAACTAAAAAAAATTTTAGTAAGTTTGAATGGTTAGGTCGAACTTAGAGCATAGTTCGAACTTGGTTCAAACTTTAGTTAGAACTAGCAGGATGTAGCCATGCTAGGTTCCAGCTAAATAAATTTGAACTAAGCGGTTAGTTCAAACTAACTGTGCTTTTTTTAGTTCAAACTAAAAAGTTAGTTCAAACTAAAAAAACGTGTTAGTTCAAACTAAAAAGTTCTGAATAGTGTGAACTAACCCACGGTCAGTTTGAACTAACTCCAAACTGCTTAGTTCAGACTACGCAAGTCCGAACTAAACAGTTAGATGTAGACATAGCCTATGATTCCACATTAAATGCCTTTTTTTAATGAATTTAATCTACTTCCAAAATGTGTTTTCAGAAGCCTGAACACATTCAGACTGAGCTGAATGCTTCTGCAATTAATAAAGGTATTGTGTCTTCTTTCCAGTCAATCTGATTACTAAGTACATTGCTAAATATTACAAAGGCCACTTGTCTTCAATGAAAACTTAATCCATGGCAAGTTTGATGTCTGAATGCATAGTGTTTTTCAAATGCACATTGTATTGTAAAACAAATGAACTAATTTTGCTGTAACTTACCACAGAAACAATTGTTTTGGGTCTTTGAATAAATATGTAAAATTATTTGTAATAAAGATTTTTGAAGTTGTGATAGTAAAAATAAATTAGTAGATTACACTTTAATTGTTTGTGATGGTTTTGATGTCAAATCGTAGGGAAGTTAGAAAATGCTGACCCTAACATATGATAGAAGTCTACATTTTTGTAATCTTGGCCCAAATGTCATATCAGCAAAGTCAGGTAATAAAGAATAGCATTCTTTCTAGCATTTTTCTAGTTTCATACCTATGTCATACAGAATAAGAAGTAAACTAAAACTGTGGGGAAAGTGGAGGATAAATGAATCCACCTGAATATAAGGGAACTGTAAAAGGAGGTTGCAGTGCTTACAGATTTTTCTAAAAGCAACTGGAATTGTGGTAAAATCAAAGAAGGTGAAATCCTCCACACTGCTTCATGAGCTAGGCCCAGCGGTCCTGGAAATCTACAATGCATTATCATACAAGCAAAAGGGAACTGCATTGTCACCCAGTACTTATACTCAAGACTGTCCCTAGAGGGGTGCAGGGCCCCGGACCAAGCTGCCTTTGCGGAGCACCCCCCCACCTCAACCCCTCCCCACACGGGAAGGCAGCCAGCCCAGGGAAGGGGAAGCAGAGTGGAGCCCAACCCCTAGACCAGTCCACTCCACCCCTGGGGTGGCTGTTCTCTGTCCTGGGGGCAGGGCAAGCCAGCCAGAAGTGGAGGCCGGGTTCCATGATGACGGCCCCCCCGTGCTACCTTTGACTTTGTGCCAAAGGCAGTGGGGAGTGGGTGGGAGGCAGCACAAGGCCTGCATTGCTGTCCCCCCCCAGCCATGCTGCCTTCTGCTCTCTCCCCGCTGTGTTCAGCATGGAGCCAAAGGCAGCTCAGGGGGCTGGGAGTGTGGAACCTGGCCTCCGCTTTTGGCCGGCTCACTCTGCCCCCAGGATGGCTCACAGCAGGACAGTGTGGGGCCCCCAGAGCCACACCCGGGGCAATTACCCCTCTCACTGCCCCCCCCCCGGACGGCCCTGTTTATACTGTATAATGTATTTTGGTCCATAGAAGAATATCACTTGAGGAAGGAACATTTTATTTGCAAGGAACAGGCTACCAGGTAACACCACTGAAAATTGGCAGTAGCTTTTTTCTAAAGCAAAGTCATGTGACTGGATGATTTAGAGAACAAATTATTGGTAGTATAACTGAAAAGCGGGGTTGACAAAAATTATTATGAAAAATAGTCTTGGCTTTGCAAAGAACACCTTTGTCATGTGTTTTATCAAAAGCCAACAAGAAGTTGGAACAGACTTTGCTTAGTACTGGCTCAGATGCAATGAATCATAGACAGCAGTGTAGGAATGTGAGAGTGTCAGCGTCTTCTCCACCTTTCCCTGACCTGTAAAGTTTCTTAAGCTTGCCCAGAGTGGGAGTCAGGAATGGGGAACAGAGCAGATTCCCAGACGGGTGCATGTGAGTCACAGTTCCCTCGGAACTTCTCCCAGGCTGACGCATCTGTGCATTGCTTCTTTCTTGGGCTTTGTGGTGATATCCTTGCCCCCCTGAAGTCAATATGAGTTTTGCTATTGATTTCAGTAGGACCAATACTCCACTCTAGAAATGAAGTCTTGCTCTAACCTGAGGTAATAAGGAAATGCTAGCATCATGTTGTATCTGACTGCAACATTAAAATGTGAGTATAATGAGAGGCATTTCAGGTTCATCTCAGGCCTACAGTAGTTCTGGTTGCATAAGACAAGTTAGTGTCAATTCATGCTGTTTTCACAGACTTGTGAAAACATGCCCATTTTGGCCCTCTTCCAAAAAAAAAAAAAGGGGGGGGGGGTCTGACGGATAAGAGCCCTTGAATTCTGAGCCAAAGTTAATTGAAGTCAGTGGTAATTTTTCTGTTGACTTTAATAGGCACTAGATCAAATGCTTAGGAAGTTTTATAGACTGAAAGAGATGGTGAGTAAACAAGTATCTTAAAAGATTAAATATTAGTAGTTTTCCCTTTAAAATAAATAAATAGTTGAAGGCTTAAGTAAAGGAATATTAGAAATCAATAGAGATTAAAGTGTAATTATTTAAAATTATATAGAAAAGGAGAAAATTACAATAAAAACACAAATTAAAAAAATTTCTCAGACGCAGCAACAAGCAGAGGTCAAAGAATAAAAACATTAAAGAAGGAGGCAGTGTGTCCTCATGGCTAGAGGACTGCACTAAACTCAGGAAACCTATGTTCGGTTCTTTGCTCTGCCAGTGATCTGCTGAATGACCATGGGCTTCCTCTGCCGCAACCTATAGAGACTTCCTTGGCCTCCTGTCTGAAAAGATGTGTGGTAGTCACTCTGCCTTCTATGCTCGGGGAGGGCCTAATGTCAGTTTAACCAAGAAGAGATGCTACATTATGTTCCAATTAGAGGGTAATTTCACAAATTATTCATGAAGTCAAATTAATGGCAGACATTCTAGCAATGAGACTGGAGAAGGCTTTGGGCTCTATCCTGCATCCAAGTCAAGCTGGGACTGTTAGAAGCCATGGTGACTTTGACAACTTCGTGATAGCGTCGCAATGAAATACGATCATTCCAAACCAATGGTCCATTTTAGCTGTGGAAAAGGCCTTTGATGGGGGTAGAAGGAGGTACATGTTTTATACCCTGTAAATTGTGGATTTGGATCCAACTTCAGTCAGTGGATCCAACTGTTATATTTTCACTCAACATCCCACATTACTGCCAACAATGTGACCATGGAAACCTTCAGCATCTTCCGGAATGTGTGATTAGAGTGCCTGCTGTCCCCATTACATTTTGATTTGGTTCTTGAGCCCTTAGCTATAGATGTGCACATTCCTCAAGATATCTGAGGCAAACATCTTGGTCCACTTTATATTTTTATCATGTCACACAAGTAAAATGTAATTTTAAGTGATAACACACCTTGTTCCACATGGGCAGGAAATAAACGTGTTAATATATCCAACTTCCCCTGAAGCTCTGCTTGATTCTTCTTTTTGTCCAAAGGAGAAAAATAAGGTGCCTACAATGGTGGGTGTGCAAAGATTCTAGACTATCTGAGCAAAATTTCATCCTTGCCATCATGCAAAAGCACCTAAATGGGGTAACCAAGACTTGTAAAATGGGCGTAGGTAGCTGAACAAGGATGTCATGTGGATTTCCCCAAATAATCAAGGATGAGGGCTCTGTCTCTCTTCTAATACAAAAGCAATGCTATAACCTGCTTCCCTCAATGGAATGGCAGTATTTACAACTAAGACATTTGTTAATGTCTTAATTTGATCTGGATGCCTTAGGATCACGGTTTTCAACTATGAATGTGTGTAACCTTGGGGATAAACAGAACTCATCCAGGGGTACGTCGCTCATGTAGATATTTGTCTAGATTTGTAATAGGCTACATGAAAAGCAATAGCGAAGTCAGTACAAACTAAAAATTCATCTAGACAATAACTTTTTCTATGTTGCTCTATATACTACATACAGAAATGTAAGTACAATATTTATATTCCAATTTTTATTTTATAATTATAGTGTAAAATAAGAAAGCAAGCAATTTTTCAGTAATAGTGTGCTGTGACATTTGTACTTTTAGGCCTACTTTTGTAAGTAATTTTTAAGTGCAGTGTAACTTGGGAGTATGCAAAACAAAGCAGATTTCTGAAAGGGCTACAGTGATATTGAAAAGTTGAGAGCCACTGCCTTAGGACTTCCAGAGGCCCTAGAGCTACTGGGAAGCTTGAAAATGCTTCATAAACTCCCCATGTCCACTATCTGTGCTTTAATAATGAAGAGAAACTCTAGTGGTCTGGAGGTCTTCCCGAAAGGGAGTTATCACAACCGTTAAATGAATCCCAATGGCAGACCATATTACAGAATATTAAAAATGCTTCTGTGGACCTCAGGCGATGTCTGACACAGCAAAAGAATCTATTGAAAATATATTGGATGACAGAAGTTGTACAAAATTGGGGCCTGAAAATAGTGCTTAGCTTCAGCAACCAAACTTCAGCAGCAAATTATATCCTAGGTTTACTGCCATCATGAAGAGCAAGGATCTTGCAGACTGCAGTGGTTACCAAGTGTGTGATTTTTTTACAAAATGGTGGAGCAGATTTATATCCAGAATAGACCAGTGGTATACTGGCCCATCTGAGTTAGCAGCAAAAGAAAGAGTAATACATCAACATTCAGAGAAATTATATCATTTCCAAGAAGCATGTACCCTATTTCTTGATACATTTGATAATGAGATAGCTCAGATAATACCAGATTACCATTTCACCTGATCCCTCTCTTTTTTTCCCTCTGCTTTTTTTTTTTTTTTGCCTTTTGTTTGCTTGCTTGTTTGTTTTTAGCCCCACTCTATCATATTATGTTTGTGTAATATTGTTTGTCTGTGTATTGTGTGGTGTTGGAGGTTTGGCAAATTGTAAAGTTGCATAATTGCATGGGTAGCCTGTGAAAAGTGTAATATTTGGTAACTAGGATAAGGTGTTCACCCCCAACAAGGCCTGGAGAGGGAAATTAGACCAATTAACCTATACCATGCATTTGGAGGAAAGCCAGGGAGCATTACTACCAATTGGTTGAAGTTCAGGTGGGCAGGGCTGGGTTGGGTTTCTGAAGCAAGGAAGCTGGTGAGAAAAAGGAGGCTATAGGAAAGTACCATAGTTTACAGTCACTTCCTGCATAGTGTTTGAGGTTACAGGAGTCAGTAGTTACTCCCTGGGAGGGAGGTGTTTGTGCTGGTACACCTGGGAAGAACCAGAAGATATAGGAAAGGAATCCAGGGAAGGAACACCAAGGTCTGAGCAGACCACAGGTACCAGGTAAGAGGGTCCCTGGACAGAAACCTAGAGAAGTGGGCTGTATTGGGTTCCCCTTCTGGCCTCTGGGGAAGAGGCATTCTCAATATGGTGCTGTATAGGACTACTGGTTGCTGCTTATGCAGAAGTTTGGTACTTGCTGGATGGGGAAACCACATTGTGACCCGGCTGGAGGCTCAGTCATGAAGAAGAGGCTGTAGTTCCTGGAATGAGAAAGAAGCTGCAAAGGGAAGAAGTGTGAGAGCAGCTGCAGGAAGGGACTAATTCCCCAGAACCGTTAGGAGGTGGTGAGGTCCTATCAGTGAGTAGTCTTTGGTCACAGTAACATAGACAAGCTGTAAGTCATTCTACTTTTATTTACATGTATGGTTTTTCCTTACGAAAAGTAACAATTACAAGAAATAGCAACTGAGTGGGATTACTTGTATGTTAAAGTTAAGCACATGCTAAAGGACAGCCTGGCAGCTCATTGGGTTCCTACGCTTTCTGGCAGGAGGAGTCTCATTGCAGGTGTAAGTTCCCCTTTTCCCACTGGGTGGAATGTGAGATTAATAACACCATAATGAACAAGCTAGCTCATCACAGGGGCATCACTGCAACATCCATACCCTTCCCAGTACAGGCAGAATAGACTCAGGTTGGTAGGAACCAGGCCACAGAAAGGAGTGAAAAATTGTGAGAGAACAGGAGCAGCAGATAGGAGGCAGCAACCTGGAAGCTAGGTGCTAGGAGAAGGTCAGGCACTGAGCTGTGACAGGACAGATGGACACAGACAACCCTGTTGATGACAGCAGTAGCAACAGCGTCCTTGAGAGGACACAGCTTGGCAGCTCACATGCAGATGTCAATTTCCAAAGGGATAGCTGTTAGTCTAGTCCAGCAAAAAAACCAAGGAGTCATGTGGTACATAAAGACTAACAGATTTATTTTTCGCATGAGCTTTCGTGGGAGAAAATCCCACTTCATCAGATGCTTCGAAGTTCACCCATCTTTGAAGCATCTGACAAAGTGGGATTTTCTCCCACAAAAGCACATGCGAAAAATAAATCTTAGTCTTTAAGCGCCACACGACTCCTTGTTTGTTTGGTTTTTTTTTCCCCACATGCAGATGGTCTGTGTTGTTTAGTCCCTGCCCCAAAGAGTTACAGTCTTTGTTCTCTGTACAGTGCCTAGCCCCATGGGATCCTGGTTCAGAACTGTATGTGCTATGGTAATACAAATAATAGTGTGTGGCAGGATTTCACATGAGGCTGTTGCCTTCACACATCTGGACTGGACTACCCTTAGGCAGGAGCTGCCCTAGCTATTTTTCTGGGCAGGGTAGAAAATGTTTCCAGGGCCCCCCTGGAGTGTGAACCAAGAAAAGCCCCCAAAATATAGCCAGCCAGTTAAACAGCAGGGCATAAAAAAAAGTTCATTGGTATAGTGCCTTTTGGAAGTTGGCATAGCTTCCTGTCACTATCTCTTGGCGCCTCATTGGGAACTATTGAACTTCTCTTTGCTGAAGCCTCTAAACCAACCCTCATAGAAGAATTGCTATTTCCTTTAACTCTGTGGGTGTTTATGGGCCAGCTCCTTGTGTGTGGAGAGTGTACTGTGTTGGCTTTCAAATTTCCAGGACATAGAGCACATTTTGGTAAAGCCTGGTCATGTCACAGTCTTCAAAGCCACACCTTGCGGTGAGGTTAATTACAATACAAAATGGATTTTATGCCTACACCTTTCTTTGATATGACTGAAACCTGGAGTTGACTGAAAAACAGAACATTTGTGGAAAATGTGACATTCTTGTTTTAGCAATAAACTTTAAAATGTTTCAGCCAGCCAACCTGCAGGTGGTTGCCTGAGGTGTTTCAAAATCATCCTAGAAAGGTACCTGGGCCCTTTTGTTCTTATACCGATAAGGATTCTCCACTCAGGCCAGTTTATCCCACACTTGAACTGAGATGGGGGCAGAGATGAAAGGGCTAATTCTTTAGAACCGAGATTTCTTAAGATGAAAAGCCTGAAAGAAATTACTGGGAAAGAATGACTTTGCCAAGAGGTGGTTCTCTGCTTTTCATGTAACTTAGTCTCTCGCTTCACCTGAGTGGGCCCATTGCTTTCTTAAAACCCCTCCCATGTGGGTAGAAGGAGGTTTTACTTCAGGCACAGTCCAAAAAGAAGCTTCTGCTCTGGATTACCTGTAGATGAAGTTGCTTTGAGCTAAGAACCAGTACACACTGGGGTTTTACAACTTCACTGAGACTCTGTCCACCTTCTGTTTGATTATAGGTTCTGAACTCTTGACTGGATGGATGATTCGATGGATCCAGGTTCTGGTATGTTTGTGAATTCTCACTGGTGAAAGAAGTTAGAGTTTTAAGAATCAATTTTATTATTTGAAGGAAATTATTCACCGGAATCCTTATCTTTTTTCCTCTTTGTAAAGCTGTACTTGGCAATATGGGAATCCAGTGAAAGCAAGTTAAACCAATTTCCAGCCTGTTCTACTATTCCAAGAAGTAGCATCATTGACTAACATTATAAAGCTAAATGTTGCCCTTGAGCTACTTGTACAATTCCCATTGACATGAATGGAAATTCAGTGGGCAGCATAAACAGTTGAGTAAACATACCTTTTGTAAAGAAAGGGAGAGTTAAAATATTTTGGTTTTTAATGCAAGAATATTTAATCCATATGCTGTCTTTTCTAATAGATACCAAGGCAATACATAATTATTATTTTGATTCTCTAGATGAAGAAAGAGTCACAAAACAGGGTAAAGTGACATGCATGATGGGATACACTTAAAAAAATTATAGAGCCAGGAACAGAACCTATCTGTCTCTCATGTAGGTGTCCTTTCCTCTGACTTTTTGAACAACTTAGTTAAAAATACTTTTAAAGGGAGTTTTGATGGAACAAAGACTTTTTATTCAGAATGTTTCAAGGGTGTCCAACCTTTTAGTGTAAGAGGCCACACTGCAATTTTTTTCTTACTCGGGGGCTGGTGAGCAAATATAGGATGGGCAGGGGAGGTGCTGCTGCTGCATCAAGCTGGCTGGCACTGGACTGCAGGTGGTGGTGGGGGTACAGGTGCCAACTTTTTTTCTGTTGGTGGGTGCTATCAGGGTGGGGTGTTTTGGAGGAGGAATGGGAAGGACCCATGACTCACTTTTCTCACCCTTGCCCATGGCTGCTGCTCTTCCCACTCCTTGCCTCATTTATAAGGGCGGAGAGGGTGGCTCTATCCTTGTTACACTGTGCCCCATTAGTTATTTAGATACTCTCCCTGGCAGTGGACAGGGATCCTCTTCCAACTCTGGTCCCTCCTGCCTGCGGTGGCTTGGCTGGAGGAAGTGGCTTCCACTTTCTGCCCTGGGCTTGCTGCTGCACTGGCTTGGAAGAAAAAGGTGATGGGGATGGAGAAGGAGGTAAGTAGGAGCTCTGGTTCATGTGGCCCCTGCCCCCAGCAGCCAGTCTGGATGGAGAGGAGAAGCCGCTTCCCCCAGCCAGGCTGTTGCAGGTTTCTGTTGTGTTGTGTAGATCAGAGTCCCAGCTAGCTGGGGCTGCTGCAAGCTGTGGGCTCTGGGCAGGGGATAAAGTAGGCTGGAACACACTGGAATGGCATTCAAGGGCCCACTTTTTTGGGGGGCCTAGCATTCTGGGGCCCCTAAAAATAGAAAATGGAGCCAGAATGCTGCATTCCAGGGCCCACTGTTTAAAATAGTGGACCCCGGAACGCAGCGTTCCAGCTCCATTTTCCATTTTTAGGGGCCCCGGAATGCTGAACCCCTAAAATAGTTGGCTTTGGAACACCGTTCTGGCAGGGCAGGGGAGAGTGGGGAGAAATGTCAGCCACCCTGGCTCTCCTGCGCATGCGCAGGCTGCTCTAGAGGAAGAAGCCTCAAAGCGCAGCCTGCAGGGGAGGGAGTTAGGGGCAATTTTTCACCTCCCCAGCATGCGGCTGTTGGCGAGTGTTGGGGCAGCCTGGCTGTGCTCCCCTTCAGGAGTGGGAAGCTCATGCTGGGATGGGGACCCTGTCCCCATTGTAGGTGCTGGAGCTAAGGTTGTGTATTGGGGGCAAGGTGTGGATTTTGGGGGTGGGTTTTGGGAGGGCTGGGAGAATATTCGGGACAGGGGAGTGGATATTGG
>ML682013.1:11972909-12051543 GCA_007922195.1 Podocnemis expansa
GTTGTTTGTTTTACTGAACTAGACTAACACAGCTGCCCCTTTGGATCTTGGCGAAGATGAATTAGGGTTGCCAAGATCCAAAGGAGTAGCCATGTTTGTCTAGTTCAGCAAAAACAAACAAGGAGTCCTGGGGCACTTTTAAAAAGACTAACGGATTTATTTATTGCATGAGCTTTCATGGGAGAAAATCCCACTTCATCAGATTCTCTGAAGAAGCGTCTGATGAAGTGGGATTTTCTCCTATGAAAGCTCATGCAATAAACATATTTGTTAGTCATTAAGTGCCACGGGACTCCTTGTTTGTTTAATTCATGTTTTTCACCTAAGAAGGAAAAGAAATTAGCCCTTCAACTCTGGGGAGAGCCTGACCTGAGAATTTGGTTAGTCCTGTTGTTGTAAGAACTTTACTTTGAAACAAGTCTAGTTTAAGTTTTAGCTGCTAGAAGGCATTTTATTATTGTACCTGTTTCTGATTATTTTTAATATGTGACACTTTTACTCATATAAAATCTCTCCCTTTGAAGTTAAAAAGAAAAATGGTTTAATCCAGTGTGGGGTTTGAACAGTTTAGTAGCTCCAGTTAAAGGAGCAAATTGTTGAATATTAACTGTTTACAAGAGCAAGAAACCTTTACATATCTGAACTGCCCTGGAAAGGGCTGGGGAGTGCAGAACTTATGTTTTTGGGAAAATTTGGGATTGGGGAGCATGGAGAGTCTCCTTTCCAATGGTTAATTGTGGCTCATGGAAATCACTGAAGTCTGGTGTTGCAGGCAAGCTCCTGAATCCAAAAAAATTGAATCAGCACTGTTTTAGGAATGCTTATTCCTGAAGGATTCACCTAGCTCTGATAACTAATTAGTATCAGTTACCTGCTTGACCTTTTTTTCCCCACATACACCTTCTGTAACCATTACCAGCATGAATGAGAGAAGTGTGAGAATTTCCTCTGACTTGCATCCCACCGACTTCCCTGTTGATGCTTTGCAGGTAAAATAGGACAAAATTTCACCCTTAATGTTTTATTGCTTTCTGTGGAGTTACATGTAGTACATGGCTTGCAGCTAAATAGTGGGGTATTGATATTTAAAGGGGAGGAAAAAGGCTTTGGGGGGAAGAAGAGGGTGTAGAGAAATGGTTGGTTACTCACCAGTAACTGTCCTTCTTTGAGATGGGCTGCTCACATGCATTCAGTTACAGGTGTCTATGTGCCGCAGCGCACGATAGCTCGGAAAGTCTTTAGCATTATCCTGTCAGGTCAGGGCACATGGCTAACGTCCCCTCCACGCTGTGACCATGGCTATACAGGTGACTGTGACCCTGAGCCTCCCAGTCCCATATATCTTTGCCAACTCCATTAGCAGGGACAGTGGGAGGCGCCTGAATGTATGTGAGCAGCCCATCTCAAAGGATGGTTGGTTGCTCACCAGTAACCATTCTCCTTCGAGCGCTGCTCACATCATTCAGTTACAGGTGACTGCTAGCCGTACCCAAGGATGGTGGGAGGAGTTAGTCTACCCACACTGAGTGCAGCTCTTCCCAAAGCGGCATTGTCTCTAACCTGTTGGGCGATGGTGTAGTGCGTCATGAAGGTATGTACCGATGACCACGTAGCGGCCCTGCAGATCTCTTGGACTGGGACCTTGGCGAGGAAGGCTGTGGAAGATGCCTGAGCTCTGGCAGAATGAGCTCTCACTGTCCCTGGGAGAGGCGTTTGACCTTCCATAGCAGACTTTGATGCAGTTTACAATCCATTTGGAGATGCATTGGGAGGATACTGGGGAGCCTCTCGTGTTCGGCGACCACCACGAACAATTGGGAGGTCTTGCAAAAAGAACATGTGCGCTTGATATAAATTAGGAGCGCTCTCCTCAGATCCAAGGTGTGCCACTGTCTCTGATTTTCTGTAACTTGGGGGTCAAAGTAGAAAACCGGCAGAAAAATTTCTTGATTCATCTGAAAGGGAGTGGCCACCTTAGGCTGGAAGGAAGGATGGTGGCAGAGGACCACCTTGTCTGGGGTTCAGAGGAAAGGGCTTGCAATTCTGAAACCCTTCTGGCTGAGGTGATTGCTACCAGGAAAGCTACCTTCCAGGATAATGCTAGCAGAGTAGCTGAATCCAAGGGTTCATTGGGCAGCATAGCACAATGTTCAGATCCCACTGAGGGGTGGGCTTACGAGGGTGGGGAAGGAGCTTTTCCACCCCCTTCAGGAACCTGTGAGATACGGGGTGTAAAAAGACTGGGGCACCATCAACCTTTTGGTGGAAGGCCGAAATTGCTGCTAAGTGGACTCTCAGGACAGGGATAGGCCCTTTTCTCTTGGGTCTAAGAGAGAGTCCAGATTTGTATGGATTGGTGTGGAGATGGCACCGTGGCAAAGAAATAGACCCTAAGTGGAGAAGCTCTTCCACTTCGCGATATAGGTGGACCTGGTGGAGGGTTTTCTGCTACCAACCAGGGCCTTTTTAACCCTATCCGAGCAGCACCTCTCTTGCTCGCTGAGCCAGAAATCATCCAGGCCGTCAAATGTAGGAGACCTGGGTTCCGGTGCCGGAGGTGCCCCAAGTCCTGTGTTAGGAGATCCGCCCACTGAGGTAGGAGGAGTGGGGTCCTTATGGACATGTTCTGCAGGAGTGGGAACCAGTGTTGCCTGGGCCAGTCTGGAGCTATCAGGATGATGTGTTCTCCATCTGCCAGGGCCTTCAGTAGCACTCTGTGGATCAGGGGAAATGGTGGGAAGGCATACATCAGGGCCCCTGACCAACTGAAGAGGAAGGCATCACTGAGAGAGCCCCCCTCCTGACCCTGGAGGGAACAAAATTGAGGGCATTTGCTGTTTTGTTCTGTATCAAACAGGTCCACCTGGGGGGATTCCCATCTGTTTATCAGCAGGGAGAACACCTTGTGGTGGAGGGACCACTCGTGATTCGCTAAGGGTTTCCTGCTGAGTGAGTCCGCTAGGCCATTGTCCACCCTGGGGGGGTGGGAGGCAATCAGCGTAAAGTGGTGATCTATTGCTAGTTGCCAAAGCTTGCATGCCTCCTCGCATAGAGCCGAGAAGCAAACCCCCTCCTCCCCCCCTTGCCGGTTGGTATAAAATACGGCCGTTGTATAGTCTGTTAGGACCTGGACCATTCTGGCATGGGTTTTGTCAAAAAAGGTTGAGCAGGCCAATCTGATGGCCCGGAGCTCCTTCACATTTATGTGGAGGAGTTTGTCCTCAGGGCTCCAAACACCCTGTGTAGAGAGGCCCCCGGACATGTGAGCTCCCCAACCTAAGTCTGAAGCATCCACTATCAGGGTCGCTGAGGGCTTGGGCTCCCTGAATGGGATGCCGCCCCCGGATTTGGAGGGACTCAAGGGCATACTGGGAAACCGAGAGTACCTTGTCCACATGGTCTCTCCATGGCCGGAACATCATGGCAAACCAGAGCTGGAAAGGTCTCATCCTCAGGCGCGCTGTTCAGATTACCGAGGCAGCCGCTGCCATGTGCCCCAGGAGCCGCATGCACTGGCGCCCTGCGGTTACTCCCGGTGCATGCAGTTCCGTGATGATGGTGCAAATGGACTGAAATCTTGACAGGGGCAAGGACGCCGTGCCCTGTCAAGCATTTAATCATGCCCCAATGAATTCTGTGCCCTGAGTGGGGCAGAGCTTGGACTTCTTTGTGCTTATGCAGAAGCCAAGGAACTTGCAGAGTTTCACCACCAGGTTGACGTGGTTTGGCACCTGTCGACTTGACTTGCCCACTATGAGCCAATCGTCCAGGTAGGGGTAGATTCTTGTGCCCCTCCTGCGTAGAAATGCTGCGACCAGTGCCATGCATTTTGTGAACACCCTGGGAGCTAGCGATAGCCCGAAGGGGAGGGTGGTGAACTGGTAGTGGTTTTGTACCACCGCAAACCTGAGGAATCGTCTATGGTGGGGTCGGATGACTGTGAAAGTAAGCATCCTTTAGATTAAGGGCTGCGAACCAGTCTTCTGGGACAGGGAGGGGACAATCTGGGGCAGGGAAACCATGCAGAACTTCATTCTCTTTATGTATTTGTTTAGTGCTCTGAGGTCTAGAATGGGCCGCAGGTCCCTGTTGGGTTTGGGGACCAAGAAGTAGTGGGAGTAGAACCCTTTGCCCCGCTCTCATTTGGGGACCTTTTCTATGGCCCCGTGGGAGAGGAGTTTTTGGCATTCAGCCCCTAGCCTGTTTGACATTTCCCGGTTCTCTGAAGCTGCAGGAGGGGGTGGTTTCCTGTCTCGAGGGATTGAAAGGAACTGGATGCTGTGTCCTCGTGCCACTGTGTCGAGAACCCACTGGTCAGATGTCACACTGGTCCACCAGGGGGCAAAGTGGGGCAGGTGGTGGTGGGGAAAATGGGGGCCCTGGTGTGTTGCCCTTGAGGGGACCGTAAAAAACGCTGTTTGTGGCCAGATGAACAGTCAGGTCCTTGCCCGCGCCTTCCCGACTGTGAGGCACTGAGCTTTCCCCCTTTACCTGAGCGGGTCTTGTCCTTGTCCAGGTCCCCAAGATGGCGCTGGGGAAACTAGAGGGATCTCGGGAACTGACTCTGCAGTTGAAGTTGCTGCTTTAGCTGCTGTAACTGCTGCTGGAGCTGCTGATGTGGCCTTGTCAGGCGCCTGATGGGTTGTGGAGTGTATATCCCCAGGGATTGAAGCGTGGCCCTTGAGTCCTTCATACCATGGAGCTTCGTGTCTGTGGATGGGGCAAAGAGGCTAGGACCCTCAAAGGGGAGGTCCTGAATAATTTGCTGCATTTGTGTGGATCAGCCGGAGCCTTGGGGCCAGGCCAACCGATACATGACAACTGAGGAGGCCATAGTGCAGGCAGCCTTGTCCACTGTGTCCCAGGCTGACGCTATAGCATCCCTGGATGCCTTCTCTCCTTCCTTGAGCATTGCCTCAAAGTCTCTCGGGCACTCCTCGGAGATGGCCATGCGGAAGTTTCGCATGGCCTCCCACAGGTTGAAGATGCAGTGCGTCATTACAGCTGAATGGTTGGAAATACGGATCTGGAGGGCAGCGGAGGAGTAAACTTTCCTCCCCAGGAGATCGAGCTTCTTTGCTTCTTTGTTCTTGGGTGTGGAACTCGGCTGGCCCTGTCTCTCCTTTGATTTACGGCATCAACCACCAGGGATCCTGGAGTGGGATGATGAAACAAGAAGGAAAACCCCTCTGGGGAAACATAGTATTTCTAATTCTCAGCTTTGGACACTGGCAGGATTGAGGAAGGCATTTGCCAGCGTTCCTGGACAATGCGGTATACTCCCGAATGCAAGGGAATTGCCACCCTCCGTGGGAGGGCTCTACGGCATGCATCAAAGAGGGAGTCGTCCTCTTCCTGGATTACTCCCAATTTCAATTTTAGGTTCACTGCCATATGACAGAGGAGGTCCTGCTCGACGCAGGGGTCTCCCTTGCGGTCAGGGGACATGTCAATTAGGCGCTCATCAGGTGAAGAGGAGGATTGAGCCTGTGATCTACTACGTTGTGTAGAGTCAGGGTCAAGTTCGTTGTCGGAAAAATCCGAGGACTCTGGCAGTGGCGACCGGGCGTAACAAGAGGAGATGTCATCGGTTGCTGTGTTCAGCCAGTCGAGGGTCCACTCATTATGAGGTGATCTCGTTAGAGGAGTTGCCATAGGGGGAGTGGAGATCTCTCCCTGTAGCCGTGGTCTGTTTGACCTCCTTGAATTCGGGGATACGGAACTCTTACGAAGTCTTTTCCTCGGGCAGTCCTCAGAGGATGTCCGGGAGCCCGGTACCAAGAGCTCTTCAGAGGAGCGATGGAGAGGAGTTTCTTGCCCCTCTGTACTGGACTGTGGTACCGGAGGAGGGCTGGGAGGTGCCATGCTTGGGCCCGGTGTCAGGCTGGCTGTTGGTACCGGGTTGGAAGATGGCGTAGAGCTGCAAGCTGGTACCGGTATTGATGTTGATTCCTCAGTTGGCGGTACCGAATCTGGTACCGGGACTGGCAGTACCAGGCTTGACGTAGGTACCACAGGGGGCAGTACTGGGCCCTGCAGTGCTGATGAGGATGGCACCGTTCTAGTCCTTTTCTTTGCCTTCTGCAGCGAGGTCAGGTTTGGGTGCCCATGGTGGGCCATCGGGGTTGCCTGTGCCGGTACCCTTCTCGGGGTGGCTGAGAGGCTACCCAGTGACTGATGAGCTCGGTGCTGAGGCGGTACCGTTGCAGGTTGAGATTTCGAGCCTGGTACTGATGATCGGTGGCAGGTGTCCTGAGCCTGGACCGATCGGGGCTCTGGCGGAGCGCTTGTGGCTTGGCCGGTTTTGGGGGTGGTGGCTCCACTCCCCAAGATCAAGAGAAGGTGGCGCTCCCTTTCCAACCGAGTCCTCCGCTTGAAGAACTGGCAAATGGGGCACTCCGCCGCGAGGTGGTGCTCACCCAGGCAAGTGAGTCATTTCTCATGTGGGTCGTCGCACCCTAAGCACGGCTTGAAACCAGACATCTTGAATTTTGCGCAAAGACAGGCACTTGCATTTTTGCAAGTTGACGCTGATGGTGGAAAAAAGGAACTGGGAGGGTCAGGGTCACAGTCACCTATATAGCCACAGTAGTGGCATGGAGGGGGCGTTGGCCATGTGCCCTGACCTAACAGGCTAATGCTAAAGACTTTCCAAGCTACCGTGCACTGCAGCACATAGACACCTGTAACTGAATGGTGTAAGCAGCGCTCGAAGGAGAAGGGATATTACAGTACTAGCTTTGCCTGGAAATGGAAACCTTCCAATATAGTATTAGTCTTGGCCTGATTCTTATGGTGTTGCATGTGCAGATATCTCACTGAAGTCCAAGGGGTCTTTGAATGGAAGCTGATGACAGGACTAAGTATAGTTTTGATAATTAGGTTGGAAGGGACCTCAGGAGGTCATCTAGTCCAACCCCATGCTCAAAGCAGGACCAACCCCAACTAAATCATCCTAGCTGGGACTTTATCAAGCCAGGCATTAAAAAGATGGAGATTCTGACCCTTTCCCTTGGTAACACATTCTAGTGCTTCACCACCCTCCTAGTAAAAATGTCTTTCTTAATATCTGACCTAGATCTCTCCCAGTGCAACTTGAGACCATTGGTCCTTGTTCTGTCCTCTGCCATCACTGAGAAGAGTCTGGCTCCATCCTCCCTGGAGCCCTCCTTCAGCTAGTTGAAAGCCACTGTCAAATCCCCTCTCACTTCTAGTTCCTTCAGCCTTTGCTCATAAGTCATGTTCCCTAGCTTCCTAATCATTTTCTCCGCCTTCTACTGGACTCTCTCCAGTTTGTCCCCATCCTTCCTGTAATGTGTTGCCCAAAGAACTAATGAATAACTATTAAAGATTATGTAATGGGAGATCTGAAGCTTCCTGCTGTATTAAGATATTTCTTTAACTACTGGGTGTGGATTACAAGATAGAGAGCGGCTGCCTCATGCATCACCTGAAAAAAGTGCTGCTTGTTCTGAAATCACTGATTAACTCATGAGCTAATTACTCTTATTACATTATCAGATAGGTGAAGGACACCTCAGTTACATCACTGTCTAGCTGAGACAGAGAAGGTTTCACTTCAAGGATTAGGAAAAACCATGCATGTTGTTCATTAAGCAAAATTTGCATCTCATCTAATGAGCAGTGCTCATACCAATTGCTAAACTAGGACTGAATTTCACAGCTATGCAACAGGATTCTCATCTGAAAAATTTCTTATTGCAACATCAGAACTATGATGAGAAGGCAAATGATTATCAAAATTAGTGGCAATATGTGAAATAAAAATGTATTTTTGGTATATTGGGTCTGAATCTGAAGGCCTTGCTATAGACTGTAATCTGAGATATAACTGTATGATTATAAATTAGATATGGATATGCCAGAGGGACAACAGGACACTTGGAGTGAAGTCTGCATGGTAGAGATCCACCCAAAAGTATTTTATCATTATCAGATATTATTTATTGCACAGCACCAGGACTTAACAAATGTGCTGCTGTACATGCCATGAGAAGACTCGGCTTCCATCTTAATGTGATTTAACCAACCATCTTAAATGCTGTTATGGAACAAAAATATACTTATGTAGAAACTTTGTATCTTGATATATTGTTGGGTGAGGTGACAATTGTGATGTACCAACCATTAATGCAGGGCCTTCCATCCAAAAATAATTCAAAATACTTTGCAAACCATAGCTGTGGAAATCAGTTCTTCTGTCACTGAGAGCAGTTACTTCTTAGGCAGAGCACTGCATGCTTGTATCAGCAGGCAGCAACATTAGGCAATAGTTTAGGTCAGCAGTTCTCAAGTGCTGTGTTGGGACGCATGACTATGTCACCATACAGTGGCACATGTGTCACTGACAGCTTCAGAGAAGGCAGGATTCAGCCTGGGACAGATGGGCTGGTGTGTCCTGTATAGTTGTGACATGTCACCAAGCATATCACGATCTGCGAAAGGTTGAGAACCACTGGTTTAGGCCATAGCATGAGTACAGAATGCTGCTGAACTACGCTGGGAATAAAAGCAGGAAGAATTGGGCCAAGACACCAGTGCTGACACACTTTTGAAAAATGCCATTGGCTCTTCAGAGAAAAGAAATTTGGTTTTATGTCTTCAGTGTCAAATAGCCCCAGAATACCTTTCTAAAAGCAATAGTTCAGCAGTAACTCAGGGTGAAGTGCCACTCCCAGCACCTATTCCTACAACAGCAACATTTTTAGAGCTCTCCCATAAAATCACTAACCACCAAGTTCAACTTGCTTAATTTGTAAATGCACATTTATAGGTGGTGTGGTGGACAACCATCAAGTCAGGGCCTGACTTCAGTCTTTGAGGCTCACCACGTAAGGAAGCTCTTCTAATTTCCCAGTTTGTCAGCAATTAAGCATTATAGCTAGGGAAGAGTGGCCAGATCTAGCTCTACTTCCTTGTCTTATGGACATTGCTGTGCCTCATGTGTGCATGCATTTTAGAGGAATTCTGACACTGAAAACTAACCACAACTCTAACTTCCTTTTACCCGGGTTGGTGTGCAATGCAGGGAAGAATGGTTGAGTTTGAGCTTTACATATAAACTGCTAAGAGAGTGGCAAAAAACATGCAATAAAAGTGGAGAAGAAGAAACGTAATAAGCCTATACTCCTGTCTGACCCTTTTCTCTTCCATTTCTATAGGAGCACAGAAGCTGTTTGCTTTCCAGCCCAAATAAATCAGGAAAACTTGGGTGTTTTCAGAAACCAGTGAAGTTTCTGGCTTTGGAAACTTGTATCTGTAGGAAGGCATCTAGTGTTAAATGGAGCATGAAATAAACTCAAGCTTTTTTAAACAGCTCATTTTTGTCTAGTGTCAAGCATCTACTTTCAAAGAAAAGTGAATAATGCCGTGCCTGTTCTGGGAAAACAAGTTATTTTTATATTACTGTAAGGAATCAGTGATGCCCCACTTTGTATTTATGTGGCTACTCACATGCCCAGGGAGCAAGGTGTTCTCTGCATTACGTGTCTATACTGTTGCTGGGTGGAGCACAGTAGCGTCTACTTAAAAGTTGTCCTAAGTAACCAGGTCGAGGACATGGGGGCCTACCTTATTCCACATTAGACAAGACAGCTAGTCCTGTGGCTGGGGGAAGAGGGTATCGGACATAATTTTTACCTTGCTTGTCTGAATCTCTGGCTTTAAGCCACAACCATGTCCTAAGGTTCAGATTCTGACCCTCTGCCATAGTGATTCCAATGTGAACACTAGTCAGTTTGTGCTGGGAGGTAGTGGCAGAATCAGGCTCCAAACAACTACAACCAAAAGTCCAACTTCTTTGTATATAATAAGGCTGCACCTTCTACCCTGTCTTTCCTGTTCAGTGACCCAGTTGTTCAGAAGCTAAGTACATAGCACAGAGCAGTTAGAAAATGCAGAGCAAATCCGTGAGCTGCATAAGTACCATTTCCAGTCCCTTTGCACAGAGAAAAGCCGCTTATTTGTTTGGGAAATAGAGGTCATAATGCTTAACTTGTGATATTTCAGTCATTTCTATGGCAACAGACTCCAATAACAAACAGGACTTCACTGCAGGATCAAACGAGTTTTCAGAGGGGAAAATATAATCCAGAAAGTTACCAGGAGCACTCTGAAGTTCCTCTAAAATGTATTTAGAACTGTAATGCTTAACATTTGGATTTTGCCTCTGCCTTAGACAACACTTCTTGGAAAGATGTCATAGCACCAGATGACATTTTTGGCCAGCATTATGGTATGGTTTGCAGAACATTTGCCTCTGGAAGTCTGAGAGTCTTAAAAAAAACTGCCTTATACCTAGTAGTACGGCTACAAGCAAGGTTGGTACCATGGCACAAGATGTAAGAGAAAGTCAAGTATTTCAGTCTTCTGATTCTCCATATGCACCATCTCCCCTCCTAAGGTGAGCACATTCTGCCACTACAATTGCAAATGGGAGAGACAAGCTATCATGGCCCCATGTATCATGCTGTGTCTATGAAAACTGAAGTTGTGACATTTTGTTTTATTCAGAATGAAAATTGTTTCAATATTTTTTGTGAAAGCCCCCCAGCTGTGTCAATAAAGAATATGACATGTAATGACTAGTTGGAACAACAGTCCATGCATGTTCTATCATTCAGGGGCCATAAAAGAGAGAGAGAAAGCAATAGTAATTCCACCTTGGTGATCTCTCTCTCAAAAAACCCCAAAAAAACACCAAAACAAACAAACAAAAAAACCTGGCACAGTCCCTAGTCCAGAGAGAAGAAAGCTGTTTATTTTCATGTGTTAAGTGTTTTTGAGGGTGCAGAATTTCTACGGCCATCTGTGGATGCATGGTGACGTCATGAATATATGGGGAAGGCACTATTTCTTGCAGTCATATGCCCAATCCAAAATTAATTGATGTCAGTGGGAATCCTTTCATGGGCTCTGGATCAGGCCCGTATAAGAAAAGTGGCATCACACATTGCAGAATAGAGTGAGCTGTGGGTTGCAAAATATATAGCCAAATAATAATCCCCTGAATGCTGCTCTGTTAAAAACTGCACTTCTCATTCTTTACTAGGTCTTGTGTGGTTTTACTCTTTCCGAAACGACAGGGGTGAGACACTAATTTACACCTAATTTTGTTTTGTTTTTGATCTGTGTATCGCTTGTTCTGTTCCACTGGCTCACACAGACATCTGTTCCAAATTTCCCTTTTCTCTGCATACCTAAATCCTTGGAGTCCTTCAAATACTGTAAAAGACAGCTGGGTGGGGTAAATGTGGCCTCTTCCTTAGAGACAAAGGGTTCTTTTTATAAATCTTCCTTTAACACCATCTCTCTAACTAGCTGGAAATTTTCTCCAAAATTATGTGCAGTAAATCTGCTAAAAAGGAAGGGAAATTGATTTTATTTTTAAGTGCAAACAGCTCACAAATGCAAATAGCAGAAAAGTAAGTGAACTTCCTGTGCTGGCAACTGATCAAGTAACTCAGTGAAAGAAAGTTGATCTCTTTAAAACTTTTAATTAATAATTTAAGTGTGTTGCTTTAAATGCATTACCTGCTTATAAAATATTCCAACCTGGAAAGTAGTTTTTTTGTCCTCTGGTGCCAATAACCCTCACACCAGTAGATCGAGTATGGCTAAGCAGATGTGTTTTTCTTTTTTACATTTGACATATTGTCTCTTAGTTTCAGTATGTCTCTTTCCATTTCTATGTGTGCTTGTGAAAATTAATGAAATATTCTTTCTGTGTGTCTGTTCTTATTAGGCAAGTCTGGAGCTTGTTAACTGAGGCCTCCTCTATGCTAACATTTATGCCAGCAAAACTTTTGTCAGCAGAGATGTGAAAAAACACTCCACTGAGCAACACAATTTTTTTTGGCATAAGTGCTTATGGGGACAGTGCTATGTCAGTGGCAGATGCTCTCTCCCCAACCTAGCTACTTCTGCTTGTTTAGATGGTTTTACTATGTCGACTGGATGCCTATGGTGGCAAAATTATGTCACGGGGCAGAGGGGTGTTTTTTTTTTTTTTTTTGATACTCATAAGTGACAAAATTTTTGTGAGCGTAAGTGCTATAGTGTAGACAAGTCCTGAGGCTCTTTCTTTCTCTTCCTCATTCAATGGCTGCAGCACAAAGAAAGGGCTGACAATGAGACATTTCAATTCCTTCACTTGTGCTATTGAACATTTTCTCATTCATCCCTCAGGTAACTCTGCATTCCCCCTTTTTGGGCCTCCGTTGGTGTCTAGGGTGGCTATAGATACATGAAAATAAACTTGTTGTTCATCACAATAGTTGTGCGATTCTATTCTAAGCACGCAATCTCATTCTCCATCTTGAATAGCTGCAATTCATACAGTTGGTAACACAATGAGATCATAGAGGCTTTGATCTCATTTTCAGTGCTGGGATATGTAGAAATCTGTATGATGATGTAAGAAGTGGTTGGTCCAGTGTAGAGTTAGAGGGTCACTATTTCATATTTATATGTCAATGTCTTATGTGCTCCTTTATTTTGTTTATTGCTTTTCTAATCTACTGTATGCATCAATCACAATGTTGACAAAGAATAAAAATGCACCTAGGTTTTTTCAAGTTAGTCTCTGAGGTATAACTTTCCAAAATAACAGGAGTCTGAGAATCATGTGGGAGATAGTATTATGGAGGTCAGAACTGCGAGTCAGGAGGTTTGGATTATATTCCCTCCAAATGATCTACTGCATAAACTTTGGCAAATCACTTAGGGCCATATTTTCTAGTCTTCAATTTCGAGTACAGCTTTCCACACCTAGGCGTTGATTTTAGGAAGTGAGCATCCATCAATTGATTGGTGTCTAGAACTGCAGGTGCTCAGTGTCTTTGGCAAGTAGGCTACTTGTACTTGATTTTTCAGAGGCAAACCTTTGCTTGGCTTCACTAGCATTTGTGAATGTGCAGTCCCTCTGAAAACCAAGTCATATACATCTAATGTTGAGCACCCACGATTACAAGCTGCTTTTGAAAATGTGGGTCCTCATCTCTCTTTGCCATAAGGTCTGCCTGCACTGGGAGCTGAGGGGGGTGGAGCGGGCAGCTCCTCATATGAGGAGATGGTCTTGTGTTAGTGCTCATCACGCCAACATAGCAAAAAGAATAGTGTAGCCACAGTGGCCTGGATGGTGGTGAGAAGAGCTAGCTGCTCTAAGTACAAATCCATCAGGATATCTGCTTTACATGCAGAAGGTCCTGGGCTCAAACCCCAGAGGGTTGGACTAGATGATCTCATGAGGTCTCTTCCAACCCTATGGTTCTATTCTATAGATCATAATGTTTGTTTAGGACTCTAAGGATAGGTACTCAAGTGTCTAGGCCATGCCACCATTACTAGTGAGCATGCTACCACAGCTACTATGCAATTTTAGGTGCTAGCTTGATGAAGAGATCTACTCAGGCTAGATCTCAAGCTGAAAAGCACATGCCAAGCTCCATGTATAGACAAACCCTCACTGTCCACATCAGTATAACTGAATAATAAGGGTGATTACCCACCTCTGGAAAGTGCCTTGAGGTCCACAAGTGACCATTGCTGTACAACTCCAAAGTATCATTTTATGTTGATTTTGATAACAAAACATCCACTTTTCTGAGCCATGAGCCATTCTCTTTCCTTTGTGCCAATGACACCCACATTGCTTTGGACTGAGTTTGAAAACAGCAGTTGTAGTCTAGGTCAAATGAAAATGAGGTAAGATATGCTGTTAAAATAGGGAAAGAATGAGTTAAAAATTACTTAGACACTTTAGATGTCTTCAAGTCACCAGGGCCTGATGAAATATATCCTGGAATATTCAAAAAGCTGACTGAGAAGATATCCGAGCCATTAGTGATTATCTTTGAAAAGTTACTGAAGATATAAGTCTGAATGTCTTACAGACATTTAGCTAAGTTCCCCATCTTCAAGGCATCTGACAGAGGGATTTTCTCCCATGAAAGGTCATGCGATAAATAAATTTGTTAGTCTTTAAAAGTGCCACAGGACTCCTTGGGTATGTCAGCACTGAGGCTTCAGTCAACAACCAGGCTTACATTGACTTAAGCAAATCCAGGGCTCCATTTAGAATTTATTAAGTCAACTTAAGCGGCAAAGGGCTAGGAGCCTGATCTGGCTCCGCGCTCCTTGCTGCTGGTGGCAGGAGCCAGTTCCCAGTCCCCACCACCTGCAGCAAGTGGCTTGGGCCAGATTGGGCTCCCAGCTGTATGCAGCAAGGGGCACATAGCCAGATTGGGCACCTAGTCCCTTGCTGCTGGCAGCAGGAGCCCTCTCCGAGCCCCTGCCCCCTGCAACAAGGGGCAGGGAGCTGGATCCATCTCCCAGCTGCTTGTTGGCGGTGTCTGGGGCCGGATCGGGACCTGGGACAGGGTGTGGGGTCTGGGTATGTCTACACTGCGTCCAGTGCAGACATACCCTGAAGTCAATTTAATGTCCACTTCAAAGGACCCCCAAGGTAAACATAGCCCTTGCTTGTTTAGCTAGCCTATTGTCATTGTTTTCTCTGG
The DNA here is from genome assembly GCA_007922195.1 of Podocnemis expansa. Lineage (NCBI taxonomy): Eukaryota > Metazoa > Chordata > Testudines > Podocnemididae > Podocnemis > Podocnemis expansa. Next base: position 11,987,447 of record ML682013.1, read on the forward strand.
ATGTGTGCTCGTAATTCTGCCTGGGAGACAGCTCTGCCTGCCTGCCCCCTCCCGTAGCCATGTGAAATGCATGGAACATATTTCACGTAAGTATACATATGTTGCTTCCAGCATCACGATACAATAGTATTACTGCAAAACATGTTATCTGCATTTGTAAAGGAACCCTTTGCATGGCCAATTTGGCATCAAACTACACAATTACATTGCAAAAGTGAACAGAAGATTTTACAAAGATCATACTCTAAGAGTGCATGGAGGTGCACCTGTGACAACACCACAATAGCAGATGTTAAACAGTAGAAAAATAAAAGTTTTTTCTTTACAAAATCCAGATTATTTAAGAGAAACCAGTATCCTTGTTTGCAGAGCTGGATTAAAGTCCTTGTAGGACCTAGGCACTTCTGTTTTGTAGGCCCTTTGGTGGACACATTTTTATGGGTGTATCGATTTCTGTGGGTAGATGACTTTGCCTGTTTGTGTACACACTGTCTATCCTTGAATATATATATTCAAGAAATGATCTTTGTTACAGTTTTTATTATACAAATAAAAATCTCTTTTTTTCCATAGTTTTTGTAGGCCATAGGCACAATACCTACTAGATAATATGGCCCTGCTTGTTGTTGGTTTCACTTTTTTTAATTTGCATTGTCGTGAAACAAAGTAAAGATATTTGAGAGTGAAAAATCCAGGACTCTTTTCAGGTTGAGTACTCTTGAGAAAATCTGAAGCAAAGCTTGCAAGCAGGAATTCCCCTAGCACCCCCCCCCCATTGTCAGCTACTAATAGTGTTATATCAATGTAGTGAGTACCCCCAGTACCCCCCTACACCCCCACTAATTTCAAGTCCTGGGGTGAATACTGCTTGCAAGTTCTTTGCAAGATTAATTTTTAGCATGTTTATTTGCTGAAGGTTCTACATGGCTGCTTCTTGGAAGCCAGTGTCTTGCCATTTAAAATCATTGGCAAAGTACTAGCATTTTAGCATGTCACTTCATCACATTGCGTAATGGCAGCATCATGATGATAGGCACCTAAAGGACAAATTGCCAGATTTATGTCTTTCTATTATCTGCTGCTGCTTTCCTGTTCATATGGCAGTTTTCTTAATTAATTTAATGCTGAGAACCAGTGAGGAAAATTAGGTTTTATAGCAGACTCACCAACAGAATTTTCTTGCTTACTGATATTCAGTGGCCTTTTCTTCCCCATAAATTAATGATATAAAAACCATAATGAAAAGGAAGGCCCAGATTTCACTCCTAAATCCATGTTCTGGTGGCTAAATAAATGGCTGTTTTTTATAGAGATTCTTAGGAGTGGGCACACTCCAGAGTGAGCTATAAGTACTGAGCCAATAATTGCACAGACTTGTGCTTTGACCTCAGCCTAGCACGCTACAAACATGATGAAGTTTTGTCTTTATATCAGTTGTAATGGTATTCTTTCTGCTGGGTCTTTGAGGCCATGTCTGTATTGCAGCTGGGAGCTCTGATTTCCAGAATGGGTAGACAGATTTAGGCTAGCACTGCTAAACATAGTATGTGTGGATGGTGTGGCAAGGGCTGTTCCTCAAGTGCAGATTCAGGAAGTCAGCTATCAGGCAGGGTTGAACTTGGGTGGCTCACCCAAGCCACAGCTCATATTGCAGTGTCTACAATGCTCGTTTCACTATGTAGCTTGATCAGAGTTGGCATCAGTTTATCTAACCACTCTCAGAATCACAACTCCCACCTGCAGTGTTGATGTACTCTTAGTTTAGTCTCCAAATCCAAACAGTGGTTGTCACTGCACTAATTTCCTGGTTTATCTGGTCTCATTTTATCTAATGCCCTAGTGAACAACATTGGCAAACTACTCCATTATCTAATTGACTTTGAAATTAGAAACATTTTTCATTATGCCAAACATATTCTTATTTTAATCTCTTCAAGTGTTCTTCCCTGGTCTCTGGCCCACATTAGTGTAATCACCCAACGTGCGCTAATTCCTAATAACAGTATCAAATTCTTACACATTTCAGGCCTACTCCAGTTTTCAATCATCTAAAAAGTTGGACAGAAAGATGCTAACTTTTAAATTGGGTACAGAGTGAAAAATGGAGAGCTGGAGAGACATTCTGTAAACTGTTCCAAAGGGGTAGATGTGTTAGTCTAGTTCAGCAAAACAAGCAAGGAGTCTTGTGGCCCAACTTCAAAGCATCTGACAAAGTGAGATTTTTTTTCCCCCCAAAAGCTCATGTGATAAATAAATTTGTTAGTGCCACAGGAATCCTTGTTTGTTTTTCTGTAAACTGTGTTTATCAAAAAGATTTTTAAAAGCACAGATGGTATAATTAATGTTTAAAAAGCACCCTCCAAATACTAATTAGAACTTTAATTAATATAATGCTGCTTTTCTATTTCATAAATGGGAAATGAATGAAAATTATAAGGGTGTTGAGGGTTTTTTTTATCTAAATCAAAGTCAAATGACTTAGGTCATGTACATCATGTGAAGTCTAGCTATTTTTCACACCACAGTGAACGGGGATGTGTTTTTGAAAGGTTGATGAACACAGCCTATGGGCCCATCCCCCTGTCCTCCAATTATATTGATCTGTGTGGCTCTCTTGGTGGTGCGCAATCATTCTGAAGTGGAAACAAGGCTATCTGGAATAACCACTCTGTCAGTGACACAAAAGAAATGCTGCCTTGAATTTTTGTGCAATGGTTCCTCTTCCAGAGCAAGTGGTATGGTGTTAGTAGTGTCAGTCAGTGGGGCAAGCAGAGACAGTAGGGGGAGAGGGAAGGAAACAGTAAGAACTAGTCAGTACACTTAAAATTTTCAGTAGCACACCTGTATTGGTACAGCTGGAGTGCTGTAAGAGCACTCATATATCCACGCTATGGTGCCAGGACAGAGCCCTCCTGCTGACTTCATAAAACCGCTGAAACGATGCTCTTCTACCTACACTATGCTGTCTGCGCAAGCACTTATGTCAGCAAAGCTTATGTCAGTCGGGAGGTATTTTTTCACACCCCTGAGCAATGAAATTTTTGCCCGTCCAAGTGCTAGTGTAGACGTGGACTAGGAGGAGTTGAATGAGACAATAAGAGGAAAATCAAAGGAAGCAAAAGAAGAGAGAAGGCAGAAGGATTAAAAAGAAGGAGTAATTGATTCTTCTGGCAGCAAATCTGTTTCAAGTGCTGTAAGCAAGCCACCATTGATGGGAAGGGCCCAGTTCAACTGACCCAGGATCAGAAAACTGACCGTAACTGAAAACTAGAGCCAGGTTACTCCCAAGAATCTTCATTCTAACTTTTTAAGAAATTTTCTAGTTTGTGGTGCTTGTTTGAAGTGTTTGCGCTCCTGTTGAATTTGCTCTTTGTGAATAGGCTAGGGAATGTATTCACTATCAGAAATGTTTGTGAAAACAGCAGACAGTGGAGAATATCAGCAGAAAGAGTTCTCGATTAGCAAATGATCGTATTTGCACACAGGAGAAGCTGTGTACAAATTCAGAGAACAGGTAACAGAAGCAGACTGTGTAAACCATGTGTTCTTTCACAGCTAGCTACGCTGCCTGAATTTCAAATATCAAATGCTCACAAACTACAAATCTGAATTGTCTTCTGTGTGAGATCTGAGCAATGTCAAGGCAGCAATTATAGGATCTAAGGTCAGAAGGGACCAGTGTGATCATCTAGACTGACATCAAGCCCAATGCAGGCCACAAAACCTCACCCTCAACCACTCACCCTGAAATAAAATTAAATACGACTAAACTATTTTTCCATTTGCAGTTAGTATTACGTTTTGTTTTCATTGTGTTTAGCGTCTGTGGGAGAGGGTGGCATTAATGGTTTTATTCACAAAGTACCATCCTCCCTGTCACCATGAATATTTTATTTATTGATTTGTTCATTCAAGGTGGGCCAACTTACAAAGTTCAGATCCAGATATAAATGTCTTTCACAGACTGCAAAGATCTGCAGCTGGATCTGGGCTTTTCCAAAGCGTGTGGGCCTGAGTCAGGCCCAGGGTTTTATTCTGACCATTCTCTATTCTTACTGACTCCCTTAGAATTTCAGACTACATCTTTCACCTCAGCAGCATTCTCTGCAAACATGTGAGCACCGACTACGTGCAGGCAGCTCTGTGTTCTGCCTCTGCAGGTCTGAAGTGAATTACTGGTACCTCTCTTTACCTCCTTGCAGCAACCCCTCAACTCCAGGGTAAAGCCAGGAGTACGGCAACCTTCAGGGTTTGAAGGAGCTTCTGTTTCAGTAGCATTCCCCTGTGGCAGCTACAGGAAAAGCACTGTACAATCTACAGCACGCACAGCCACTCGTTCTAGTGGGTTTTTTTAGCCTCTAATGACCAGCCTGCCCTGGATTTTAATGAGAACAGCACTTGTCAGTACTTGTGGCATGACAGTATTTAGGGAAAAAAAAGAGACTAAGGGTGATAATTCTGGCCCTGTTTAATTCAATGGCAAAATCTCATTGACTTAAGTGGGATCACAGTTTACTCCAAGGCCCCAAACCTGCAACATTTAAAGTCAGGACCCAGTAACCACTCAAGCATGTGTCTAAGGGAAAGGGTATTTTACTAGGGCTTTCAAAATGGAAGGTTGCAAATGTTCTAGGTACAGAGATGTTAAACATTTATAGCTCATAAGGAGTAAGGGCAGTTCCTGTTTAAGTGTCTAGGGCTATGTCTACACTAGGAAAAGTTTGTTCAAATTTGTTAATTTCAAAAGGGATAGGTGTGTTAGTCTAGTCCAGTAAAAAAACAAGGAGTTGTGTGGCACTTTAAGACTAATAAAAATTCAAAAAATAAATCTGTTAGTCTTAAAGTGCCATACAACTCCTTGTTTTTTTTACTCAAATTTGTTAATTTGAACTAAGAAATTCGAGTTTAGTTTGAACTAAACTCGAATTTATTAGTTCAAATTAACACAGTGAACTAATGCAACTTAATGTTAAGTCGAATAAGTCCACTTTGTTAATTTGAACTAACTGCCCTTAATTCAAATTTATTAAGTTCGAACTAAGGGTTAATCCTAGTCTACACCATCCTTAGTTTGAACTAACTGGCAGGTTCTACTAATTCGAACTAAGCTTTCATTAAGCTTTCTTAATTTTAACTAGCTTGCAAGTGTAGACATACCCCAGTGTGTCCCAGTTGAGACTGTTGTGCCAAGCTTTCTAATCAAGCAGTAGGAGTTGATGGGTTTGCAGATAAAGGCTCAGTTAGTATCTCTCAGCGGGGCTCCTCTGCACTGGTTCCTTACCTACCTGCTGCTTTTCCCCTGTAAATGCCCTTCACACCTTCATCCACCCTTGATGTCTGACTGTCATGGCCAGTTCCACACAGGGCTCTGCACATGGCTCTTGGAGAATCTAGTCTGCAACTAGGTTCTCTTCAGTTCATGGCTTGCCATGCACTGCTAGCAGTCACAAAGAACCACTTTCTGGTTCAGGGCCTTTCTCTTTACTTGTCCTGTTGTAAGGGCTGTGCCATGGGGAGATGATAGATGGGACTTGCAGTCTGCTGCTTGGAAGCTCCATTAAATCATGTTAGGATTTTGTGCAAATTGCATTGTGAACTCTGACAGTCTCATAGAAACCTCAGCTATCTTGCCATCCTTCCGCAAGTCTGATGACAAAGATTGCAAAATGCCCGGACCTTTCCCACTTTTTGCAAAATGGAAATAAAAACAAAATAAAATTAATAAATAAGCAACTTGTTTTAGACAAAAACTTTTGAAACTGAGGGGGTAGTGATTCAGGGTATTATTTTTATTTTATTTTTTGGCAGAATGCAAAAATAAACTGAGTTCACTTTATGTGCTAAACGTACTGTACCTTTCTCATCATACAAAACAACTAGTCCCTTAGGCAAATATGACTTGGATCTCATTACTCAGTGTTATATAAGTTACATAATGCTTTTGATATCCAGATGCCTGTAATGGGACAGGACTGATGCTGAAGACCTTTTATTTGTTGGTCTTCTTCCATTTTTTTTTTCCAATTCATCTGATTTCAAACTACTAGTCAAATGAATGTGCCCTTTTGTATTCCCTGTAGTGAAACACAGTAAAGGAAATCTATTCATTTTCCTTTTGGTTTTGGCATTCCAAATTAATACTGCTTTAACAAAATTGTTTATAGAGACCTGTACAATACATTGTTGCATTCATTCATTGTGACAGCAACAAAAACAACTAACCTCCATATCAGGCAATACTATACGGAACACGGTTTTCAATATGCATAAACCAGAATTTTTGTTTACTGTGCTAGCTTGTTTGCGCAATAGCTTAGATTGGTTCAGACAACACATTAAATTTCTCATATCACCAGTCTAATAGGAATCCAAAATTAGAAACAGACCTCTAATCTGATGGTTTGTTTGGTGTTGAGAGAATTTTTCATTATTCTTTGACATGTTTTTCCCAGCCACAGAATGCTGTGATTTCTAAAAACGGTTTTAAAATCAAAGGCACCATAACATTTTCTGATTGTCTCCAACACAGGCTGTGCAGCAGAGCTTGGTCACCTGTAACAATCAAGAAGCGGTCATACTACTACTACTGTCATTCCAGGATCCTAAAGCACTTTATCATTCTAAGTATTACAGTCCCCATTTTATACCTGGTGGAAAATGAGCCACAGTGGGGGTTTAGTAACTTCATCTAAATCACACAAAGTTAATAACAGGTGTTATTGTTTTTTTTTTTTTTTATTTCTAAGCAAAATTTATGTGCAGTGAACTACTGTATTTTATTATGAATGGTTTTTATTTGATAAGAAAATACAGCAAGAACAAAGGGTGTAATACCATACATCAGGGGTTGGCAACCTTTGCCGACCCTTGTTGTAGCCCTGCCCACTGCACCCTCAGTGGGTCCTGGGGGTGGGGCCAGGCCTCCAGTGGGCAGCCTCTGGGTCCTGGCCGGGGCCGACTCTCTCATCACGGCCTCCCTGCCCAGCAGGGGACTGGGAGCTGTGTACTGCATGCCATGGCTTCTACTGGCCTGGAGCTATGGCACACGGCTCATTCAGCCCAGCTGTATAGTGCTAGGGGAGTGGGGCCAGCAGGGAAGCCTGAGCAGTGCCATGTGCCACTCAGGCTTGGCTCCCATGCCATTTTTGGCACAGGTGCCAGGGGTTGCTGACCCCTGCCATAGGTACAAATACAGCTTTTCATAAAGAGAATTGAAAGTGTCTGATGAAGAGTTGCTATAGAAGATTCAATCTTGCTATTAAGGTTCCTTTCAATAATAGTTTAATAAAGGGCTAATGGATGATAAAGTTTTAATGAATTCTTATAGGGTCCAATAGGTCAACAGGTTGGTTTATAACAATCAATAACACCTTCTACTGATATGTTTGTAGCACTCTGTAAGACATACTACTCATGCTTATCCCATCCATTTATCAACAAACCTTTATTAAATATTTATAAATGTAACCTTGGCATAATGTATGACCTAAGATACTGATGATTCCTACATCTTTTATAGTGAAGATTAACATACTGTGTTCATTAGGCCACCTCACAGGGGTTGAAAAGCTATTAAAGATTATGTGCCTAATTCTTTTTTTAACAGTGACTGTGCAGAAATGGATGTGCATTTATATACCGAGTTATACAAATTCTTCACACAAGTGTCCAGTTAAGAGTTTTATAGAAAGTTTTATAAGATTCTATTCTACCTAAGTCATTTACACTGCATAATGGCAAAAGAAAACCGACTCACATCCTGAAAACTCTTATGCGTGTGCTTTATCTTACAACCTTAAAGAGCGTGGGGGCGCGTTTGACTTTTAGTATTTGATTCACTGGTATGATGTCCATCTTCCTTATGTCCTTCACCTGCTAGTTTTCCATCTTCCACTTTTAATATGCAATTCTGAATCCATTTTCTTCTCTTTACTTTGGGGCCGGTGCTGAATCTATACATAAAGGTTGAAGTCTTAAGAATGTAAATGCCTGTATGAACAATTGAGCTTCTGTAGATCTTGCCATATGACAAAGAACTGTGAAATCTGACAACTTGTAATTTTGGGCAATTGTTTATATGGCTTCATGCCTCCTTTTTTGGGTGCATGAAGTCAAAGGAGGTCAAAGTCTTTGAAGGAGTAACTTGTTGTTCATCACAGTCTTCATCTAAACAAACAAGGAGTCCGGTGGCACTTTTGAAGACTAACATGCATTTTCTTTTCACCAACTAGGGTGTAACCAGATTACTTTTTTATACAGTTCATAGTTTGGCTGTGGGACAAAAAGTACTTTTCCAAATGTGCCTCTCCTTTATTTATAGCTTGTGCCTAATCATCTGATGTTGTATAAAACAGTCCAAGGGGCATCATTTAAAAGATACTATCTGGCCTCCGAATAACCATTTCACACTAAGATTTCATGTTTTTCAAACTACACACTTTAATAGTTATGCTGAAAGGAGTGAACAGCTGCCAGAAACGCAGGTCTTGGATTCAAAGACATTCAAGACTTCAGTGTACCGAAGCATTCTCTTTCAGACTCAACAGAAGAGAAATCAAGGCCCTTCATGTGGTAGATACAGCTAAACGTGTGACCTCCTGAGACAGTAGGCTATGTGGCAGATCAGAGCTAAGCCATGTGACTTAAGGGTTTCTCTGGTTGCAATTTCAGGGGCTAAGATGTTGATGGCAGGCTTTCTGTGTGTCAGATGCAGAGAAAGGGCTGAGTGTGATTCTATAAGAATTAGCAAAGAAATAAAGGGTCTAAAGGGCACAGACGTCAATGAAATGGCAGTCTTAGGGATTCCCAAGCAAGAAAACTGTTGTTTGCTGAAGTAATCTGGCCTGATGCAGTGAAAGGTAATCATAGGATTTATCTTCCCCTCCATTACTGTAAATTTTTTTTTCAATGTACCTCTTGGCAACTTGTCTGTCCGTTGTTTTTCTATTGGGTTCAAAGGGTGCAACTTTGTGTACATTTTTATAAATAAGATTACACTAATAACATACCTGATTCACAACACTGATTTTTCATCCTCCCAGAAACCACCTGGCCAGGCCTCCCATGTTGCCTAATCACTGGAGCCAAAGATATAATGTACTAAAAGAAAATTCAGTAATCAAACCACTTAGTACTAGTAAATGTATTAAACCAGCAATATATGCAGAAGATAAATTGTATCTACAATCCATGGGCCTCAAAGTACACTACAAAGGTGGGCAAGAATCCCTGTGTTACATGTGAGGAAGCTGAGGCTTGGAAAAATGAAAGTCTGATTGTCAGAAGTGGCGAAGTCAATGGGAGCTTCAGCTACTCAACAGCATTGCAAATCAGGCCTTTGTTGACTTGCGAAAGGTAACACTAGTCTGTGGTAGGGCAGGGAATAGAGCAAGGCTTTTTTCATACACACCCAGTGACCTGTCCACTGAACCACACTGCCAACACACTGCAACTAGCTCTTTAGTTACAAAATGTTTATTAAAGAAAGAGCCTAACCTTCTGGGTCACTCATTATGTCCCACAGGCCCTTTGTCTTATCAAAAGTGAAGTCTGTCTAGGGTGGAAACTTGGTTTGCATATACTGGACTGAGTCAGGCATAGCAATACCAGATTGTTAACTAGATAAGCTTAATTATATACCTGCACTCCTCAATCCACAAAACAATGACACTGTCATATCCTGGTGCCAGACCTAAAAAAGGTGAGCACTCCTAACACCTTTGGACCTTGACACCATAGTATCTAATATCTACCTATGCCTTTTTCCATAGGTAAAATGGTGGCCAAACAATTAAGATACTTCTGAGAAAGGAACCGAATTTTCAACTGTTCATAGTATAATCTTGTTAATTGTATTACACTTGTACTAGCTTGAGCGTTGCCTTCAACATTAATGAATATATTTCAGAAATTAATTCAGAAGGACCACAAAGACAAGAAACATAGTTGGGATTGCCTAGAGTTCTCTCCATGTATCTTGTCTGTAAATCTTTTACTGGGTTGCATAAGGAAGCTGGAGGAATATTAATCTGTGCAAAGAATAGTGAGACTAAGGGTAGTGACTTGAAGCCAAGTTAGAAAGTACACTACCATCTAGACAGAATCAAACCAAATGGAGAATGCCAGGCCTTTGTACTTTATTCTCTTTGTGTTATACAGATCATCTCCAAAAGGTTGAGAGATCACATTTTTCTCATCTTTTTATATTTTGGGAAGAAAGTGAAACATACAATGAATCAGATTGTGCATATAATAGGAACTAGAGAATGCAGTTTGTTTTAAAGCCAGGGGCCTAATTCTCTGCTGTGTGAAGTCTGCTTTGTATAATTCCCACCTCCCCCGCCACCCTACCCCCGAAGCATAAAGCAGATTTGAATCAGAGGATCTGGACACTTGAGGATTTCTCTTGTGTAATTGCAGTCTCTAGTTTTCTCTTCTACCACCCCTAATCTCCTCTAAAGAGGGAACCATAATGTTTTCTATGTTTTTACCACCAAGGTCAACACCACAGGTGAAACTAGTTCCTCAATCATTACAGTTTAGCTGAATAAGTTTATTATTAATTAAGGATCTATGGTGTACTCATAACTTCTGTTGACTTCAAAGGACTGCTGAAGGAGGCCATAAATAATTGCTGAAGGTGAGAAATGTACAGTATGTTAGAAGAAAATTTCTTATAGAATTACTTTTTAAGATCCTAAGAACAGGCTTAAAAATATTATAATACTGAAAGTCAGAACAGCTTTCTTCTTATGTATAATTAAGAAGGACACTGAATCTTTTCCTAAAGGCTGCATAGTCTTACAATATTGATTTACAGATTCCATTGACAATGAAAGAGTGCTTTGTAAAAGAAAATTAAGAATGAATGGATCCAAAATCAAAATGCAGGACCAGAAACCCTGAATTTTCAGGAATTTTAAAATCCAAACATATCCAAATTCAAATTTTTCAAATAGTCACTGTGAATCCTTGAAAGTTGGGGTGCCCTAACTCTGGATTTGAAATTTGCACCTTTTTTAAAAGGAGAATTAAAAGGTTAAGTGCTTATAGATTTGAATTTTACCTTTTCTATATTTCTGTTATATCTCTTAATAAATACTATGAATATTTAAAAAGAGATTCATAGTATGATCTTATATGTGGAATTTAAAACAATTGATATTGAGTCATTGTCACTGGTCTGTCTTAAAAGAAACATGATGTTATCCACAGCTATTACTGCTGTAATGTTGATTGGTACAAAATTCTTGGGGATCTCAGTTTGCACTAAGATTTATCTATAAACAGATTTGCTGAAGTGAAATTATGTTGGGGGGGAAAAAGGAAATTGATTGGTATCTCATCATGAGATGAAAAATTATTCAGTGCTGGTTATTACACATTAAGGAGTTTGCTCTACAAGTTGGTGAGATGGACTGTAAGAAGCATGGTTATAAATATTCTAGTTGTGCAAATTAAACTATAGACTTTTTGTTAGTGTCTGTTTTAGCTCTATGAACATTCGGCTATTTTACATTGCCTAATTGTCATCATAAAAAAAATTAGTAATTGTGAAAAGTATTTCTTAAGAGCTCACTCTCCAGCTTTACCACTTCTTCAAGTTCTTTTTGTTGTAGTTTGAAAACATAAGACACGTGTATGTGCGCAGTGTTTGAAATTTTCAGATCTGACTTGATTTCAGTCACACATTTCCCATTAATTTCAATAGAAGTTATGTGAATACATTTCCTAGTACAAGTCTGAAAATTCCCATCAGTAATTTAAACATGCACTACCATTGTTTTAGTGGTTGCTAATTTACCTACCAAGAAGGATGTAGTGAAACTCATTAGTGGAAATTTTTAAAGTAATCAGTTAATTGGTTCAATTTTGTGACTTTGATTCAGTTTTACTGTTTCATTAATATACATTTAATATTCTTCCTCAAGATGCTTTTTCTCCATAGGTTTCTGAGATAGGAAGCTGTTTTAATTGATTGAGCTGAATATATATCATTCAAAGGTGTTGTCTCAAATTTTTGTCTAATTAATATTGTACTCTGACAATAACATACATTGATCTATCAATGCAGACAAAGATGGCGTGGATGTATTTGAATTTGTCATGGACATTAGTTATTGCTCCTGCTGAAAAGTATGATTATGCTGCCTAATATTAACAGTGATTACTTGTAATAATTGCAATGTTTAAGGAGCCTAACACTAATATGAACAAATGTTGAAATCCTGTGAAGAATTCCTCTTTCTGGTGACATAGTTCAACAGAAATTGATCCAATATTATGGTACTGACTTGAATTTCTGTTGACGGATGACAGCATAAAACAGATTTTCACTATAATAAAGGGGTTCCCCACAAACAAAAGGTCTTCTAGATAAATGTTGATATTTTACATAATTGGAAGCTTTTCTGCCATCCAATAAGCCTGGAGCTATACATGAATTCAAAGTGTATACTCACTTTATGAGATTACAGACTGCTACTGCTTTTTCAGAATGATGCCTATTTGAAAAGAAACCTATGTGAGGCTATACGGTGACTTTTAAAAAAAATTTTTTTAATTGTTTTTTTGTCAAGCACAACTTGTATTGAAAGTAACAAAAAGCAGTAGTGCAATATGATGTCTGATTAGGATGACTCTGGATTCTGATTTTGTATTTTACATACATGTATCTCAGATTTTGCTGCAAAATTATTCACAGCTTTTAAAAATAAAATTACAAACAAAAGGAGATTGAAGGTTTTTCCTAAGTCAACAAAGAACAATATTAGTACTCTGAGCTGATAAAAATGTAAGGAGACATAACAAGTTAATGTATATGCCATGAAAGTCTATATCTCCTCATTTACAGAGTAAATTTGCACCAACTGCTACAAGTCAGAACAGCTAAGACTGTAAATTCCTTGGAAAGTTCAGGCCCTGACTCTGCAAGAAAATCTGCACAGGCAGACCCTTTGGAAGGGTTGCCGACCCTCCACCTTTTTAAAGTTTACTGACATGAAGATCTGAAGTTGATTTTTATTTTTTTAAGTGACATAATAAACTCTTTACTGACATCACTAAAAATACCAAAACCACTATAATAATGTCACAAAAGTGTATTCCCTCATGATATTGTGTACACAAGAATTTGGAACTATGCTAGTGATTTAGCTGCAGTTAGTTGATCAATCAGGTTTTTTGGGCATGTGGAATAATAGGAATGATAACATCATACAGTGTACTTTTATGATACAAAAAGTGATTCTTTTATTTCTCCCCATTTTATAGACATTTTATCTATTTATGGATTTCCTGGCAGTGTTGAAATTGTGCATATTTTACTGACTGAGACTGTGTATTTATGGATAGTTGACAATTCTTGTTCTGTAGTAGGGAATCTCCTTCACAACAGGAATCTGGTGGATCCTTACACCAGTGCAATGTAGGATAAGAATCTCAGATCATAAGGGAATCTTGTATTCATAGAACAACATATAGATGGTCAATACTCAACAAATCATAACAATTAATAAGCAATGAAAAGTCACATTCTAGAGACAATGTTGCAGGCTGATCCAAGCTTGTAAGGGTTTAGAGGTCCAGTCTTGCTCTGTGGCTTAGTCTACTGGCCAAGAACCACATGGTGGCTTATTCACTTCAATGCGGGACTAACATTGAATCAGAATACTTTCCTGATGTGGAGACAGGAAGATGGTAAGATGGAAAGTTTGCCAGGATTTAAGAGCTGCTGGAGGACGGTTTAGACTAGAGCCTTTCACCAAGGGCAGGAGAAGTGCTCACATGATACAGATATGGCAAAGCTGTATTGTCACAATCTGTCCAGGGGCTTCATCAGGTTTCTGTAAGCTGCTTCTTCGAAGGTGGCCAATGGACTTTCCTATGCTGCTATCTTTTTCCCAGCTGCTCTGCAGTTTTATATGTAAGTTCAGACACAGAAGCACTAGAACACTTGGAAGAAACATTGAAAATTACAATCTACCAACAGCCCTCAGAAAATTCAGCTAAGAGATCACAGCGACCTGTATGAATTACATGGTTTTGGAGGCATCTCTACTTAGACCTAAATTTTGTCTTGTCAAGATTCCTAAATCACATTTTATTATAATCTTATAGAGTTGGCTTTTCCTGGTTGTGCTGCATCTTGATTTTTATTTCTTTGTTTTTTATTTTTTGCAATCAAATTGCATTTTCCATGATGGAATTCTGCTGTTAGATATGATTATTCATCAGGAAGGAATAAGACAAGGGAAAAGGATAAAGGTACAGTTTAAAGTGCACTGGATTGCGTCCCCCTTAGTGCGTATGAACATATATATATGACAAGTTCCAAAGCGGTTGCTGTGTTAGTCTATTAAGCAAAACAAACAAGGAGCCCTGTGGCTCTTAAAAGACTAACAAATTTATTTATCGCATGAGCTTTCATGGGAGGAAATCCCACTTTGTCAGGCACTTGAGGATGGAGAACTTAGAAATCTTCAAGCTTCTGACAAAGTGGGATTTTCTCCCATGAAAGCTCATGTGATAAATACACTAATTAGTCTTTAAAAGTGCTAAAAGGCTCCTTGTTTTATACGCATATATGTATTAAATCCTACAGCTGATCAGAGAGTTGTTTCTGGCACGAGATTGTGCATGAGTTCAGAAGGGGGAGCTCTTGAATACCTAGGAAGAAAATGGATAGTATAGTTTGACACAGTAGTGGCTAAATCCTGGAAATGCTATGGGCTTTTCCCAATATCCATTGGTTCTGACCTTCCCTATACTATTTAGAGAACTGACTTCCAAGGCCCAGCACATTTGCATCTGTTGAGGCATGGTAGGCATCAGTGACATTAGAGACATCCTGGCTCTGCTACTTGCCTGCTGTGCACCCTCAAGGAGGTCCCCTTTCTTCTCTCTTTCTCCTCCGTAAGAGGGAGATAATGATATTTACTTTCCTTTGTGAGATATGGATGAAAGGTGCTATTTAAGGGCTGAGTATTATTAAATTCCAGCTGCCAATCACTCTACACAGCAAGTCTAGGAAATGAAAATGAATCGGTGGCCATGGGAGCCTGACAAAGCTTTTCTGAGCTGAATGCGTCCCTCAGCCAGAGCATCTGCAAGGCCATGGGACATTAGTGTGAGAGATCTGTCTTTCCCTCTGTTCTACTTTACATTTTGTATATACTTATTCTCAGGGTGGACTGATGGGCGGGAGGGGTCCTTAACCTGGGTGAGGGGGCTGCTGCCTGGGAGCCTCAGAGTTCAGTGGGAAGCACTAACAACCTCCTTCATGCAAACTCCAGCTGCTCACAGCGTGGCTGGAATCAGACTGGCAGGGGATTCCACCAGGGGTGGGGAGAAGGGCACCTCACTCAAGGCTGAAGTTCCCCACTCCCTGTGGGTGGGTTCCCAAAGAGCTGGCTCAGGATGGGGGTAGAGGGATGCAAATATAAGCATTGACTTTTGGGTGCCGGAAACCCATGGTATACCACTGTTTTATTCTCAATTCAGTCTTTCAAAAATGCCAGCTGATGTGATTGTAAACACAAGTGAAGGTTGTTTTCTCAATAACAATAAAGCTGTGTTAGAAGTGTCATTGGTAGAATTTTCTTCTTCCAGATCAAATTTTCCTTTGTTCTTGTTAGTTCATGGCGGACTCCCTTTAAAAAACAGCAGGTTTGAGTTTAACATAAGTAAAATTTCAAGCATAGACCTATACCTTGTCTTTGGGTCTGAACTTGCAAGGGACCAAGACCAAGTGCTACCTGTCAGAGTGGGGATGGGGGGAAGGGGCGCTTCATTTCCTATTCAGGTCAATGGTATTGAAGAGCTTTCCCATCATCTTGCAAGATCTAGCTCAGGGGGTCAGCAACCTTTGCCATCTCTTGTGCCAGCCTTACCTCCCCAACCCTCAGCCAGTGTTGGTGCTCCCCACTGCTGGAAGAAATGTGGTGGTCACCTGAAAATTCAGCAGTGGCCATGGCTGGAGTGTGTTGGAGGGGGATGTGCACTTCTTGGGAATGCCACAGAAAGAAGCTACCCAGAAGGGCTCCTTTTAGCGATGTGCCTGGAGATGGGGGTTCCCAGGCACACCACAGAAAGAAGCTGGCTGGAATGGCTCCTTTGGGTGGTGGCATGCATGGAAAGGAGCTGCTCTGGGCAGCTTCTGTCCATGACACGGGGGTGGGGGTGCATGGGCATGATAGGGACCCCCTGTGTCCTAGTCACATCCAAAAGAAGTTGGGGAGGGGGCAGGAGAAAGTAATGAGAACTACTACATTTTAAATGGCAGGGCACATTTCTAGCCTTTGGATTTCAGGTGAATAGCAAGCTTATCTTCCTAGCATTAGTAAACACACTAAAACAATAAAGAACAAGATTTATTTTTAACTCAGCTTTACTAATCCAGTTGTTGCAAAGGCTAAAGGTGATAGGTTAGAGAAAAATTAATCAGAGTCAGCTATTTATAATTCATCTGGGTTTGGGGTTTCTTTCCTTTGTTTTTTCTTTTTTTCTTTCTTTTTTTTTTCTTTTTAATTGTAGTTTCTACTGGAAAGCGGAACCACCAGCTATCAGCAATGAAGATTTTCAGTCAGCTTTGGGTCTATCGAAAGTTCCTGCTGATTGTTTTCACGCCGCTGCTTTTACTTCCTTTGCCCCTCATCATTCGAACCAAAGTAAGTAAATTGCGGTTAGGAACAATTATTAGAAACCTGTATGTCTTTGTGAGTTTCCCAGATCCTTTCAGAACAGCTAGATTCTCAAATATATTTGCCATAGGGATTATTTTTATCACATTGCCCTGTTTTTATAGAAATGTATAGAATGCCACAACTGTAAAGTAAACATAAATTGACAATTGTTTCTGAAATGATTCATAGTTGTTTCTCCTGATTAAGCTGAGCTGGCTAAGAGATTTCTCATTAACATTGGGAAACAGACATCCAAATCACAGTGCCTGCTTTGAAAACCCCGATCTGTTTGTTTGGATTTTTTCATTTGCCCACAAGGAAATAGGTCAAACTATTTTCAGGGTATTATGCGATATTGATGAACTAGAAAGAGGAAAAACATGGGGAGGTTTTTTGACTTCATGATGTATAAAAAAAAAAAAAAAAAATCTAACCCTAACCCTAAAAATTTATTTGTTGATTTACTGAGGAATATTCTGCTTGTTCTTTACCATACAAATATCAGGCGTATCAATTTTCTTGCCTAATCTGGAGGCCTTTTTGAAAGACTAGAGAACAGGAACAGGAGTGCTACATCCCTTGTTTGAATAAGATGGACTGGTGAAAAATTATTTCATTGGCCTGTCCTGAAATGTTAAGTAAATACGAGCTATTCCACAAGATCTGCAGCATACCATACTCCTCAGCCCTTCCCTCCTCGGTGCACGCCTAAGCCCATGTTCCCTGGAGCCCAAACCAGAGATGAAGATCTACACAGCAAATGCTCCCTCTCCACGTGATAGGTTTAACTGGCTCATATTTGTAGAAAGAAGAAAAGGGAAGAATTTAGTCTTAGATCTAGGCAAGATGGACATGTCTTCCTGTAAAAGTGGTACATTTCTTATATTTGTCCATTGCTCTAGTTACCTTTAACCAACTTTTCCCTTCAGCTATATCTTTTCCCTTGTCCTGCACTTGTTCTCATGTCTCTGCCTGAATATTCAAATGAAATGTTGCAGCAGGTATTTTTAAATGAAAAACACTCTGTGTAATCTAACAGAAAAAGCTAAATTTATGTTTAAGAAAATATCCAGTTATTGCATGTGAGATTAATGCTTTGGATTCCTGCCTTTGCATTTATTGAGTATTCCATTCCAAACTGAATATGTCTCTTGTGAAAAATGGTGACATATTTATTATTGGTGAAATGTGGCCTTTTACATTGTTATGTAATTACGACATTTGTTAGAGGTCAATAATAATGTTAATGGAAAGATTTTTCTCTGAGCAGTAAAGTGATCTGAATTTTATGAGTATGCTAAATGTATTCTTGGTCTGCCCATCAGCAATCAAAGCAGGAATGTATTGATTCGAATTGTCTCTTGTCTTCCATCAAAGCAGCATGTTCTAGGAAGGAAGGTATGGCTTTGGAGCTTAAAAATGTAATAACTGAGACACTGCTTAAAAATGCAAGATACAGCAATAGATAAATGGAAACATGGGGCCAACTTCTCTCTTAGTAATTGGCACAGATCCAAGGACTCCAGTGGAACAGCACCCATTTGAACCACCACAGAATTTGGCCCACGGCCCAAACCGCTGGATCCAATTCAGACCAAAAAAAAAATTCCAGTGGCACAACAGAGAATTAAATTAAAAATATCTGATTGAATATATCAGTATTACAAGTGATGTAGTTTGGACCATGCAAAGGCATGAGAGAAGAGGAGACCCAAAATGTTCCCTGCTTTTGCACACTTGCCTCAAGACCATTGGCAATATGTCTGGAGAATGTAGAAACAGCATTCAGATAGCAGTGCCAGTTGGAGGCATGGGAATGCAGGGAGCTAGGGATACAGCATCACCCCCCTAAATAACAATAGCAGCTTAGTGCATGGTGTCCAGAGGGACAGCTGTGTCAGTCTAGTTCAGCAAAACAAGCAAGGATTCCTGTGGCAGTTTAAAGACTAACACATTTATTTGTTGCATGAGCTTTCGTGTGAGAAAATCCTATTTTGAAGTGTTTGACAAAGCTCAGATGCTTCAAAGTACGATTATTTCCCCCATGAATGCTCATGCGATAAATAAATGTGTTAGTCTTCAAAAGTGCCACCAGTCTCTTTGGGTATGTCTACACTTACAATTTAATTCAAATTAATAAAGATTAATTTGAATTAAATTAATGCATGGCCACACTGGCTTTCATTAATTCAGACTAAGGAATTCCTTAGTTCAAGTTAATGAAAGCTTACTTTCAAGTTATAAAATCTCACTTAACTTCAAACTAAAGGTTAATTACAACTAATAAGTTCAAATTAAGCCAGTGTAGCCATGTTAATTCAAACTAATTATTAGTTCAAATTAATGCTTTTTGACCTTCTTCCTCCCAGGGTGCCTTCCTTTTTCTATATATTGGGTGGGGGCGTGGCCCTTCTTGGAGGCCATCTTGCCACACCTCCCATGGTGCCCCTCTCCTAATTCGAGCTCGGAAGTCCTGTCCATGGACATGCTAGTTAGAATTGGTTTTGCTAGTGGGTCCATGTTAGTTCGAATTAACTTAAAATTTGAACTACCATATATAATCTTGTATAAGCCGATCCAAGCACAAGCCGACCCCCCAATTCTGAGCCCCAAAAGAAGCTAAAATTGGTGACCCAGGTAGAAGCTGCAGTCCCCTTTTGGCCTTGGCCCCTAACCCCCCACCCACTGCTGCTGGTTTCCTCTCTCTTCCTCTCCTCTGGAGTTTCTGACAGCTTCCCTACCCCAAAATCTCTGCTGCTGCTTTTCCCTTGCCCCCTCGCTGTCCATTTCTCACCCCTGCTGCCCCCTGCTCTGCCCTTTCCTCACTGCTACACCCCTGCTCACTTCTCAGTTTCCTGCTGCTGCCCCTTGCGCCGCCCTCTCCTCACTGTTGCCCCCCTGCTCTGCCCTTTCCTCACTGCTGCCCCCCACTGCTGCCCCCTGCTCACTTCTCATTTACCTCACTGTTGCCCCCTTGCTCCCACCTGCTCTGCCCTTTCCTCACTGCTACCCCCTGCTCTTCAGTTTCCTGCTGTTGCCCCCTGATCCTCCTGCTGCCCGCTGCTCTGCCCCTTTCTCACTGCTGCTCTCTGCTCCTCCTACTGCCCCCTCCTCACTGCCACCCCCTACTCCACCCTTCCCTCACTGCTACCTGCTGCCCCTCCTGCTCTGCCCCTTCCCCATTGCTGCCCTCCTGCTCCTCCTGCTGCCCCCCTGCTCTGCCCTTTCCTCACTGCTGCCCCCTGGCTCTTCACTGCCACCCCTACTCCCTTCTCAGTTTGGTGCTGTTGCTCCCCTGTTCCCCAACACCCTTTCCACCCCTTTCCCCGTCACCCCCCCAACCCCTGCTGCCGCTCTTCCCAGCCTACCAGGCACCCCCCCCCAATCCCTGGTCCCTGTTGCTGCTTCCCTGGGCTCCCCAAAAACCTTGGGTCCTCCTGCCGCTTTCCTTGAACTCCCTGACCCCCACCCCATGCCCAAGCCCTGCCGTCCCTTCCCTGGTCTCCCTGAACCCACCCCCCCCAAAACCCTCCCAGCTGTCCCATCACTTTCCCCAACTCCCTGACCCCCTTCCCAACCCCCGCTCCCTGCCGCCGCTTCCCTGGCCTCCCTGAATCCCCCCCTCAACTTCCAGGCCAGCACCCCCCCCCCGGCCCACTTACGTGGCCGCTCCAGATGCCGGGGTCCCCTCCTCACTCCAGCCCCGGCCGACTGCCCAAGATGGCCGCCCGGCAACACTGGGGCTCCGGCCTGCCACATGGTCTGGGAAACTCCTGGGAGGGGCTGTCTACCATATTCTCTTGAGTATAAGCCGCGAGCCTGTTTTGAAGCCAATTTTCAGGCACAAAATTTTCGGCTTATACGCGATGATATATGGTAATCATTATTTAGTTCAAATTAATTACTTCGAATTAAGTTAATTCAAACTAACCTTCTAAGTATAGACATAGCCCTTGTTTGTTCTTCACATACATAGCTTTAGATTAGTTCAGTGGCTTTCAGCTTCCCCATTGTAAAATGTGTTCCAGTGTCATCTCTGGCAGGTCCAAGGAGGGGCCAGGGTGAAGATGTGTCCATAGTCCATCCTTCCTGTCCACCATTCAGCTAAGCTGGCCAGTTGCCATGGGGACTTCAAGCACCTAATGGAATGTTCTTAGTTTGCTAGTAACCACTTTTAAAGTTAACCCTCAGCCCCTGCCGTGTTTCAGCTAATCATAACGGCAAGATCTGAGATTTATAGTAAAAAAAAAAAAAAAAAATTGTTTTATCATTACTGCTGATTATTAATTGGCATCCTTCTTGACAGTCTGTGATATGAAGCCAAAGTCTGGCTGGCCATGCGCACTCAGCCAGCTTTCCATTCCTGATGGAGTGCTTCACATTAGGAATAGAGTATATTGTAGGTATCTGCAGTGCTGCTGCCCGTGTTGTGTCAACTGGTTGGTAAAAGGAAGGCTTCAAGCAACGGGACTGACAATCAAGAACACTTACTCTAAACTTTTTTGACAGGATGAGCTTCCTTTTTCATCCCATGATGAGGAGCTTGCAGTAGTAGAGGAGACAGGGTTAAGAATTTTGAGCAATAGAATTGAGGTGCAAATACAGTCATCTCATTATTTAATCAATTTAATTCATTTAAAAGCTCTGTTTCTAAGAGCTTTGTCTGAAGTGCAGAGATCTGATTCTTATAAATATTATTTTTTAAAACAGTTTCTTATAAGGAGACTTCTCTGTAATGTATTTGAAAAGTGAATATATGAGTATTGTGCAAAAGGGTTAATCAGGAGCCTAAGGCTACAGTAGTTTTTCTATAACACAACAAAGCAATGTTAAAAGAACATTTTTAAGATTGCAAAGTCACACACTGAGAAGCTGGAAAAGGGCAGAATTAAATTTTCTGGTGTAACCTTAATTAGATCCCATTTGCTAAGCATCAGGATACAGATTTTTGATCACATTTTTCCCTAGGACTCCTCCTCAATCAATAAACAAACCAATTGAATGAGGATAGGAATCCTCAGTTGCTAACTGAGCAAGTTTCAATGGTTTGTTTTCTTTTCCTTGTTGAGTGTGTGACCCTAGGCCTTATTCTATGCCAGTGCTTCCCAACCGGTTGTCTGCGAGGGGACTGCAGATGGTCCATGGCGATGGGGTGGGGTGAGATAATTACAGCAGGTAAAAGTACTGTGACAAGTGCGATGGCTATGTCCACACACAGCCAGTTAAATTGATTCTACTTGAATCGATTTAACCAAATCGATCTAGAAATAGTTAAATTGGTTTAAGCAATCGATTAAAATCTATTTAACATCGCCAGACCAAAAAAACCCAAATTGAACTAGCATGTCCGGACACAGGACTTGCTAGTTCGATTTGAGAGAGGGGCATGCTGGGAGGTGTGGCAACATGGCCCCCTGGCAGGGCCATGTTGCCACCCAATCACCTGCCTGGCTCTCACCTGGAGAGCCAGGCAGTGGGGAAGAAAGCTCCCAGGCAGGGATCCCCCTGTGCCCTGCATCCCCCGCTGCTGGTGGGGCAGCAGGGGAGGGACTGTGGGGCACCCTGCATGCCCTGCTGCTTGCACGACGGTGGGGGCAGGGAAGCCGGGTTGCCAGGCTCCACCCCCCCCCAGACTTCCCTGCAGCTGGCTGGGTGGTGGGGCCGGGAGCCGGGGCACCCCATTTCCCCAGCTTGCCAGCAGCTGACCAGGGGGCATTGGGGCAGGGAGCCGGGGCCCCCACTTCTCCCATTTGCAGGCAGCTGGCCAGGTGGTGGGGCTGGGAGCCTGGCCAGCTGCCAGCAAGCAGGAGAAGCCGGGTGCCCTGGCTCCTAGCCCCACCAGCCAGCCAGCTGGGGGGGTGGGCCCCCCTGCACCTCTCCTCCATCCCTGGCCGGGGTGCTGGGGGGAGGGGGGGATTTCCTTCCAGGGTGCCATGCACCCTGGGAGGAAGGTCAACTGTTATATAGATATGTGGGTCAAATCAGTTTTGAGAGAACCCTCATTTCAATATAAAACTAGGTTTTATTATAGCAAAATGATTTTCCTTATTTCAAAATAAAGGAGCTCCTTATTCGAAATAAGGAAACGTAGTGTGGACATAAAGATTTTAAAATAGAAATAACCAGTGTTATTTCGATTTAAAACATGCATGTGGACATGCTCAATATGTTTGTGAATCAGCATAATAAATTACTAGAAATAGCTACTTTTTAAATACCCCTTGATATACAAATTTGATTTCCATCAGCCACTGACTATATAAAAAATGTTTAAAATGGCTTGCTTATGTGGTGGTCCACAAAAGATTTCGATGATGATGTAGTAGTAGTCCACACAAAGGAAGAGGTTGGGAACTGCTGTTCTATACAAATCCTGGTCTGGAGACAGAATCATTACATTTCCTCATGGACTTTTCTATGGTGTTCATCACTGTGGTATCTTAGCGTTTCCATAAATATGAATAAATTTATTTTCACAGGTCTCCTGATATGTGAGGGGGTGGTATATTACCCTGTTTTACATATGGGGAGCTGAGGCATAGAGAAAGAAAAAATAACCTCTAATTTTGGTTTCAAATGTGAGTTATCTAGCACCTGGATTTTCAGAGTGTTTAGCATTAGTGCTTCATGTGTTCAAAGTGCAGCTCTTATCAACTTCAGTCACAGCTGTGAATGCTCAGAACTTATATAAATTAGACCCTTGGAGCTCAAGTCAAGCCTCCAGAGAATGAGGAACACACCATTTAGTGTCCACCTGTGAAAAGTTTGGTTTCACATCTGAATTTTGTGGCAGAGGAAGGTGTAGAATCCAGTTCCTCAGGGCATAATTTCACTGCCTTTACTATGAGACCACCCTTTTTCATCTTGCAATCCCATCCTCTTTCACTTTTCGCTTCTTTACTTCTGCAACTGGTGATGCAGAGGTCCTATAGACAGCAGTGTGTTTCACTACGCTGCTCTGCTTCAACCCCAGAGTACTTCCATACTATACACTGAATGAGATAGGAATTCAAGGAAAAATATAAGATCCTTTAATTAAGTATTCTATCATAATGTATATGCACAAGGGAAACAAATTAACGTTGCATGGGCAATCATAAATTTGGTATTTCTTAACTTGTGAGTACTTACACTTTCCATGTTTAATAATGTTCTTTTATCTTAGTTTTTTGTGTGTGATTTCCTAGGTTTCCTTAAAAAAAACTGGGGGGGGAGAAATTTCATTACATGGTATTATGTTGACACCCCCATGAGGCTTCAGAAGGTTCAGAACCTTTAGATCCACCATCCAGACTTCTGCCACTTGAACTAACAGAGCAAATAAAGGTTACTAGAATTTTATAACCTGGGTAAAACAACTGAATTTTCACTAGCCTAATTCTTGTAAATAACTGAACAGTTTTGGTTATACCTATCCAAAAAAGTTTAATCTACTATATAAAATTTCAGTAATTAAAGTTTGGAAAGTAGTAAGCAACTGAACACAGGATCTTAAAATGGAAAATGTTGAGCAAGCTTAATAATAAGTGGTGACATCAACCCCACCAATAATAAACAAACTTTTTTTTTTATAGTTTATTTGCCAGCAATTTCTGAATTCTTGTCAAGGATAGTGATTTCCATTTTCTGACATTGTGGTACAATAAATTCTAGAGGACTGTGAACTCTGGAAGGCAGCCAGAATTCCCCTTGATTCACATGTACCTTTCTCAGAGCCCAGAGAATGTTATGATTGAGCAGCCACATAAATTGATGTATAATTGTCCTTTTTGAACTAGCCATGGAATTGTTCTCCAGAATCTGCATTTTTCAGAAAAATGTCTCTAAGCCCTATGGCTGTACAGAGGAAAAAAAACTTCACAATGTTAAATTAACACATGTTAAATTAATGAATGTTAGCATTAATTTACTTAAAATGATTGCAGATGTGTGAACTGCCCCATTCATGTCATGTCTTGAAATTTAACTGCAAAAAGAAATCATTAGCAAGCATGTATTTCTAGTGGGGTTCTGTAGAGGTTGGTTCTTCCCCCAATGCTATTTAACATTTTTATCAGTGACCTGGGAAAAAACCCCATAAAATCATCATTGATAAAGTCTGCAGTTGACATAAAAATTGGGTGCATGACAAATAGTGAAGAGGACAGATCACTGAGCAACCTGGATCTCTAAGTAAAAGTATGCACAAACAAACAATATGCATTTTAATCATGCTAAGTGTTAAGTGTGTGCATTTAGAAATGAAGATTGTTACCCATACTTACCCTATCCTAGGAAACAGTGATTCTAAAAGGAGTTAGAATTCATATGCAAATTTGCTACCATTACTTTAGGCTTGAATAGGGATTTGAATTAGCTTTGTCATTACAAATTAGCTTTCTCTACCCCCCCAACCTTCTAATATGTTGTTCCACAATGTGTAAATCTAAACAACTGCTTTGATTTGCTGAAATAGTCTGACACTTCCCTGCATTTATTTTGCTCCCATTCTGTAAGTTCTCTGCCTTCAAGAACCTGACGAAGTACGATTTTCTCCCACGAAAGCTCATGCATTAAATAAATGTGTTAGTCTTTAAAAGTGCTACAGGACTCTCTTTTTCTGAACTAGACTAACTTGGCGACCTCTTTGGAACTTAAAAATATTTGAGAGTTGTGGTGGATAATAAGCTGAACTTGACTACCCAGTGTGATGCTGTGGCCAAAAGGACTAATAAAATCCTTGAATGCATAAATAGTGGAATCGCAGTTAGTAGAGAGTTTGTTTTACTTTTATATTTCGCTCTGCTGCAACCACTGCTAGAACAGTGTGTCCAATTGTGGTGTCTACAATTCAAGAAGGGTGTTGACTAAGAAAAGAGCCATGAAACTGATTAAAGGATTAGACAACAAGCCTTGTATTGATGGACTTGAAGAGTTCAATCTATACAGTTTAACAAAGAGAAAGTTAAAAGGTGGTTTGATGACAGTCTATCAGTACCTGTATTGGGACCAAATATTTAATATTGGGCTCTTCGGTTTAGTAAAGAAATGTCTTGCATGATCCAGTGGCTGGAAGTTGAAGCTAGACAAATTCAGACTTGAAATAGAGTGTAAATTTTTAATGGTGAAAGTAATTAATCATTGGACCAATTTACCAGTGGTTGTGGTAGATCTGTCACTGGAAAAAGATATGCTCCTGGAATTTTTTCAGGGAAGTTTTATGGCCTGTGGTGTAGAGGTCAGATTAGATAATCACTTCTGATCTTAGACTCTATGAAGTCTCAACTCTGAAGTCTCATGATGACACTCTGTGGTACTATGGTTAATGCTTTCACCCTTCATTCTTTTAGCAGAACAATCTAGCTGGTGTTTCTGTATTACTATTGAATTAAACAAGGTGTAAGTTTGTTGCAGTGGTAAATGAAGGATTCTGCCCTCCACTTCCAAACTGAGGGCCCTAAGCAAGGTACCTAAGAATGTGCTTAACTTTAAGCATGAGAGGAGGTCATATTGATTTCAATGACCTAATTTAGACATGTACTCAATTACCTTATGGAATCTGGATTTTAAAGAGCAGATGTACCCCCTTGTTAGTACCAAAGACTTCAGTTGCTTCCCAGCTCCAAATAAAACACCTTCTAACATCTTCCTGATGTCAGCAGCCCATACTATCACCTCTCCAGCTGTCAAAAACCCTAGATTCCCACCAGCACTTTTGATAAAACTGTCATTCATTTTATTCAGTGCAAAAATCTGCAGGCTACAAGTATATGCCAAGGATGTACCTTTGGCCAATTTTTACTACCTCCGTTATGCTTGGCATAACTTTACAGAGCATTAATTCTTAATATTTTCTTTCTACCTACTAATAAACTAAAATGCAAACCGTAAAGTTCAGAACAAATGTTCAGAGCTGCACTTCTGGAGCATGTATGAATTTTAGGGCAAAATCCTGTCCTTATTGGAGGTGATTGAGTTGAGGAAGCAGAAATCCGTTGACCAAAATATATCTAATACAAGTGCTATCCTGCAGACACAGGATAGGCTGGCTTAATGGGGAATTATCATTTGCCCCCATTTGCTGCTGCCACCATTATCATGTGCTTGTCTAACTCCCTCAGATGATTTCTCTGGAACTTGATTTCATTGGAACTACTCGTGAGGGAATTAAGCCCTGTGTGTTTGAGTTGTTCATGTGTCAGAATTATCTTGTAAGCTCTTCAAGGCCAGGACTGTGTCTTCTCTATGTCTGTATAGCACATGTACCTTTCTGCATTGATATAAATAATAAAAACAAGAAAATAACATATTGCAAAAGTACCTGCAATGAGTAAAGATGGCTGACCAGTCATATCCAAGTGTTAACTAAGTCCAGGCCAGGGTATGTAGACTCTAGGTCTGATCCTCATTTATAATAAGGCCCCTTCACACCTCTCTGGCTGTGTAAATAGGCTCCAAAGTGGGAGAAAATATGATTCATAGTATTTATTATAAGCAGGGCCAAACTTTCAATTGTCATGGCTTTTACAGGACTATCCCATTTTGACCCTTCAGAATTTCTATCCTGGTTGAAGCAGAACATTTCTCACATTCAAGGCCACACTAGTAGCTAGGTATGGGGCAGTTTGCTCCAGGACTCCTTAGAGATGGCTCCAAACCAAGTGGCATTGTGACTTAACACAGGGTAGCAGCTCCACTTATGTTTGGCCCAAGTGTCTTTCCATTTCTATCTACAGTCAAGTGGCTGGGCAAAACCTGAGTGGCGCTGTATCTGGCTTTAGCTCCTTGAAAGGTTGGGAGGTATGCAATAGTGACAAGGTGCCCCACGGATTGGCCAGAGCCCCACTGTGCTAGACATCATAAAAACACAGAACAGGAAGAAACTCCGTGTCCTTCAGAATTTCCAATCTAAGCAGCAATTTAAATTTACAATCTCTGTAAATGTAATTTTTTACTCACATGAAGGACCTTTGTACAAAGTAGTGCAAAGGGGCCTTAGTGCAAGCAAGAATTAGACACTCTGACTTCAGTAATTTAAAAAATTGATGTTAAATAAAACCCTGATGCGATTTGACTCATTTGTTCAATTTCAGATGCAATTACCTACATTTACCTACACAAGGTGACCTCCAAACCTAATGAAAGGTGTTAGCATAGAAGTATATAATTTAGGTTCATACAAGTATTTAGGCCTGTGTATCTGCCTAAGATGGTATTCTGGCCCTGCTATTGGGTCCTGTTTGCCTTCCTGAGAACTAAGTTTTTTAAATACACATATAAGCAATGAACAAAAGCCTAGAGTGTTCCTTTTGCCTTCCTGCAATTAGATGGGTTTTCTGTTACTGTATAAAAAAAAAAAAAAAAGTAGTTAAAACATTTCCAAGGTACAGTAAAACTACAATATGTAAATACACAAATGAGGGAAAGCTCTGACTCCTCTTCAAAACAGATGCCAGAGCAAGGCCAAGCAAGCAGCTAGGGAAGTAAAGGGAAGCGTTTTTAAAAAAACCCTCATAAACATAGTGTCATGATCATGACCATAGCCAAGATGTGACACTGTTCCCTGCCCCTCCCAAGGGGTCCAGAAAGGGTTATACTCAGGCCCCTAAACCCAGATCCCCCCTCCCCAAAACAGAATATAATATTCTGAAGGGGTGGTACTGGTAGGGCACAACAAGCATAATTAAGGCTATCAAGGAAAAGACGGGGAAATGGGGGGCTGATTGCCAGCATACAGAATTATAACCAGGGAGGGAGGGAGTTCTCTGAATGTATAGAACTAGAATTGGGGGTGGAGTAGGGAGGAGGGTATATAAAGAAATAAATCCAACTGGTATGAAGGGCTTAGAGATACAGTTCTGGTTTTAAGCTTGTCAGTGTAACCCTCAATAAACTCTTCACAAAGTGCCCACAGATGGACTCTGGACAGTTATGTTCTGATGAACTCTGTCTGGGAATTGAGAAGGGACAGGGCAGGGAAGCCCTAACAAAAGATTATAGCAGCGTTGTAGGACAATCATGATCAGAAAGGTTCCAAAGAGGCAGCCATGTTAGTCTAGTAAAGCGCAAAAAAAAAAAAAAAAAAAGCAGTCTTGTGGCACTTAAAGACTTAACAGATTTATTTATTGCATGAGCTTTCATGGGAGAAAATCCTACTTCATCAGATGCTTTGAAGAGGAGGAACTTAGGGTTTTTCTGGTACTTCTTTTTGCCATTGATCTGATCTCAGTAGAAAAAATGATGGCCCGTAAAAGTCCAGCCCAGAAGTCACTGAGTCTCAGTGAAAACTTCCCATTATAAAAATTACACAACCAAATGGTAAAAAAAAAATCATTCACTGAATCCTTGAGAAATAGCTCCATTAAGGCAAATAAGGATTTCACTTTATGTAACAAAAGCTACATGCAAATCAGCTATCTGCAAATATTAATTTGACTTATTGGGACTAAATTTTCCCAGTAGTGAAACTACATGACATACATTTATATGTAGTCCATTGTAAACACTGTACCCAGCAATGTAACAAATACCATTGCTTGCTTGCTTTTCTAAAATATTAATATACTTTTACTGAAAATAAAAGGTGCTAGATTGATGGTCTTGGAGAATGAAGTTGTCATCTTAGCCATAGAACAGACACTATCAGATAGTACCCCTCTACACACTGCTCACAAATCCACCTCATCTTTTTCTTTTCTTTTTTTCCCCCTCTCTACAGGATTCACCCTTAGGTATGAGACTTATTCCTGTTTCTGCTAAATCTGTGACCAAAGTGCAAATTAGTGTCAAATGCAGGAGCGTCATTGCCCCAGGAAAAGACCCAGGGCCTAGGCCTCACTTCATATCTCAAGTTGGTGCCCCAAGCTCCTGCCGCTGCAAGTCAGGCCCCAGGGGATACCTGGCTGGGGACTGGGATGGGAGAAGCTGGGGGCCGTTATATTTAACATGTCCCTGCTAGAAACCCAAATCGAACTGGCACATCCATGGATAGGATTTGCTAGTTTGATTTAGGAGAGGGGCACAATTGGAGGTGTGGCAAGATGGCCCTGCCCAGTATATACAAAGAGAGAGACACCCTGGGAGAGAGAAGAGCAAAAAATGTTAAATTGAAATAATGCAACTATTTTGATTTAACTGTCATTTTGATATAAATCGAGGTTTTATTATAGCGAAATGACCATTCCTTATGTCAAAATGAAGGAGCTCCTCATTTTGAAATAAGGAAAGCTAGTATAGACATGCACTACTTTAAATCGAAATAATCATCATTATTTCAATTTAAAGTGTAAGTGTAGACATACCCAAGTGTTTCATGAAATGCCTGGAGCAAACAGCAGGAGTTTCTGGTAAGTGAGATGTGTCTATAAACAAGAAAAATAATAAATAAAATAAGAAATGCATAAAATCATTTTATTTCATCAGAATGTTTATTTTTATAAGGCTACACTTCAAATTACCTGCTTCTGATGATATTAAGTATACATACGCTTTGGGTCCCAATTCCAAAATCCATTAAAAGCAATTGGTGTCCTTCTGTTGACGTCAGTGGCTTTTGGATTGGTCCCCTATATACCGTTGTAAGATGGTTTGCTAGACATCTCTGGTCTTGGTTGTAATGATGTCTTGTGTATTCTAGGAAGCAGAATGTGCCTACACGCTGTTTGTAGTTGCCATTTATTGGCTCACAGAAGCTCTACCGCTGGCTGTTTCAGCTTTACTTCCTGCCTTAATGTTCCCAATGTTTGGAATTATGGCATCCAAGGAG
Source organism: Podocnemis expansa (assembly GCA_007922195.1). Taxonomy (NCBI): domain Eukaryota; kingdom Metazoa; phylum Chordata; order Testudines; family Podocnemididae; genus Podocnemis; species Podocnemis expansa. The sequence continues at coordinate 12,017,873 of ML682013.1, forward strand.
GTAACCTTCCTTTTCTTCCCTACCTCCTTAGGCTGCACATACTATCTTCTCTCACACTGGAATCCTCTGAGAAGGAACTGTATAATGCAGCAATTTTCATCAGCTGTCTCTTACTGTATGTTTCTGCAACCCTTATCGCAATGAGGCCACAAGCTCAGGACTACTCACAGGCTCAAAGTTAAGCACATGCTTAAGTGTTTTTTCTTGACAGAGATCTATTCAGCTGGTTTCTCCTCGTGCTGCAGGAGAAACCAGTAGAAATTATTTCAGGCATCATCTCTGAGCCAGAGTTGTCTCTTCCGTGAAATAGGATGATAATATTTATATACCTTGGCAAAATACTTGTAGATAAATGAATTTTAAAAAGTGCTATGCAGGTGCCAAGTGTTGTTATACTACATTACATTAAAACGTGACATGCTTAAGGGCCCAGTAACACCTCTCTTGATATGGATGGGAATTGATATTACTGTATCTCAAACCAGAAAAACACATGAACATGTGAATAGTCTTGAACTTGAGGCACCATTTTTATAGGCACTGTAGGATCGTGTCCCAACTCCTTGTATCTCAAAAGGTGTGTTCACACAGCATTCTTATTTTGAAACAACAAAGTTTCGAAACAAGCCGTCTATGTGTGAACATAGCCAAAGGGTTTCCCATGGGGAGGTAGCTGGATGCTTTAATGATAAAATGGGCTAATGCAGCAGGCTTTCACATTTGGCTTGAGTCATATGTGAAACGTGTTTGACGATCTTAGGCTGCTTACATCACAAACTTTATTATCCTCTTTCTTCCTTTTTAACTCAGTGTACCTCGTGATTTGCATGGGTTTCAGAGAGAGCACCAACCTGTAAAACCAAAAAGGACCTTTCCAACTCACCTTTAAATGCATGCCCTAAACTTATTTCTGCTGAGGTTGATTTTTTAATTTGATCATATTAAAAATGATAGGTAACAAGCACCCAGTTCACTAACAACTTGTTTTTGACTTCAGGTGGCCTCTGCTTATTTCAAAGATTTTCATCTATTATTAGCTGGTGTAATTTGTTTGGCAACATCAATAGAAAAGTGGAATTTGCACAAGAGAATAGCTTTGAAAATGGTGATGCTGGTGGGTGTGAACCCTGCATGGTATGTATGAAATACTACATTGGAATATGATAATGTTCATAGAGAACTTAATGCTTCAGAAATATTTGCCTGCTGTGGAGGGAGATTCTTTTATTCTTTGCTGCTGAAACAAAATGGATATGTGAGATGCTGTCATTGAACTATAGTAGATGATGCATTGTTCTTTTTCTGAAATTCCAGTTATAAGGGTAATTAGGATACAAATGTGTCCTATTTTGAATGCTTTGATTGGATCCTTGGGGTATGGCCAGGAACTGTGGGACCAGGGTTTTCCCCAGGAATTGAAATGGGAGGGTGTTGGAACGTACAGGCGGGTGTGAGGGCCAATGAGGTATGAGACTGTGGTGGTGAAGAGAGGCTATATGGCACTATACTAAAAACTGAAAAGTGATTCATGAATGACCATTTTCTTAGATTATCACACGAAGTTAGCTACTGGTCTAGGACCAATACCATTCAACATATTCCTAAATGATCAGGTAAAAAGGGGTAAACACTGAGGTGATAAGTTTTGCAGATGGTGCAAAATGATTATTATTAAATTTGAATTATTAAATCCAAACCAGACTGTGAGGAGTTTTACCATGGAATCTTACAAAACTGGATAACTGGACAACAAAATGGCAGCTGAAATTCAGTGCTGATAAATACAAAGTAATGCATATTTGAAAACAGAAACCCAATGATACATATAAAATAATAGGGTCTAACTTAGCTGTTACCACTAAAGAAAGCGAGAGATTCATAGACTCTGAGGTCAGAAAGGAATGATATGATGGCCTGGCCTCCTACACAATGCAGGACACAAAACCTCACCCCCTCACTCCTGTAATAAATCTCTAACCTCTGACAGAGTGAAAGTCTTCAAGTCATGATTTAAACACTTTAAAGAACAGAATCCACCAGCAAGTGAGCCATCCCATGCTGTCTGCTACAGAGGAAGGTGGAAAGCAGCTGCCATCTGCCCTGGGGGAAAATTCCTTCCCAAATTCTGACTCAAAATATGTTGATCAGTTAAACCCTGAGCATTTGAGCAAGTCTCACCAGATATCGGAGTCTATTGTGGATAGTTCTCTGAAAAATTCTTTTCAGTGCATGTGCAGAAAAGCTAATAGCATGTTAGGAAAGAACCATTAGGAAAGGAAATGGATTTAATAAGACAGAAAATATCCTAATGCCACTGTACAAACCCAGGTCACTCCCACATCTTAAATATGGCATGCAGATCTGGTTGCCAAAGCTCAAGATATATAATAGATATATATTTGAATTGGAAAAGGTACAGAGAAAGGCAATTAAAATGATTAGGGGTATTGCACAGCTTCTATCTGAGAAGAGTTTAATAAAACTGGGACTTTTCAGTTTGGAAAAAAAATGACTAAGGGTGGATACAGAAGTCTATAAAATTGTGACTGGTATGGAGAAAGTGAATAAGGAAATGCTATTTAATATTTCATGTAACACACGAATTAGTTATCCCCCAATGAAATTAATAGGCAATAGGTTTAAAACAAACAAAAAGAAGTATTTCTTCCCACAACACACAGTCAACCTGTTTAACTCTGCCTGAGGATGTTGTGAAAGCGAAGACTATAACAGGGTTCAAAAAAGAATTAGATAAGTTTAAGGAGAATAGGTCCATCAATGGCATTAATTGGGATGGGCAGGGATGGATACACCACCATGCTCTGAAATGTGCTTAGTCTCCTTTTGCCAGGAGATGGGACTAGATGTCAAGAGATGGATCGTTCCATGACTGCCTATTCAGTTCATTCCCTCTGAAGCACTTGGCATTGGCCACTGTCAGAAGACAGGCGTCTGACAAAGTGGGATTTTCTCCTATGAAAGCTAATGTGATAAAATCAATTTGTTAGTCTTTAAGTGCCACAGTACTCCTTGCTTGTTTTGCTGAACTAGACTAACATGGCTACTCCTTTGGAACTGGGCTAGATGGCCAGGGGGCAGAGCCAGCATTGCCATTCTAATGCTCTTACATAAAAATTAATTAAAACATAAACATTTTTTTAGTACAGAAAATATCCAAGATAATGAACTCTCAAGGTAGTGATGATGTGAGAAACAACCTTGGCAAATAAAGCATTTTAAAAATCTTGGCCTATGAGGAAACATTTATATAAGCTTCCTAGTCACAAATCTAGCATTCTGGAGCAAAGTCACTAAGACACAGTAAGATAATAAATCTGTTAGTCTTTAAAAGTATTACTAGACTCCTTGTTTCTCCCTTCTTCATACCTCACTCATCTTGTCCTCCTCCTTGTCAGTACTGGAGGGTGACCCACAGTTCAGAGGTACTTTCACAAGAGTTCACTTTCCAGGGAAAAGGTAGCAGCACCTTGCTTGTTCCTCCAGCTGTTGGTCGTGTTGTTTTTCACTACTTCAGTCAATCACCTTTGTTGTGGATATATTCTCTTTCTCTATACTTTGTGTGATTTGACTTCTGTGATTTTAGGTCTCAGTGGGGGGAACTTAAGTTGATGCATGCTGGAAGTCTCTTCTAGTCTCCACAAAGTATGGTTACTTTCCCACACTCCATGTCTGAGCACTAGCACTTAGACCTACCTGATTATCTGTGATTGCAGGTATAATGTTCACTTAAAATAACAAAAAACTGTGTACAGAGCCTGACTAAGAAGGACAAGCACTATTTGACCAGCCCAGTACTTGGTAAAAGAGCTGATTGCTAATCAGATAGTTCTTGGAAGGGAGAGCCCATAATATCAAGCAAACATCTGTCCCCTTCCCCCACAACTGAGAAGCAATCTGACATGGCATCTGAACCTCCTTAAATTTGCCAAAGTGCAACCAGACTCCTTGTTTGCTTTCCTTACTTCTTAGTGAGTTCAGTTCAGTCCAGTCATTTCCATCCAATAACCAAATTGGTGTAACACTATGTTACTAGCTATCTAATAACTGGGTGGGGGGTTGGGGGGGCTAAGGGTGTGTGTAAGGGGGGTGGTTAGGGAAATCCCTATATAGGACGGCTGTTTCCCTTTAACTCTAGCCTGGGCTGTCTCTCACAAACATCCAGCCCCCCCAGCTGCTGTTCTTACCCTGCCAGCAGCATGCAGAGCCACACCCAGCTAAATTGCATGAAGCCTCCCTAAGCCACTCACACAGAGAAACACCAGCAAATCTCCCAGGCCCCTAGCTTTGCACTAAGTGCTGGATTTAGGCACAAGCTAAGTAAACTACAGCTTAAGGCCTGCCTTCCTCGCATTATGAGGGGCCTCTAAAGGCCAGGAATATCATGGGCATCAATGCTGCAAGAAAAGTTGTCTGCACTAAGCGTTTTGTGCATAGAAAATGATAAACTTTGTAGCTTATGATTTGAAGCTTGATGTATTTTAGGGCTTCAGCATGTCTTAATCTGGCTCTCCTTGCACCCCAGAAATATACCATCTTAACGCTGCTCAATATCTGCTCTTGAATTGTGCAAGCTTATTAATTAGTTCACCACTTCAAAGGAAAGTGAACATGTACCACCAGCCTTTGTAACCTGAGCAGATTTCCCAAGCATTTTAAACCAACTCACTGGTAAGGATAAAACATTAAAATATGTTTATTAACTATTTAGAGAGATTGTAAGCGATTGGCATAATGGTCAGAGGTGGTTACATTAAGAAACTAAAAAGTAAATACTTTTGAGTAAAAAGTAAGCACTCGAAAGTATTTGGAGTGTTCTGTTCACTTTCAAAATATACTGGATGGCAGTCCTCACCTGTAACAGTTCACAGTTTAAAAGGGGAAGGGAAATAGGAACACAGAAAAAGAGGGGATAAAACATTCTTTACAAAAATAAAAGCAAGAACCGCAGCTATCTACAACTGGCCTCTGCTTTGCCATTATCTATGAAGAAAGCAGCTACCAGTCAGAACTGAACTCCAACTCAATGGTCAGATGTCATGAAGAATCTTCAAAAGTGTCTGATGAAGTGGGATTTTTCTCAGATGAAAGCTCATGCGATAAATAAATTTGTTAGTCTTTAAAAATGTCATTGTTTGTTATGAAGAAACTAAAGATACGCACCATACATTTATCTATTGATAACAAGCTAACGATATCATGAGAGTGAAAACCATACTCTTTTGCTTCTGAACACGAAGGCTCTGGGAAGGGTAGAAGCCTCCATCTACATCTCAGTAAAACTCGACAGTGCTGTGTGACTCAGGCTGCCCAGAATATGAGATGTTAACAATCCAACTTTAAGGAATGGAAAGAGTTAAATATTTAAAGACCAGGTAAAAAGAAGTCTGATCTTCGAGGTGGAAAATGCTTTAGATCTCCTTTTGGCAGTCCAGGATTATTCTTATTCTTCATTGCTTTGTCTGCCTTAGTTTTCAATAATTTATATAATGAGCCTTCCACTATTTTCTTTGATAACTACTCTCTACCCTGACAAGCTTCACTATTAGAAAAATGTTCCTGCTATTCTACATTTTACTTTGTTCAGTTTTCTTCTATTACTCTTAACTAGTCTCATTGAGCCTCTTAAACAATTCCCATCCCTCCTGGGTGTTCATGCCTTTCAGATATTTGTACCTAGTTTTTGTGACCCCCCTCCCCCCACAGTTTCACTAAGCTTTGCTCACTAGTTATTTTAATCTTTCCCATCACTCATTCTTATCGGCCTTTTCATTTTGGCTAAAGTCTAGTAACCCAGCACATGACCTGAATGCTGTGCTGAGTATTGGGCCAGGGAGCTCTCTGTGCCCCTGTAGATAAAGAAGCAAGGAGTACAGGACAATCTCTGTGCAAAAGAATAAATAGGCACAAAACTGACATCAGACATCACAACACTCAAAAACCAGTTGCTGAGCACTTCTGCCTTTCTAATCACTCTGTGAATGACTTCTTAACAACGGTGGTCAAGAAAGTCAATGGGACATCAAGACTTTGAAGAGAAATGTTTGAATTAGAATTGATATGCAGATCTGATTGTGTGAAAGCAGGATTAAATAATGACTTTGGCTTCTTTTCTCATTTCAACAGGTGATTTGCTTTCACCCTCCTCTAAGTGCTATTTCTCTGTGTTTCAAAGGGGCAGCCGTGTTAGTCTAGAAAAGCAAAAAAAGCAAGGAGTCTTGTGGCGCTTAAAGACTAACAGATTTATTTATGGCATGAGCTTTCGTGGGAGAATATCCCACTTCATCAGACACTTTCAAGAGGGAGAATTTACAGGACTGAAAGAAAATAAATGCAGGGGAGTGTAGGACGTGGGATCAGGTCATAGTGCAACAGCAAATCAGAGCATTTGTAAGGATTCAAACTTTAGGAAACAGTATACAGAGGGAGAGTGAAGTCAAATTACCTGTTACAATGTGAAAAGAATCGTGACTATGGATTCTTTTCACCTTATAACAAGTAATTTGACTTCACCCTCACTCTGTATGCTGTTTCCTAAAGTTTGAATCCTTACAAATGCTCTGATTTGCTGTTGCACTATGACCTGATCCCACGTCCTACACTCCCCTGCATTTATTTTCTTTCAATTCTGTAAGTTCTCCCTCTTGAAAGTGTCTGATGAAGTGGGATATTCTCCCACGAAAGCTCATGCCATAAATAAATCCGTTAGTCTTTAAGTGCCACAAGACTCCTTGCTTTTTTTCCCCTGTGTTTGAATCTTAACAACTGCTCTGATTTGCTGTTACAGTGTGACTCGTTCCCATGTCTTACACTCCCGTGCATTTATTTTCATCCCATTCTGTAACTTCCCCAATCTTCAAAGCATCTGACAAAGTGGGATTTTCTCTCACAAATGTTCATGCGATAAATAAATTTATTAGTCTTTAGATGACACAGGACTCCTTGCTTCTTTTGCTGAAATAGACTAAGATGGCTGCTCCTTTGGATTTTGTAGATAAAAGACTCCTGCCCTGAGGCCATGGAGCAGACATTCCATAAGCAATACTGAAACCATAAGGACTGCAAAACAAGCAAGGAGTCTTGTGGCACTTAAAGATTAACAAACTCCTTGCTTGTTTTGCTGAACTAGGCTACCACGGCTACCACTTTGGAACTTGGCAACCTGAGGACTGCAGTAGTTCTTCCCTGCTTCTGTCCCACTGACCAACAATGCTAAACCACCACTTCCTCATGAAAGCAAGACAGAAGATTGAGTACTAGAGGCCTCACCATTATCCCCATTCAATTCCACCATGCCCAGTGCAAAGAGTCACGCAAGGGTCCTTTCTGTGCAGAGCTCTCGGATCCTCTAAGCCAGGGGTCTCAAATACTCGGCCCATGGGCCGAATGCAGCCCCTAAGGGTATTTCCTGGGGCCCTCAACAACACTGTTGTTACCAATATTTGCCATATAGTTGCATGAAAAGGTTTCTGTGGTGTGGCCCTCAAGTTAATGTACTAGTCCTTATGCCATCCTCTACTAGTTGTCATGCAGCCCTTGTGGTGATTTGAGTTTGAGACCTCTGCTCTAAGCCAGGGGTTCTCAACATCTTCTTCACCATTGCAACACAGCTGGGATGGACACACCACACCGCTGCTTCTACTGAAGAAATCATGCTCTGAACAGCTTTTTCAGCAGTGGGAGGCTTGACTGGCAGCCCCTGATGCTGTGAAATGGCTGATTCCATGGTGGCCCTTGCAAAAGCTGCTGCAGCTTCAGCTCTTAAAGGGACAGCAGCATAAACTCCACCTGCTGCTGCAGCTCTCTTCAAGCTGTTGGCAGCAGGCTGATTTCACATGACAGAACTCAGTCACCATGCCACAAAACACTTTTGTGTCACAACACAGTGGTGAACCCCTGCTCTAAGCCATTGAGGTCCTGCCCTTCTATGGACTTACAGGAACCACAGATCTTCTGTCAAGGGAGACTGTAAAGTCACAGAGGTAGAAGCTGGGTTTTTGGCCATTTTTTTCCTTCTCTAAATTCCCACCAGTTTTGTATTTGTATTTTATATTTCAGACACGGTATTTTAGAGAGCATGTCACCAGTAAAAGACAGCAAGGACTACAACCTTGCTTGATTGAGATGTAACACTTCCAATTTGTATGTAGCCTAAAATCATATGTGATAGAGGTGCCTTCTTGGTCAGCCATGCTATCAGTGTTTTAAATAATCAGCCATCATACCTGAGCACTCTTCATCTGGCTGGAGTTCTGGTTAGAACTGTGCCCTAAACTTCAACACAGACAACAGATGAATTCCTGGTCTCATATAAGCCAGTGGGTGTTTAGCATTGACTGATCTCACTTGGAAGCACTTCAGTGGAGCCCGCGTTTCATTCAAGAATTCACCAGATGGGACAAACAGTATGCTCCATTCTCAGGTTAAGTGAAGCTGCACTGTGCTTTGGTTATTCTTGGCAGCCAGCTTAGCAAGGCATACCTTAGAACAGCCTGGGGGCTACTCTGAATTATGCTATGGGCTGGGCTACCCCCTCATGAGCCCCAGGACCAGAAGAACACAGCAATGGTGTAGAGCACCCTTGGTTCCCCACTAGCTTCACTCTATTTCAATTACAGCTGCAGATAGTGCCCACAAAATGGGTCAGTAATGCAAGTAGGAATCTCCTCTCATTGTTGTATGGCAAAACGAGACCAACTAAAATGAATGAAACCATCATTCAATATTTCATACAAAATGCCACTTGAAATACCGGGTGTGGAATAGATTAGGAAAAACTGAGGTTGAATCAGGGTTAGGACATACTCTATTATTCTTTAGATCAGTTGAATCATCAATGCTTAATCTCTGAATCTGTTGGGAACAGGTTAATTCGCCGTTGTACTGAATGACCGTCTGAACATCTGACTATCGAATGTCTGATGTCAGCAAGAAATTGGTTCAAAGTAGCTGTCAGTGAATGTCCTTTTCTTTATTTCTTAAGGTTGCTACTAGCTCTGCTAAGGTTGGATGCTTTTCCAATATAAATATGCTTCCAGAGCTTTTGGTGTTCAAGGCCAATGCCCTTCTGTCATTCAGATTCTCCTTGTCACCCACTTGTTTCACACCTCCTACAAGAGACTAAATGAAGATCTGTCCAAGTCCATAAGTGTCATTCTAGTGGTCTGGATCAGTAAATTAGCAGGTTGTGCAGTCAAAAAAGAACAGCTCTGTATTATCAGTATTTTTGTTTGTTTGTTTGTTTGTGCAAAAATGGGTAGGGATGACAAGCAGAGAGAAAATCTATTTGTCTAGGGCCTGAATTTAGCTAGTAGGTTTTTTGTGTCCCTACTATGCAAAAACAGTTGTATTTTAAATGGCAATGTTGCCATTAGAGAGAGAGCTACCATGGGAGTAATTATGAATTTTTAAAAAATACTCAGTCCTCAAACTGCTCCAGCTGAATTGATCAATCCCTATAATTCATGTAACACCGTTCATGCAAGTGAGTTACAAAATGCTTTGCAACCTTTAGTAATGGGATTGGATGACATTATTTTCATTCATTTCTGTTCAGCCATTGCTGAACTGCTGCCACCTTTTGGTGAGAAAAATATCAACAGTTTAAGTGTATTCATTACTAATACACAACAGTTTAGGACTGTATTAATTTAAAATTACAGAGAAAATTTAGGTGGACGAATGATAAATTCTCAATGAAAACTCATCCATCGTGCTAGGTTTAACACATTCACTCTCACAGAAAGTGAAATGGAGCACAAGTTTCTGATCTATTCTCACGTAAGTTCAAACAGCAGTAACGCTAATGAAATTGACAGAGTTACATCAGTATAAAACTAGTGTAAGGGAGTTCAGTGCCAGACCAAAGCTCCGTAACAGCTGATGTGATCTAACACCAGTTTGATGTTTCCTTTGAAAGCCAGCGTATGCTACAAGCCACTTGGATCAGTGCTGACTTTATGTATGCCTCCACTGACTTTATGCCTGTCTATTTTATGTGTGACCACAGCATATGTAGACGTTCCCAGCTAGCTCAAATAGAAATAGCAGTGACACCACAGCAAGACTGGTTACCAACTCGAGTGCATACCTAGGGTCCCAAGAATACTGGTACAACCCATTCTGCCATCTACTCAACTGCTAATGGTTTTTTGTGCAGCACCTAGATTTTTACCTAGTGAACCATTCTTCTGAGTCTTAGCTAAATCCATTTTTTTCTAAGTAGCTTGTGAAATATGACTAAATTATAGCATGCGGTGCAACAGCCCTTAAATTGGTAAATTTGAACTTGTAACAATCTGAGGTATCATGATGTCTTGGATCAAGTAGTGTTTAAATCAGAGGTTCCCAATCTGTGGCCCATGGGGGCTTTCAAAGTGATCTGTGGCTCCCCTTCTGCTGACTGCACCCAGACAGCGAAAGTTGCTGTGAGGCTGAAAGACAGGTGCAGGCTCCTGGCTGCAACCAAGTGGATGGTAGATAAACACCACCCACTCCGTTTGTAACAGAAAACATAGGAAAGTGTTCTGCCGTGTTCCATAGGTGCTAGGTCCCTGCTGGAGCCAGAGGGTGGGGAGCACTGATCTTTTGTGCCCCTGCCTGCAGATGGGAATCACTGCTTTGGGACCTACGAGGAGCACATGGGGCTACAGTATGCATGTGGTTTCCTTGCTGCAGCCAGGGAGATGGGAGATTACCAAGGAAGCAGTCTCCTCTTTGAGCTCTGTCTGTCTGGTTGCAGTGGTGGGCAGCATGATGGCAGAAACTGGTGGTCCTTGAGGGTTATAAAAATATCTATGGCCCTCGAGCCAAAAGAGGTTGGGAACCAATAGTCTAAATCTATCTTGATACCATAAGTAAATAACATTCGTCTTATTTTAATTGTATAATAAAATAGTTGACCGGTACAAAACTTTACAAGTAGATATGATTTGTGTGAAGAACTCTTCTTCTATGTATTCAGAAAAAATCACAATCAGATCAACATCCCTGAACAGTGAACACAAGTTTGTTTGTTTTTTACAGTTCCATCTTTATACTGAAAATGTTTTCATTTTGTATTAAATTGGATGTTGATAACCAAAGTTAATGGAACAGTAATAGACTGGAGCCCTTTGCATTTCAGGCTTACGCTGGGTTTCATGTTTAGCTGTGGCTTCTTGTCCATGTGGCTTAGCAACACCTCCACTGCTGCCATGGTGATGCCAATTGTAGAGGCTGTCGCTCAGCAGATCATGGGTGCTGAAGCAGAAGCTGATGCCTTAGAGGTGACTTATACAACTGGATCCACCAATCATGCACTGGAACTTGATGGTATGCAAAGAGACGGTTTTGATATTTATCCACCTTCATTCTTTGGCTAGAAAGTGATCAGATAAAGTGAAGTTTTTCCCTTTCCATTAATATTTTACAGAAGGTATTAGTGAATGTGAAGCTAGTGACTGGAAGGAGAAAACAAAACAAGATAATCGGTAAAGTTTATGGATTTAACATTCATATTTAAACAATGCCTTTAAGCAAAATAGTTCTTTTACTACAGCAAGGAACTTTGTTTTTCCAGATACAACAATGGCCCATGTCACACTGTGTGTAAGACTGAAAAGGAAAAGGTATTTAAGATGTGATTATTTTAAAAACAAACAATGCAATTAGCACATTAATTACCCTAATTTTAATCTAACCATATAATCTAGTTTTTAATAGCACCTAGCACTGTGTTGCCTAAATGTTGATATTTTTATGTATGTAGATGTATAAATACATATGATTTGTAGTTTTTCTTGTGTTATTGATCATTAGAGTGCTCACAATGTGGTTGGTGTTACACTGTTCCTGCCTCACAGTTCACATTACAAATTACTTCAAATATTGAGTATCATGTGTGTGTGTGTACACCCACAGACACACACACACACCTTTGTTCAGCCCCAGCTCTGCAAATGTCTATGCATTGCTTAAGATTACACACTAAAGTAGTCTCATTGGTTATGTCTACACTATGGGCTTAGGTCGACTTAAAGCCCTTTAATAACTCCTGCCCTGGAACACCGGCCAGGGGTGATGCCGGCTCCCCCCGACCCTGGCTGCCTGCAAGTGGCCAGGGTGATGCTGGCTCCCCGCACCCCTGGCTATGGAGAAGGACTTGGAGCCAGACCTAGTCTCTCTCTGCCTTCCCGGCACCAGCGGAAAGGAGCTAGGGGGTGCCATCACTCCAAGCCCCTCTCCACTGGTGGTGGGGAGGGGGGTGGAGCCAGCTCCTGCCAGTGGTGACAAGTGACCCAGGGCCCAATTGAATTCTGTGAAATTGACCAGCCTCCTGCCCTGATAAGTGATGGAGGGGGGAAAATTCGGCCGAGGTCACTTGTCAGGGCTGGTAGGAGCTGGTTCCAAACCCCCCTGCCCCACATAAAGAGCGGGTGGGAGCCAGGTCTGGCTCCTAGCCCCTCTTTGCTGGCCCCACCAGCAGCAGAGAGGGGCTCGGAGGGGGACCCAGCACCCAGCTCCTCCCTAGAGGGCAGGTTCTGGATCGGCTTCTGGAGCCAATTGGGCTCAGGGTACCCAATCCAAACTGGGGGCGGGGTAGGAGGAGGGGCGCCCTGAGTATGTCTGTTCCCTGTCTACACAGACATACCTTGAAGTCGACTTAACAAAGTCAACCTTTTAAGTTGACTTCCAGCCCCTCCCCCCCCAGTGTAGACATAGCCATTGATTTCAGTGTGATTACTTCCACAAATAAAGATAAGCACACATAGAATCATAGGGTTGGAAGGGACCTCCTGAGGTCATCTAGTCAAACCCCCTGCGAAAAGCAGGACCATGTTAAGTATTTGCAGGTCTGAGGCCTTGTGATGGATCAAACAGCTTTCAGAAATCACTGCTGAACCCTGCTTGCACTAAAGGACCATTCTTGCAATGCTGAAGTCAATCGGAGTTTTGCCATTGTCATAAATCGGCACAGATTCAGGCCTTACATGTGTGGTTTAAAAAGAAAGTAGTTCTACCCCAGTGGAGCTAAATTAGTGCATTCCACCAAAAGGGAAACACACACGTCACCATCCAGTCCAGATTCCCCAGAATTCAAAATGTCTGTGGGCCAAATTCTGAAGTTATTATTCAGTTATTACTCTCCCTTATTCTGTGTAAGGACTGAAGAAAACTAGGGACAGGATTCTATATTTCCTTATTTCTGTATTTCCTCTTTGTAATGTTTCTGTCACCATAGTCCTAGGCACCATCACAAGCTGCATATGAGAATACACCTAGCAAATGAACAGCCCCGTGTAATTCCTGAAAGCTGGTTACTACTTAAGGAAACTGGTTTTCAAATAGAGTTTATAATGTCAGATGAATCCTTCTCATCTATTAATCAATCCATATTCTTATTGAGCAGAATCCACCTCCAGCTGAGACAACAAGGAAGTACAGAACTCAGAAAGATCACATGATGTGCAAAGTGATGTGCTTGTGTATTGCTTATTCTTCTACCATTGGAGGACTGACTACAATCACTGGAACATCAACAAATTTGATTTTTGCTGAGCAGTTCAACACGTAAGATGAGATATCAAGTCTTTTCTATACCTGTTACTCAGAAGTCCAAATACTTTTTGTTCCCATGGCTGGTTTCCCGCCATGTTCATTACACTCTGGAGTCTTATATGATGACTGGGCAATACCTGTCATTATGACTGACTTAGTTGTTTTTCCATAAGATATACAATGACATTTCTGGATGATATCTGATTTGTGTATGTTCAGTTGCATTGGGATAGCTTGCAATGACTCATCCCACAAATGCAAAATGATGGCCAGATTCTCCATCCTTCCTCAAACTGAATAACACTTTACCCTTTGAATTCTCCCACTGAAACAGCTGAGGAGTTAGGCACTGCTCAAGGAATTAGGTACTGCTCAATTTGAATATAGGGAACCAATGGCTCAGTTTCTAGCCCTAAGAGTCTTATTATGCTCACTGCTAAATAGAATTGGAGCTAAGTATTCATTGCATTTTCATTCCAACACAGCTGTGACAGCACCATTTTATCTTCTTGATACTATTTGGCATGCTTTTGAGAGTTATCAATGATCATTTTGTCAGTTTCACTTTGTATACCAAATGTGTCTAATGGGCTACTGTGATTTCAGGTTCTAGGAATAATGTCTGACTGCTCCCTATGTTTCATTAAAATTTGTGAAAATCAGACTTTTACAGCAGGGAATAAGTCATTATTTACATATTACAAAACCCCAGATGGATAAATCAAAGCAGCTAAAGTCCATTTCCTTTCCTTCATCAGCACAATGGCACCTAAAATCAGTCATACAATTGTAAACTGAGCATTTTGCTGCTATGAAGTCACCACTTGCTTCCTCAGCCTCTGGGATAGAAAGAAACATGTTGGAGTGGAGCCAAAGTGCAATGCATGCTTGTGCACCTGTGCCAAGAGAATAGACGCCAGAGATTGTTCCAGTTAGCATAATTTAGAGCAGCCCTGCGGCTACTCTACTTTGTACTGTGAGTTAATGTGGTCCCCAGCTCTTCACAGGTGGGTTACGGCCAATTCTTGCTCCTGCCCTCAGCTAAGTATTCAGCACTATAGCTGTCTTCTCACTCATTTGCACAATGTGAAGACAGTGTTTTCATATCCTGACCTCTTTAATAGATTGTGAAATCCTTTGCGGTACACAGTCAAAGTCATAAATTGTCTAAAAGTTTTCATTGTAAAAAAAAAAATCCCTTTTCATATGCTTAAAACTTTTCTCAAACTTTCAGCTTTTAAGGTTGAAATTTTCCAGGCCTGGTCTCTGACCAAGCATGTGCTTTTTTCAGTTTGGACATTTTGAGAAAAAATGGTCCAGTCCATTTTCAAGAAGAGTCAGGGAAAGAATATGGTTGGCTTACATCAATTAAAAAAAATTGTTCAATGTTTTTTGAACAGTTCTAGCACCTAAGCATAGATTTGGCAAGGAGACACTCAATTTGAACATGTGCCTTTCATTCTCTATGTTCCAACAGCCTAACTTGTATTCCACATGTGTGCTGTTTTTCAAACACAAGGAATTTATTAAATAATGATCTCCTCACATTCGAATGGCTCTGCAAGTCTGTATAAGTAAGCTGTGTGAAATATAAGACCCAGCTAAAACCTTTGAAACCCATCATATTCAGAACCAGAGTGTGACCATTGCAGCATACTCAGTCAGGGAAGTAAGGATGTTTACATTTTTTTTTTTCAGTTCCTTATGCTTGCTACTTGTAACACTCATAGAGGGAGGAAGAGCAATCACTGATGGGCTGTAACTACCCCTCCTGTGCCCTTGATCAGAGGCAAAGGAGAGAGAGTGACAGAAGCAGAGCTTTAGGTAACTGGCCACCACAGCTGAAATAGTACAGAGGAGGAAGCAAACTACATTAGAAGAAGGTCTAGTGCAGGTTACTTCTTCCATTATGAGATTACAGTCTATCCTTTAATGCATGGGGATGTGAAGACTGAGACTGGGCCCTGCAGGAAAGACCTTTGAAAGTACGTAGGGCATCTTACAGAGCTTCAGAAATCTGTAGGAATAGCTAAACGCTCATACACTTGAATTTTTAAATATAGAATCACTTATCTAATCCAGCTAGACACCAGATTCTAACAGGAGCTTAGGAGCTCCCCAAAGCACTGGCAGCTAGGAGTAGGCATCTCCTTCAGATTTTGGGGAACCTGAAGGAAACTGGCTTAAAACCATTCTTTCAATTCTTCCTAGACTTTAACAGTCCTTTCAAAGGTGTGTAAGCAGAGTTGTCCTCCTTCCATCCTAGGAACACAGTGAAGACACACACTACATAATCCTGTTGTAAGTCCTTCAGGGCATTTACTGAGTTAAGTCAGCTATTGATCATAAATCTCAAGCTTTTCCTCTCCTCAACCTAACCTTGACTGTTCTTGGGGTTTTCACTGTAAACTCTTTTTCTGGCCCAATGCCTGGTACCCTCTGCTCCAAGAGATGCTCCATACCCATTCATATCTTGTTGGAAGTAAACTGAGTTGACTTGCTTGTATGACCTACAGATCTTTGCACTATACCATCATGGACAATTCAGAAACCTGGTAACAGACTGATTCTGCAAAGAAGCCTTAAATCTTTATGCAGTGCTCTAGAGGTGGCCATGTCATTAGAGTGCAGTGAAGACAGCATTGTGGGTTTCCGTGGTCACTGTGTCAAACTGATTTCAATATCAAATGCCCTGAGTTTGCAAGTAAGAGAGTTTTTAACTCCACTTGCCAGATCCATAGGATCTGTGCTGGCTTTGGAGCTTCTCAAACACTTTGACTCCTCAAGGCAAGGAATCTTCAGCTGCTGGTTGTTTCAGGACCTGACTTTAAGGCAGGTTTTTCAAATTCAGAGAAAAGTCACCCAAAGGGCAATGGAGTCTTAAATTGCTTTAATTTTTGTGGGTTTGGGATGATGTGCTACCCCCACACTATGTCTTACCACTGCAGATGCCTTGTCCCATGAAGGGGGAAAGGTGGCAATGGTGCCATAGAGGAAGTTGACTTTTGCACCTACACCTGAACAGGAAAGATCCTGCAGAGGGGACCTTCTGTTCTCCTTCAGTTGGGCCCACTGAAAATTCCCTAGATTGTCACAAACTTGTTGTGGGGGAGTGGGTGTAGGGGGCACGATCCCCACACTGCAAGAAGG
The DNA here is from genome assembly GCA_007922195.1 of Podocnemis expansa. Classification (NCBI taxonomy): domain Eukaryota; kingdom Metazoa; phylum Chordata; order Testudines; family Podocnemididae; genus Podocnemis; species Podocnemis expansa. Next base: position 12,034,580 of record ML682013.1, read on the forward strand.
AGTCCCAATTGAGAGGCAAGAGACCAAATCACAATTTTTTGGGTTAAGTACTTTCTATGTGACTTTTATTGAGATAAATAAATTTACAGAAAGGAAAGAAGAGAAAAAAAGTTAAATAAGAGGTTAATATTATTCAATTACTAATATTCCTGTTAAAAAAATTAAAACTTGCAATTCCTATTAAATTACACTTAACAAATCTCATACAAACTGCGGTTTTAGAACTCTATTTCTTTAAGGCATTTAAAGATCTTCTGAGTACAAATTAATTGCCCAATAAACAGAAAATAGAGCACAAATATTACTATAACATTTATCTCCATTCTTGTGCCTAACCCTGAATTAAAACCCCAGTTCCAATCCTGATTGATTATAATTTAACAGAGTGGGGTTTATAAGAGACAGAGAGAGAACACACAATCTGTAGGTAAAAAGAGCTTTGCTATTTACCACATACACACTGAAACATCACACTAAAACATCAGACACAGCCCAGGACAGCATGAACACCTTGCTTCTCCCCCTGGCTCTCCAGACACCATGGATCACTGCCCAGTGAGGCTAGCCATGGGCTGTTTGCGGCTAGGAGTTACAAGGGTCAGCTGGGGTACCTGGCGGGGAACACAAGTGGATTTATTCTTTCATCACACTCTTTCACACTGCTGTTTCCCAATTTGATTGTGGAACACCAGCTTGATTCTGATCTGTGAGGTTAATAGGTTCAGAGCAGTAATAATACACATACACATCCCCAAAAAGCATTTCCCAATTTAAATTCCAAATTTGACCAGAGTATATTTACCACATCTGGATGTTATCTCCAGAGTGACAGACAGCAGACCTGTTTCTTTAAGAGAAAGATACCAAAATGTGATAGAACAGCCCGGTGTTAAGACGGCTCTGGCTGCGGACCAACAGGACAGCCTTCGGGCTCCTATCTGTTGCCGTCAACCCAGTAGCCCACCGGTCTGGCGTCTACCAACTGCAAGCTCCATGCACTTGGCTGGACCGGTGTTAAAGTGGCTCGACCAAGCGCTTCACAGGACAGCCTCCGGGCTCCTATCTGTGGCCTTAGAAATCAGAGCCCACCGCAACCAGCTGCAGTGGTTGAACACCCCCTGCCACCCCCTTCGGATGTGGGCTCTGGCCCTCCACTCCAGGGTGAACAGGTGAAAATTGAAAACTTAGTAAAAGAATTCAAAAAGCAAAAGCAAAAGCAAAAGATCTGCCAAAGAAAAAAACTGCAGACTCCCTTGGTGATCAGTCAAGGGGTTTAACACTCTTCCTTGTGAAGAGTGGGGAGATGCCTAGGGGGTGGCCAGATCCCCTGGCAACACGACAGGCTGCTGGCCTATCGCTTCTCCAACGTGCCTAAGCCAGAATCCCGGCTTTATGCCTTGGACCCCTGAAAATTAGCATATCACTTGTTGTCATAGAAACTTACTGACACTGGTCTGGTCAGCAGAGGAACTCATAAGTCTTTCAGCTATAACTCAGAAGTTTTGCAGCTGTAACTCAAGTTTTACGGCTGTAATGTATAGTTTATTTTATCACTTTCTTTAGGTCTGGTCCCACTCAGCTTGGATACTGACAATAACTCTTCTTGAAGGCCATTACTCCCTGCTGTCAAGAGATAACACCACCTAATTGTAGAGGCCTAACAGGCCACATTCCATAAGACAAGCTGAAGTTTGGCCACAGCAAAAGAAAACACAAAGAGGGGTAGAAAAATCCACCTCTCACAAAACTGTATTCAGGTAATTGAGTTTCAGCTGTATACAAACTTCACAGGGCAGCATCAACCCTTACCAAGAATTAATCATTTTAATGCTTAAGAATCTTCTAAAAATAATAAAAACACATTATGAAGCACATTACTAGCCCGTCCTTGAAAGGAAGGGAATTTTGTTATTAATGCTGAGGGTATAAGTCACTTTAATAAAGGATCCCTATTAAAACTTATCACAGAAGTTAAAAATGGAAAAAAGCTATTACAGCAGGTCAGCCAGTCCATCTCTGTTCAAAGGCAAGATTATATCACTGGGACAATCCAATTTGTCATCACTAAAGTAAACATATTAGAGCATTTAAAAATTATTTAAATGCTAATTCGTCAAAAAAGCTTCCTGAGGAATGCTTACGAGGGGGTATTGAATGGGTAACCTAATCTTCAAGGTACTATAAGAACCTAAGTATTAAATCAAATATGCCCAAAGTCACACCACAATTGGACCCCCTGTAAATGAGTAACTTGAAGAACTTGCCCTGTAGTTTAGAGAGTTTAAGAGCTTGTGCTTCCTGACAAAATTTGCTAACTAATGCAAGCATAAATCAGGTACCAGGGTGATAAGCGTTATATCAAAATGATAGATAAATGGTGAGACTGAGTCATTGTAACACCAAAGTCACTTTCATACTATCTAAGAAGGTCTGTTCAAGAGAATGTATTTTTAACCATTTAATAAGAAATAAACAGCCATGTAGGCAATTGAGCATGTAGAATAATGTACCCACTTTTCTTGTCTTATTTTCTTTATTGTTCCATGACAGCATTGGGTTCAAACAATGCTGTCTCAGCACTAATTACAGTTCAAGTTTGAAATTTTAATCTTAAGAGGCAGGCAGACATTTTGGATCATTCCCGGATGGCATTGTAATGATAGCATCTATTTTTTATTATTACTATTGCAATTTTTTAAAAAGTGGTTCTGTAAGCTTGCACAGCACTTAGTTTAGAAAACATCCCCTGACTCAACAACCTATTTGAGCCAGAGGCTTTCCTTTAAAAGAGTGGAATGTGGAAGATTCAAGTGTAAAGAACTGAAATTGTCCCTGACTGAATGTTCCAATTTCCTTTCCCTCTGACCCTTACAAAAAGAGAAGCGATTTTCCCCCAGTACAGAGTCTACCCCATATGGAGTTAAAAGCTCTGTAGATAGAGCTTAGATAGTGGTTGAGAGCCCCCAAGAGAAAAAAGTAAGTTGTTCATAGGGGAAAAGCTTTAAACACATTTGCTCATTTACCTCTTTCCCAAGTTGCTCTCCATCTCCTCCAACAGTAGTCCCTTTCTTTCAGAAAATCCCAGCACAACTTTCCTTTCCTTAGATTTTTGCAGGTAAGGAGATGTTTGTGGTGGTGTGGCTCTTTTCCCTTAATGCTGGGTTCAGATTAAATGGGACCAGAACAAAATAACAGGGATCCAGTCACTTTCCCAACAGGCACCAACCCTGTAAATGTTCTTGTACATTTTATGAGCAATTACCATTGTTATTAAATGGGCATTGACCCTTTTTCCTCCAATTGTTGCCTTTCCATCTCCATTATCCATCTGTGAACCTTAAATCACTATTTTCCTCAACTACTACCCCTTCTCAGAGAAAGGCCCTTCTTACTCCTCCTCCCATACATCACAATGGTGCATCCTTCTCTACTGTCATCCCCATAAGCTCTGAGGAACCTCCTTCACTCCAGATGAGATATTTACTCCTTACAACACAACAGGCAATAGGACTACACTGATATTCTGTGTTCATGCCATGAGGGTTGGACACGGAGTTATAAGTAGTCAAGTTACTTTAATGGCCCTTGTTATCATGAGACAGAACTGGAGAGAGGGGTAGAGCAGGCCTTTGATAGCCTCCAGCTGAAAACTCCTGCTCTACAGGAGGCAGCTGACAGTGGCAACCTTCCCTGAATATTTCTACTGCCACACAGCCTGATGGCTCTTCATATATGGCATGTTGACTCCTTTTGAAATGCTTAACATAAGTTTATTTTATTTTCATTCAGACGCTACCCAAAATGCCAGTGCATCAATTTTGGATCCTGGTTCATACTGTGCATCCCCATCACTATTATGATTATGCTGCTGTCCTGGGTTTGGCTCCAATGGCTTTTCCTTGGTTTCAAGTAAGTAAATGTTAAAAGCAGTTGATGAAACTATAGGTTGATAATGCATGAGATATTCCATGCTGATCTCAAAGAACATAAATCAATAGCTAATGCACACATGGTAGAATGACGACACATTCTTCTTTCATTCACAAATAGCACAAACAAGTTCTCTGGAAGTACTGGGAATTTACAAGACCAGTTATGGCTTCTCTGAGCTGTCCAACAGGACACTATAGGAAAACTTATTCAAGGAGCCATTTTGTAAAATACATTTTCCATTTCTATGGAATATATGCACATCATTGTTAGAAAGTATCTGAGAGATGATTTCAGATTTTGCACTTTGTGATCGAGATCTTGATGGTGTTGACGTTAATGGTAGTTTCAGGGCTGACCTCAGTGAGGGCAGCATTCAGTCCTGTGTTTGAACATTATTTGTCTAATAAATTCGATGAGCAGACTGGTATGTTTAAAGACAAATATGTTGATTCTTGCTCACAGATATTCTTGTATGGATTTTTAGGTGTTGGTTTGCTTCACTCCTCAGTTGTGCTTCAGGTTTTTGGATAGAAGCACAGTTCTTTGGGCCCACTTCTCCACTGCCTTGAACTCTGGATACTTATTTATATTTGTATGAACTAGATGTTCAAAAGTATGAAAATTGGAGCCAGGTTAATTTAGTGTGAAATGCCTCCCACATAACATTTGCTTTCCACGGGTATAAATGGCTGCTTAAGGTGCAGACAGTGGAAAATTAGGCCCTCAATACTTAATCTTAAATAGAAGCATCTTAAGTTTCCTTCTCATTCCAGTGACAGGCTGAAATTTTAACATTCCATTTTTTCTAAGTCATTTTGACAGTGTTCTTATTAACACTGTGGAGTTGTTAACCTCAAAAGGGTGTGGACTGAAAGTCAGAATTACTAACCTTGTCTCCAGTGAGAGATGCTAGAGAACTCACTAATTAATGTGCTGGCTAGCTATACAGTAAAAACTTGCCCATTGGAAAAAAAAAAGCAGTGTATTAACTGGAAAGAGTCTGATACTGCAAGGCCATAGATGACTGCCCTTAACTTGATGGACGTGTTATGCGCTTCATTTGTTCCTTTGTGAAATCACCACCCTTTATGGGCAAACACATCAGTTTGGCTTTGAAGGCCTTTTTCTTTCTGACTGAAATACTGTGATGAATGTTACTGCCCAGTCATAATCATGATTGTCTAAGACATGAATTTCCAATGTTCTGACGTGAGTTGGCTCCTGGCTATAGGTATTTAGTGGTAGACACACAAGTACTTCAGTCTCATGTTTCTGTTGTTATTAATATTACTTCTTTGAGGGCAGTGCCTTGAGCCGTACTTGTCCCAAGTTCCGTATAAGCACATAGCAAGACATGGTGCCTGTCTCAAGTAGTTTACAATTTAAATAGAATAACAAAGGTAGCATGGGAAATAGAGATACACAAGAAAAGTGACGTGCCTAAGGCCACATCTTGGCCCATTGGCAGAGAGCATGGTATTCTTATATTTGGACCCAGCAGAGAAGGAGATAGATAGGCACAGATGGAGCAGATTGTACTACAGATCTCTGCTGTGCTTGCTTTATTCTTAGGCTGCAAAACTGAAACTAATACAAAAGTGATGCTTTGCACTGGGAAGGGGAGAGTGCTTAAACATTTAAAGGGACAGGAGATCACATTCTTTCCAATCTATTGTGAAAAAAACAGTCCAAATAAGCTTCTGCAAGAGGCTTCAGAGCATAAGGTATCAATCTGACATTGCACTACAATGGCTGACTGTCATACTTAACAGAGAGCTTCACTGACATGTTGTTCATCTCTCTAAGCTCTTTTTCAAAATCTTTGGAGTGTCTCTCCTGTATTTCTAGAAGATTCCAAGGTGCTTTCAGAATCACCTTTGTCTTCATTCATTTCATCTTGGACTTCTCAAGCCAAGATGTGCCAAATAATGGTGGCTATTTTTGTTTAGTTACATACAAAGATAAAGCAATTGATAGTCCATCTAGCTGAACTTTTACCTAGAGTAATAGCTCTCAAAGTGAAACCTCCATGCTCTCAAAGGGAAGTGGGGATGGGGGTGGGGGGACTAAAGGCAAAGAAGCTGCTACTCACCGAAGTTTTGCCTTCACAGCACGGCAGAAGAATTATTCTTTAACTAAGTGTGGAGATGAAGGCAGATGTGGAAAAAAAGACTAAAAAGAAAATAAACGTAAAACAAGAGGCTTGAAAGACACATAGTTGAGCTGTTTCATCTAGGCCTTTCCTGTAAAATTATTTATACTTATAGATTACTTACACTTTTCTCTGGTATAAATCATCAAAACCATAGAGGTTCCTTCTAATGAACTTGGGAGAAAGTCTGGTTATAGGTGTATGTGGAAATCAATGAAATGGCAGTTCCTCAATATCAAGCTCCGTTTTTGTAGGCACTCCTTTAACCAAGACTCCAGCTTCTGACAACACATGGCAAGTTGGGTCTTAATCAGTGTCACTAGATCTCATGTGTCACAGGTGCCTTTAAGGTATTGTTACCAACTTTGCCCACCAACTTGGGGTATGCTCATTTATTAGGGTTGCTTTCTCTATGGGGAAGATGGTACTTCTATTAGTGTGCTGCTTGCGTGACTTGTGTTTCTATAGAGGTGCGTCTGAGTCTATCAGCACTCTCAGCTGACCCCTTATGTGTCCCTGAACTCAGTAGGCTGGGTCACACAGCACTTCTCTGCTGCTACCCTTATGTGCCCCTGTACTGCACCAAACTAGGCTTGATTATGGATCTTGAGCAGGCTGGGTCACACAGCACTTCTCAGCTGCTACCCTTATGTGCCACTGGACTCAATCAGGCTGGGTCAAAACAGCACTTGTCAGCTATTACCCTTATATGCCCCTGGAGTCAATCAGGCTACTATCCCTATCAATGAGCAAACCTTACAGGGTTGTGGGCATTACAGGGATCTTTGGCTAGGTAATAGAAGCGTTGCTGCAAAGTGATATAAAGAAACCAAGACCACAAAGGAGAGGGAATGATGTCTTAAAAGAGTCTGGAAACTGGCTTAATAACAAAAGTCATTTTATTGCTAGGTATCTAAAACTTGTACTACTAATGATAATTACAAAGGAGAGAAGAATACCCCAACATACCCAGTTACAGCATTGATAAACATACAAGGAAAGAAGAACACCCAGCTACAATATTACCTAGATTCTACTGTATCAGGCCTAGAGAGAGCGAGAGAGACAGAGAAGAAAGGGGGGGGGGGTCTCACCACTCCGTGTAGCAGAAAGGTTTCCAGGTTGTGCAGATCAGGGTCAGAGGCTGGATGGAAACAAAGCTCCCACAGCAATCAGCAAGGAAGAAAAGCCAAATCCCAGTGGAAATGATACAGCTTTAGATCCAAGCATCAGGACTCAGGACTCAATCCAGACTCACACAAGATTCAGAAAGGATCCAGTCAGGACTTGCACAGGACACACACTACACTACTGTTCTGTTGGATGTGGGTAAAGGTTTTCTATAAGGACTTGTTTACATGGCCAATACACATTCCTGACTGGGTGTAATGGTTCAGAGAAGCTGACAATACAGTCAGGCAGGCTCAGTATTTTGGGTATCAATTATTATGTCTGTGACTAGAATGGTCTGATAATTACTGAGTTTGTTCGTGCTGGTGTGAGATCCCCCATCAGGCAATGCTTCTCTGTTTCTTCAATCCCAGAGTTCAGTACGGCTCTTGCTTCTTCAATCCCAGAGTTCAGTGCAGCTCCTGCTTTGGAGTCTGGTTCTCCATAGTCAATGCAAATAAAGCTCCATTGTGCTGATGGCTTTTGGATATGGGTAGATTAGCAAAAGGATGTCTCCCATTTCCTACTGTTTTTGGTTTTCAGTTCAAGCAGAGGTTGGGGGATGTGTGGGGGGGAGGGAGGCACAGGCTGGATACTGTGCTCTGATTCCTCAAGAACACAGAGCTAACACGTAACAGTATGGTTACTCCAATGCTAGTCCCTGACCTGCATGGCAGGTCATGGCAGCATTCTCCATTCTGGAGATGGCCTGATGGGCCCAGCAATCCTTCTCAGCAGGCATAGTTATACAAACAGCCGTGTGGAAAATCCTTGTGTTTTGGTGGTCCTCTGTCGTGCAGATTCATAAGATGAACTTACCAGTGCACACTAAGTTCCAGAAAATCCTTTTCTGTGGTTTTCATTGCAACTGCTACATCAACAGCCTTTCTGGATATAACTGCTGTTAACAGTCAGTAACCTCATCCTGATCTGGTCATTGTGTAATCCAGAGACTAACTAGCCATGCAGGGCATCACTTAATGTTTGTTGACACTGACAATGCTCTGACAGCTTCCTGAGAGCAGCAACAAACTGCTACCAACTCTCCAGTTCCCTGATGAAACCAATATCACTCAGCTTATAAACAAAAACAGCTGTCTGCTGTACTAGCAAAACTGAAACCAACACGAAAGGGAGATTTTTTCAGTGGAGCAGGCAGTGTGCTCAAACCATTAATGGACAGGGCATCACAGGAATAGACTCCAGGGCTCTTGATCTCCCAGTGCTGTGCCCTAGCCAATATACCATGCTGCATCTCTGAAGAACTGGGTGATGTAGTTTGCCATCTCTACAAAATGACAAGCCTGAGCGTTGGACCACAAGTTGCTGGTGCTTTTGCTGTCTCCTGTTTACCTGCGCAGATCCCAGCCTGCCCAGATCACTCCAGATCAGGGCTATGAAGTTCAGAATGTACACAGCTAAATGGGAGATAGTGAACCCTGGTTGGTAGAACTGAAATCTTAACCTCATAAACTAATGCAGTTACCTAAAAAGCTGGGATTATTGAAAGATGTTACTGTAAGGATAAAACTCCATTATCATTGATTTACATTCCAGTTTCAAAGAAATGTTCCGGTGTGGCAAGAAAAAATCAGCCAGAGAGCAGGCTTCTGCACGGGTGATTAAAGAGGAGTACAGAAAGCTAGGACCAATAAGGTAACACAGACTGCAGGACACCAGGCCATGTCAAAACAAACATTTAAATTTAAGGAAAGCAGACAATAACAAATTTTGCTTTTGCAGTTACCCAGAAGTCATTACCCTTGTCCTCTTCATTTTAATGGCTCTCTTGTGGTTTACCAGAGAACCTGGCTTCATCCCTGGATGGTCTTCTCTTTTTCCTCAGTAAGTAAAACAGTTGAAATACCAGTAATGATGTATTATGTTTAATTGTTTGTATTTTCTCCTAGATTTAAAGTGAGCTTTAGTATGTATGAAAGATTGTGACTGATGGCACTGAAAACCTTTGTTTATCTACAAAATGGGTACTGCATGGGTAGCAATATTATTTCTTTATATGTCATCTAAAATGTAGGAGTACAAAAATGTATTAATTTTACAGAACAAATTCAACAACTTGGTGGAACTTTGAGGCTCATTAATCTAATTTTAGGCATGCCCCATGAGTGAGAATGGCTAACAGGTCGGGATGAATGGGAGTGGCAATTATGTGGTTATCTGTCAAATAGGATTAATTACGAGTGTGCACATCTTGGTGGTTCTGTTGAGTATGTGAAAATGATGCTCTTGTTTACATTAACTTGCTGCTTGTCAGCAACTTAGAGAAATGGGTTTTTAGGATGCATTTGAATGAAGAGAGGGATTGTGGTTTGATGAGTAACCACCAAGATGACCAAACCAAACAAGTACATCAAGTTTCTTCAGACTGTTCCCACCCACTCCAGTGTGCCCCCAACTGGATCTGGAAGAAACACCTCCAAGAAGAAAAGGTATTTCACTCTTTAGCCTCTCTGCTGAAACTCTGAACCATGGTGCCAAATGTGATGTAGACAAGCACCTACTAGGAATTCAGCTGTAAGTGCCACCTTGTTTCAGCCACAACAGAAAGCAACTTGAACCATCATGATTGACGTGTTACCTAACCAAATAACCACATGTTATTAAATATTAAATAATCAAGGTGGGTGAAACTTTTACTGAATCAAGTTCTGTTGGGGAGCAAGATAAGCATGTTTACACAGAACTCTTCTTCAGGTCTTAGAAACTAACTCAAGGCAGGTCTACATTTAAAATACTGCATCAGCACAGCTCAGTGAAGATGCTCATGTGGAGATAGTCGGGATTTTCTCATTGACATAGTTAATCCATCTCCCTGAGAGATGGTGCCTATGTCAATGGAAGAAACTCTCACGTTGAGGTAATGCTATCTATAAGGACAGGGGTGAGATTAGGTTGGTATAATTATGTTGCTCAGGGGAGTGTATTTTTCACACTTCTAAGAGACATGGTTAAACCAACATAGGTCTGCAATATAGACCTGGCCACAGGGTTTCACAGCTAAAAACTAGGTGGGACAGATTGTTTAGCATAAATAATGAGCACATATTTCAAGGAGCCATTCAAGGTGAAGTGGTTCATTAACACCCCTCTGGAAGCAAAGGGGTTGTTTATGGTTTATTACAACAAACTATAATCCATTCACAACTCCCCCCAACTGTTTTCCCCCACTTCCTTTCCTACCTAAAACTGGAGGGCTTTCAACAGCCTTATCTTTCTTTTGGCCTGTTATGTCTGCCAGATCTGCCCTTTTGGAGGGTTTTTTTTTTGTGAAGCAGCTGGCACATTTGTGTGCACATTGTAAAATATTAATAATAACTTTATGCAGATGATAATGCAGTCCCCAAATAATACATCTTTATTTCTGGGCTTGAAAGGAATCCATCTGGTGTCCTGAGTTAAAATGTCACATAATCTTTTACCACACATTGCTTTGATGTGCTCCATTCACTGCTCCCTATCCTACTGCACTCTTGTACTGAAGCCATGGTTTCCACATGCAACTCCATCCTCTCTTCCTGTCTCAGTTTTATTTATTTATTTTTTTAACTTATCTCAAACAGCTGTGTTCATCCCGTGGCTCACTATGTGTATTTGCATTCTCTGCTGCTGCTTGTGTGCCATTGAATGACTCTTGAGAAAATCCAGAGATTAGCCATCCACAATTCCACACAAGTGCATCCTATGCTTTCAGCTCCTTCCTCCACCTCCACTATCTGATTGACTTCTTCAAAGAGGATTTTCAATGGGAGCTTGTGTGAGATTATCCTTCTCTCCTTGCCCTATTTCCCACAACCTGCTATTTTTCTTCCTCTAGCATGATCTCTGATTCAGAAGCATACAACTTCTTCTCATTCTCATGTCCCTCAACCCTTGATCTTGTCCTGTTTTGCCTCCAGATCTCCTTAATCCCCCTTTTCCATCACCTGCCATCTTACTATCTCAAAAAGCCTTTACTGATCTCACTTACTTATCTAGCTACCACCCCATTTTCTTTCTTCTTTTCTTCTAAATTTCTTGGGTACCTCATCAGTAATTCAACTCCATTCTTACCTGTCTCAGTCTGTCTGCAGCCGTTGACATGTTGATCACTTTGTTTTACTGAAAATTCACTCCACCCAAGCTTATGATACTCTCACTTCTTCTGGTTCTATTCCCACCTCCGTAGCCATTTCTTCTACGTATCCTCTTAAAGCTCCTCTTGCTGCATGTTGTTGTTCCCCAGGAGGCCTATCCTTGGCTCCCCTCTTCCCTTCTTGAATATGCTTGCCTTGGACAACCTCATTCACTCTGCTCACTTTCAGCAGTATCTATAATGACTCACAGATCTATATGTCTAGTTTGGATGGGCATGTGCACATACTCGGGCTCTTTCCTTTTTTCTTTTCTCTCTCTCTCTCTCTCACACACACACGCACACACACACACACAGAGTCATGTGTTTCCCTGGAGTTTTAAAATTGTTCTTTTAAACATATTTCTCCAAACAATTGCAAAAATGCAGAGAACCATCATCTCCTATAACAATGATGGAAGAATTTCTGATCTTGCTCTTGCATGAAGCAACATCTTTTTAAAAGATTTTTAAGTCTAACTGGGCCTTAAATGTTTCCAAAGATGGAGATTCCACCAGCTCCCTAGGAGACCCATTCCAGTACTTTACTACCCTCCTAGTGAGAGAGTTTTTGCTAATATCCAACCCCAAGCTCCCCAGCTGCAACTTGAAACCATTGCTCCTTGCTCTGTCCTCTGTTGCTGCTGGGACAGCCTAACTCCCTCATCTTTGGAGCACCACTTCAATTAGTTGAAGGTTGTTATCAAATCCCCCCTCAGTCTTCTCTTCTGCAGATTAAATAAACCTAGTTCCTTCAGTCTCTCCTCGTAAGTCCATGTGCCTCAACCCCCTAATCATTTTTATTGCTCTCCACTGGACTCTTTCTGATTTGTCAACATCCTTTCTGTAGTGTGGAGTTGAACATGCCTACCTTCTTTAAAATAATTTATAGTGTTCAGACAGTACCTCTTAATGACCTCCCTGTGACAGTAAAAAAAGCAATTGTAAACAGCTTTTTAAATGAGGCTTATTAACCAAGATAATTTCTGTACACATGCTGATATGTGACTATATTATCTTCTCTGTTTATTGTTTACCAAACTATTTGAATCTTTAAAAGAGATTAGTAGAGTGTTCTGATAGTACCAATACCATTCACTCTTGAGAGGTAATCCAAAAATGTGTTACTTTGTAGATGTCCTCTCTTGTTTTCACTGGAAATAGAATGCAAGCATGTGTCATTTCACGTTAGGGTAAATCATGTTGTATCGTATAATATTTGACCTAACCTAATGAAACACAAAGCCTGTACTACTTTACAACAAAAGCATAAAAAACAACCTGCCCTGCTGTGTAGACTTTGCTTCCTGTTATAATTAATTGATTGTATAATAATGTCCATAAAAATGAGCAATTATACTCTTCTTCTTACAGTCCTCCTTAGACTTTTTGTCAATACAATTTTGTCCAGGTTTTGTGCATTGCAGTTTCAGAAGCGTGTTCAGAATTTATTCAAGAAGCTGAATCATTTTCATTTTAATATAATAATGTACCGTCGAGTGCAAACAAGGATGACATATATTGATTGTATTTTTGTATTCAGTCCTAATATCAGGCCATCTACAGACACTTTTGGAAGGTACTCAGATACTACAATGATAAATGTGGGACAAGAACCTGAACAGAATCATTCATATTAGGTTGCCACTGGTCCTATCTCCCAGGATTGCTTCAATTCAGCCCATTGTTAGATTTGCCTATAGGATTGTACCTAGCTGACATATGGGCCAATTATTTTTATAGCACCTCATGCAGCTACCTATTTTGTTTCCATGTGTCAGAATTCAGGCAAATGGTTGCTTAAACGTCATCTACCTCTATATACAGTGATCCTTGGAAAATCACAGTTTTAGAAACATTTATGCCCATCATCCCAAACAGCAGTGACAGCTGCTATTTTTTTAAATTCCAGTTCAGGTACTGTTCTTTAAATCCATTTCAGTGTATGCTGTACTGTCCCAAGAGCAGATTTTCCAGGAAAAATGCTACTGCATTGGAAAATCTATTCCTCGAACCTCACTATTGTCCACAGATATGTCTAAACAACTAACAGCAAGTAATCTACCATTACAAGCCAAATCCTGCATTCCAGTACAACTCCCAGGGATGTCACATGAAAGTGTGGCATAGGATCCTCCCGTAAATGTCCAGGGAGTTGGTGGCTGTACTAGGAAGAGAAGAAGCTAATGGGAAGGTTGAGCAATATAGTCACATGAATATTGTACTTGCAGCCTTAAGGGCATTGAAGTAGCAATGGGATTAATGTGCCCTACACACTTCCAAAAATTATAGTCTACAGTTTTCCATGGAGGCAGACAACAGGCCAAAAATATTCTTAAAGCACACACTCAGCCTTTATGGACAGCTCCTTTTTAACCCCAGTCTTAAGAAGCTAGCCTTGTTCCTTTTACATGAAAGTTTGTGGGACAAAATGAGTTTTAGAAGAACTATGAGGTGGTTTTGATGCAATATTCAAACTAATATGGCTTGAGTTTCCTCAGCACTGTTAATAAAACAAAGCAACACACCAGGTTGTCCTGTTGGATTATACAATGTTATAAAGTTTGACAAGGAGTGATAGTCTATTCCAAGGAAATGATTAACACAATATAAAAGGAATTATATCTGCAGCATATTAAACTGGGATAAAACCAAAAATACATGGTAATGTAACATGATGCTGGGATCCTTGCCTATACCTGAGAAGCACCAGAAATATATTGGGTGTTAACATGGCATAAAGTTCCCCTTTTCATTCATCTGATCCTAGGCCTGCTGTCTGCTGTGGTGATCCACAGTAGTAAATAGAGCAGTATAAGGGCTACTCTGATTTGCACCACTTGCATACGGTTCCAAGGAACTAAAAATGTACCAAGAGATCAGTACAGCATAGGGGGCATTCCAAACTGTGCTCATGCCTCCTATGGTGGCAGTAGGGAGAGGCTGTCATAAAAGGCTCCACATCATCTCCAGATCATGAGAGAACCCTCCTTTGCTTTGGACCAGTTACATTGGCTCTATTACTATTCTTTGGAGGAAGTGCAAAACAACTATATTCACCCAAGACTCTGGCCTTTTTTGTGTGTGTGTGGAAATCAGAACATTTCAGTACCATACAATGGCAGATTTATGAACTTGATAGAATGTGACAAATTATGGTACAGTCGCACGCAAACCAAAAGATTTAGTGTTTATAATATTCTTCTTGAATAAAATTTCTACAGAATATTAGCATAATTATTTTTTCCTGGTGCTTTACATCCTTTACTCCTTGCTTACTAAATATACATCTAATCTCTCCTTAGGTACCCAGGTTTTGCTACAGATTCAACAGCTGCCTTAATAGTTGGCCTCCTCTTCTTCATTATTCCAGCAAAAACTTTGTCTAGGACTTCAAATGGAGAAAACTGTTGAGTATATTTTTTGCTTTGCTAGAGCAAGGAGACCCCATATAAATAGAATTCAGTATTTAGCCTGTCAGGTTTTTAAGCCGAATAGGTATAGTAGATTTTGTTAAATAAAAATAAAAGCAGATAGGGAGCTAGAGGTTGTTAGAAAAATCTGATAGAAATAAAAAAATGTTTATGATATCAATTCACATAGTTTTTCTTCCCATTAAACATCCTCCTCCAGTGCTTAACACCAGAACACAAGAGTATTGTGTTTGTTCTCAAGATTCAGACAGCAAAATTGATCTTTGAAAAAACTGATATTGTGTTTCTTTTCAATGACCAAACTGAGGGAAGACCAAATAGAACAAATTAAAAACAGCTGGGTAAGTGATCCAGAAGTACATTCGACTTGCAATTGTTTGGGTCAGATTTTGTTCAGTTACACTGGCGTAAAATCAGATTAACTTTATGTAACGCTGAATGTTGCATTACATATTGTTGCTATGGTACATAGACTAACTACATGTATTCATAAAAAGAGTTCACTTACACGTTCATATATGGGTCTGATTCTTATTTACACTAACGTGGATTTAGTAATGGAGAGAGGTTTTCATATGGATGTAAATGGAAAAAGGCCTTGCATTCTACACTTCCTTTAATGTCCCCTTGCTGTGGAGAGTTGTATAAAATGCCTGTAGCAGAAATGAGAAACAGAATTATGTATTTCAAATTCCAAAGGCGCAGCTGTGTTAGTCTACTGTAGTTCAGTAAAACAAACAAGTCCTGTGGCACTTAAAGACTAACAAATTGATTTATTGCAACAGCTTTCATGGGAGAAAATCCCTCTGTGTCAAACACTTTGAAGTTAGGGAATCTAACGGAACGGGAGGAAATAAATGCTGTAGGGAAGTATAAGTCATGGGATCAGGTCACACTGTAACAGCAAATCAAAGCAGTTGTTAAGATTTAAACACTGGGGAACAGCATATAGAGGAAAATGAGGTCAAATCACCTATTGTAATGAGAAAAAAATCCAAAATTCTTATTAAGTCCTTAAGCAATACAGTCAAATTTGCAAATAAATTCAAACTTTGAAGCTCCTCCCATGAAAGCTCATGCAATAAATCAATTTGTTAGTCTTTAAGGGTATGTCTACACTTACAATTTAGTTTGAATTAATGAGGCTTAATTTGAACTAAATTAATGCATGGTTACACTGGCTTCTGTTACTTTGAACTAAGGAGTTCATTAGTTCAAAGTAATGAACTCTTAATTCGAAGTTATAAACCTTGCTTAACTTCAAAGTACTGGTTAATTTGAGCATATTAGTTTGAATTAACCCAAAGTCGCTATGTTAATTTGAACTAACCATTAGTTCGAATTAACACTGTTTGACCTTTTCGTCCCAGGATGCCTTCTTCTTTGTATGTATTGGGTGAGGCCATGGCCCTTCTCGGGGGTCATGTTGCCACACTTCCCATGGTGTCCCCCTCCTAAATTGAACTAGCAAGTCCTGTCCATGGACATGCTAGTTTGATGTGGGTTTCTAGTGGGGACATGTTAGTTTGAATTAACTTAGTTCAAATTAACCATTATTAGTTTGAATTAATTAATTCAAACTAACTTCTTAAGTGTAGACATAGCCTAAGTGTCACAGGACTCCAGAAGTGTGTATGCATACTTTTTCCTGGGTAACAAGTGTGGGATTTGAGGGGTTTGTTTTTTGTTTGGGTTTCTGTATTTTCTTTTCTTTCTAAGGGGCTAATTCTGCCACCTTCACAATGAGTAAGCACCTTAGCAGGAAATAAATTGGTTGCCAGGGAAATTAAGTGGTAATACTTGCAGAGTAAGGATAGACTCTGTTTAAGGGCAGCAGAAGTACACTCAAACTAGGGACATGATTCAAAGTCCTTTGAAATATATGGAAACTTTCCATTGATTTCAATGGTCTTTCAATCAGACCACAGGATTCACTTGTTTGTTTTTTAATAAAATACTTTCAGCCTTTATTTAGAGTAATCTTAGGAAAATATAAAACAGAGACTGAATCTATATTCAGTCTATTCTTTTGTCTTAGAAGGTAAGTTACCTAAATTAGAATCACTGGAGCTTGAATTTTGTCTGTACTTAAAACTCTTAGGCTATGTCTACACACAAGGTTTTATTTCGAAATAAGTCATTC
>ML682013.1:12051643-12081488 GCA_007922195.1 Podocnemis expansa
ATTTGGAAATGACCATTTCGAAATAACAGCCATTTCGAAAACATCCAGGTTTAACTGTTTCGAAACAACGATTCGTATTTCGAAAGGACAGAATCTGTCCTTTCGAAATAAGAAAACGTCGTGTAGACTAAATTTCTTTTATTTCGAAATAACAAGTGTTATTTCAAAATAAAAGTGTCGTGTAGACATAGCCTTACTGAAATCAGTTTCAGAGGGGTAGCCATGTTAGACTGTATACAGCGAAAACAACAAGAATCCTGTGGCACCTTAAAGACTAACAAATTTCTTCAGGCATGAGTTTTCACAGGCTCCAGCCCACTTCGCCAGATGCATCTGATGAAGCGGGTTGGAGCCCATGAAAGCTTGTGCTCAAAGAAATTTGTTAATCTTTAAGGTTCCACAGGACTCTCCTTGCTTTTGCTGAAATCAGTTTATTTTTGGATGAACAAGCAGTACAGAATAAGACCCTAAATATGTCTCAGAGAAACCCCAGATCCTACACTGCAATCTGTTTAAATAGAGCAGCCATCTTGGTGCATTAGTACCATCAATAGCTATCCTTCATAAGGGGGCAGCTTCTCACCTGGTGTGAAGTATCATGGCTCCACTGAAGTCAGTGGCATTTTGACAATTGATACCTGCAAAAGGCCTGACCCAGAAAGTTCCAGATGCTCTGAAGAAAGGCCTTCTTAATCTGATGATAAAAATTTGCCTTTAAATATTTTCACTTGAATTTCTAAAAAGACATTATATCAGGAGGAATTTTTAAAACTCTTTTTTTCCTCTAGCTGTTTTTGATTACACTCCACTGATTACTTGGAAGGAATTTCAGTCATGCATGCCCTGGGAAATAATGATTCTTGTTGGTGGAGGCTTTGCACTGGCAGACGGCTGTGAGGTAATGCAATTTGTACAAGATTCTGAACAATTAACATGATCCACACCAAGAAAAATGCAGACTACAAGCACATTCAAGGTTATTCTGTCATTTTACCAGTGTGTCTTGCTAACGACAAAACAAACCTGGAACGTGGAAATGCAGAGAAGATTCAAGAACATTCAGATTGGTACTGCCAGCTTCAGGCATATAGTTTATGAAGTCTGTTAACTGAGGCTCAGGAGCATTGCTGCCTCGGGAAAGGACCAGGGGCCCAGGCCCAGGCCCCGCCCCTTACCTGGAGGCCACGCCTCCTGGTCACAGGCCATGCCCCCAGCCGGGGACGGGGCCAGGAGCAGCGCGGTGGTGGCGGGGGGCTGGGCCCCGGATGCCTGGCTGGCGACAGGGCCGGGAGCGGCTGCTACGGCCGTGGGTGGCTGGGCCCTGGATCTCCAGCCCGATCATGCTGGAGTTTACATTTTTCTGTAGTTCAGGGGGAAAAAAAATCTAACGGCAAGCAATATATTAGAGAAAAAAGTACAAATATTTCAGTCAGTTGAAACCTTTCAGTAGTGTTGCATCTTTATATTACTTGTTTTTACTACTGTGGTAGCAGTTAGAGATCTAAAGAGGGATTTAGGATTCCATTGAACTGGAAGCTATATAAATGAATAGCATGACTCCAGAGAGCAGGATTCAATATTGGTTTCCTGCATCCTAGGTGAACAGCTGTTGTTGGACAAGGAACTGTGAGTGAGACAGACTCGATCACTATGCTGGACTGGGGTACTTACCGAGGATATAGGAGCCATCCCTGCTCCACTGGCTTTTTAACTAGCTATGCATATTGTAAAAGCTTCAAATGGAGAGAGATTGAGAGGCATTCATGCTAGAATATCCCATGGCTAATACAGTCCCTCAGGGCAAGTTCCAAAGGGGCAGCGGTGTTAGTCTAGTAAAGCAAAAAAAGCAGTGCCAAAAGACTCCCCCAGGGCAGTGGTTCTCAAACCTTGTGTTGGGACACATTATTACGTCTCCACATAGCAATGTGTGTCATGGGGAGGTGGATGGATTTGGCCTAGAGGGAGCAGGCTAGTGTGTCCTGTCAGAGGTGTATTAAAGAAATCTGAGGCCCTGGGCACAAATGTCTCAGGGCATCAGGGCTGTCCCTATGTGGGGGCAGGGCCCAGGGCCAATCTGGCCTGCCACACCTGTGTGCCAGCTGTTTTGCCCCGGGGGTGGGGAGGGCCAGCCCAGAGCAAAGGCTGGTCCCATTCTCCCATCCCTGACTCACTGCCTTCAGCTTTGCATTGAAGGCAGAGGGGCAAGGGTGAAGCACAGCATGGCAGCAGGTGCGCAGGGGGGTGGGCCCCATGCTGCCTTGCTCACATCAGGACAGCATGGGGTCCACAGAACCACAGGGACTGGCATGATCATCCCTTTTGCCGCCTGCCCCAAGGACAGCCCTGCAGGGCCCCCCTCAACCCTTTGGGACAGGGCTGGCGCAACGCGGTAAGCAAGGGAAGCATTGCAAGGGGGCACTGACGTTTGAGGGGCACCAAAATGGGGACTGCACAGTTGCGCTGTGCTGTGACATTGCTCGTCTGCCAGGGTATCTGCTGCCCTACAGGGGGGCACCAGAAACCCTAGCGCCGTTCCTGCTTTGGGAGGTGTGCAGCTGCTGATCTGACAGGGTTGGAATCAGATAATACCGGAAGAATCGCTGGGACCAGAACTCAAGCAGTGCCATCTCTGAGCTGAGCTGCCTGCCCCACAAATGCATTGCTGCACCTGGTCTGTGGGAGGGTGCCATGGTGCATGCTAGGAGTTGTAGTTTCTCTGTGTAGGGCCCGGGCCACAGCTCAATTCCTGTTCATGAGTGGGTGGATGTACTCCCTGTCCCAGCATATGCTGCAGCCAGATGTGGATGGAGCTATGGAGAATGCTGATGTACTGCTGCATCAGGTGAGCTGAGCAGCAGCTGGGGTCCTTAATTGTTTCTGTAAATAAATGATGTTGGCAGAGGGTCCCTTAATATGTGCAGGCCCCGGGCATGGGCCCCATAGGCCCATGCAGTAATCCATCCATATGTCTTGTAGTGTATGCTGCCAAGTGTGTCGCAACCCACAAAAGGCTGAGAACCACTGCCCTAGGGAACAGGAGAGCTGAGTTCAAATCCCTTTTCCACATCAGAGTTAGAGAGGAAAACTGAACCTGGGTCTTCTACAGCTTGGCTTAGAGCCCTGACTACTGGACTAAAGTTATAAGAGGAGCTTAGATTCTAAGCCAAAAATATCAAAGGTTTTTCCGTTGAAACTATCCAGTGAACTCGGCACAAATTAACATAATTTTGGGTAGTCCCAAATGCTATTTTCAGTGAATAAACTATTTTCCAAAAAAATTCTCCCAGCTCTAGTCTGCATGAGTGAAGCTTCCACATGGAGCACCACTGCCTAATCTGGTAAGCAAGGTGAACAGGATTTGATCCTAAAGCTTGTCATGGAGAAGTCTAAAAACTTGTCTCTGTAAACAGGTGGAAGTATAAACAGTACAGTATAGTTCACTTGTCTTCTTATGAAACAGAGGGACAGTGTCATAGAATGAGAACACAGTAATAAAAACACATGATAGGATGAAGAATGTTTTGTAAAGTGTGTATCTCTAACTATGCAAATACCCACATACTAGAAGGTGAATAAACTTTATCAATACCATGTTGATTAAATTTTTCATTCAATAATTGATGTGTCATAATTATGGAATCATATTCCTTATTCAGGTTTCAAAACTATCGGCTTGGATAGGAAGCAAATTAACCCCTCTGGGGTCATTACCAATGTGGTTGATTATCCTAATATCATCTCTGATTGTTACCTCAGTAACAGAAGTGGCCAGCAATCCAGCTACCATCACTATATTCTTGCCTATATTATCCCCTTTGGTGAGTACCCTATCTGGATCGGTTTTAACCTTCATGCTCCTTGCGCTAACTAAGAAAAACACAACTATATAATTGTAATGCTGTCTACAAACTGCATACTGAGCATAGAAAGAGGGGCAGGAGGGTGTCTCCAGTTTACATGCAAACAGCTTGATCACTCCCCTGTCCCTGCAGCAGCCAGTGTTGCCAGTCACAGAGGCTGGCAGCCAATGGAGAAAACAGGGGCTGCTATAAGGGGAAATTTCAGAGCAAGAAGAGAAGACAGAAGGCCCTTGGATAGCAATGGAGAGACAGCCCTGCAGCAGGCTGTCTCCAAGAAAACATCAAGGAGATGAAAGCCCTAAAACTGAAGGACTGATAGGCTTTATTGAAGGTGAGGGTCCAGGAACTGACCTGACTGACAAACAAACTAAGGTGGGTGGGTCAGTCAGAGGCAGGCAAAAAATTCAAGAACCAGTGACTATAATATTTAACAGGCTCTTGAACGATGAGTATCATTAAACTAAAAACAGAGCTGGTCAAACCAACCATAAAAAACATTATTTTAATATTTTTCTCAAAAATTACAATGGAGTTTTGAATGTCTTGACAATCAAAAAATCTCAACAATCTATCTTATTTTTAGAAAAAGAAAATTTCAAGTAAAAGTTCTAGTGAGGTGTCTTATCTCAACTTTTTGAGAAAATATTTGACAGAAAAGTCAAAATCTTTGATCAGCTCCATCTGAAAAATGGCAGCGAGTCAACCAAGAGTTGCTGAATATGTATTTCACACTTCCTCGATCGTCTGTCTTTGTCTGTCTGTCACCCTGTCCTCCTGATCAAATATTGGGGTGGTGGCATCAAGTTCCTCCACCTCCTCCCTCTTACCATCTGGCCCCTTCGTGTCCTCTGCCCTCCTGCTCACTCACCTCCTTTGAAACTTCTGTTCCACTCCTCCTCTTCTCATTCAGCCTGACTCCCTCATCCTCTCTAGTTACCTTTTTCTCCCTTTCTGAATCCCTTCACTAGCTTCTTGTTGCATATGGCTAAGTGTGTTGTAGCCCCTGCAAGCTTATGCCTGAAGAAATTTATTGGTCTTTAAAGTGCCACAGAATTTTTGTTGTTTTTGTCTTATACTACATCCAAATTCAAGCTCATCACCCTCTCCTTAAAAGCTCTTCACTGAATATTGCACTGTGTCCGTTAGATGTAAACTCTCTGGCTATGTCTACACTGCCAAAGACATTTTGAAATAGCTATTTTGAATTTATTTTGAAATATATTTTCAAAACAGAATTATTTTGAAATAGGAGTCTAGTGAAGACTCTCTATTTTGAAATAAGGTAGGAATTATTATTTTGAAATAGAGTCTTCACTAGACTATTTCAAAATAGGGGAAGGCAGGGAAAAGTATAGGCCCATTATTTCAAAAAAAGCCAATTCTGCAGCTTCGAATGTTTTTTTTTTAAATAACTATTTCAAAAGAATTGCTCTTTCAAAATAAAACAGGTTTAGTTATTTTGAAATAGCACTTCATTTTTTCAAAATAACAAAGTGCTTATTTCAAAATAACAAAATGCCTGCTTGGACAGGTAAAAAGTTTTTTGAATTAAGCCTCCTTGTTTTGAAAAACTTTTCAGTGTAGATGTACCTTCTGATGCAGGAGCCCTTGTTTTAGTCTGTGGTCAGTAAAATGCTGTATATTTACTATGCTAACATTTATTAATTATAATTAGAGTAAGTAGTATAAATGTACTCATGTTGCAATTATAATAGTTTGTTACACAGTATAAGCAAATAACCTGTTCTTTCAGAAGGTTTCTTTGCTTTTGAACAAGTCATTTAGCTCATTCATGCAGTCATGTGGTTGTAACAAGTAAGTAATTGTAGGTCTGTGCCCATGGAAATCTGTTGTTTCTTCATTATCTTTACCATCTGACAGGCTGAAGCTATTCATGTGAACCCACTTTATGTTTTGATACCTGCCACACTGTGTACTTCATTTGCATTCCTGCTTCCAGTTGCAAATCCACCCAATGCCATTGTATTTGCATATGGCCATTTGAACGTCATTGATATGGTGAGTTATTAGCAAATTTCCCTTTCATCCAGTGTTGCTCTCTGATAATCACTCTAATGCTGGTCTCTGATTCTGTCATTTTGGGAAGTTTCAAAGAGGTAGCCATGTTAGTCTAGTTCAGCAAAACAAACAGGGAGTCCTGTGGCTCTTTTAGAGACTAACACATTTATTTATCATATCAACTTTCATGGGTGTAATCTCACTTGGTCAGATGCATGAAATGGAAGCTGTAGCATGTCAGATGAATAAACAGATACAAACAACAATAAGTCACAAGGTCAGTTCAATCTTTCTCAGCAAGGCAAATAAGCTGTTCTGATTCGAGTGGTATGGAACAACAGATGAGAATGTTAGAGGGAAAAATCACCTTTGGTACTGAGTGAGCCATCCCAAATGTCTATTCATAGCCAAATTTGAGACTGCAGAGTTGGAATTCGACCTAATCAAACGTTTTCATGTTGGAGTCTGACTGTACAGTGTTTCTGTGGAAGCATTGTAACTCTCATGTCTTTTACAGAATGTGTTGTGAAGCCTTCCCCTGTTCCACTTCAACTTCCTTGCACATTCTGTAAAAGACACGAATTACAGTACTTGTGGAAAAAACACTGTAAAGCCAGACTTTAACGTGAAACTGCAGAATTGGAATTCAGACCTAATCAAACAGTGTCAAATATGGGTATTGTGATAAGGTGAGCTCAGAGGGCTACAGAAGGGCGTGGCAGGGCAGATATATCAGCCCCAGGCTGCTAAAGGCTCTTTACCCCAGCTACAGAGAAAAAGTCGCTGCAGGCTAATTGGAGACACCTGGGCTCAATCAAGGGCTGGCCGCGGCCTATAAAGGCTGTTGCTGCCAGAAGGGAGGGAGAAGAGACTGAAGCTGCCTCCAGGTCTGGAGCCACTCCCAGGCTGAGGAGAAAGCTACCACTCTAACCCCTTAGACAGACAGACAGACAGACTGAGGAAAAGGAGGAATTGACTGTGACTCCCAGGGAGGTCTCCCAGAAGACCCACCTAGGCTGGGGCAGATTGGCCTCTGACCCATACCACCAAGGGAGAGTTTTGGAGCTGGTGAGGCAGGCCCTGCTCTCTCCCCTCACCGGAGGGGCAACCTCTGCCACAGTATGAACAGAGATTTGGGATGGCTCACTCACTACCAAAGTTGATTTTCCCCCCTAATGTTCTCACCTGTTGTTCCACACCATTCAAATTAGAATAGCTTATTTGCCTTGCTGAGAAAGATTGAACTGACCTTGTGACATATCCTTGTCTGTATTTGTTTATTCACCTGACATGCTATAGGCTCCATTTCATGCATCTGACCAAGCGGGATTATACCCACAAAAGTTCACACTGTTTGAATCAAAACAGCTTATTTGCTTTGCTGCGAGATTGAACTGACCTTGTGACGTATCCTTTGCTACATTTGTTTATTCACCTGACATGCTACGGTTTCCATTTCACACATCTGATGAAGCGGGATTACACCCACAAAGGCTTATACGATAAATAAATTCTGTCTTTAAAAGTGCCACAGGACTCTGTTTGTCATTTTGGAAATTTTCTTCAGAATTGCTTAGTTGTTGTGTTTCCTAATACCCAGTGTTGGATTTTTATTATTACTCTAGGTGAAAGCTGGCTTGGGTGTTAATATCATCGGAGTTGCTGTAGTGATGCTTGCTGTCACAACGTGGGCAGTGCCCCTCTATGATCTCCAAACATATCCAAGTTGGGCACCAGATATTTCTGCTGTGAATAACACAGGGCTGTAAAAACTGACAAGGGCAAAGATTTCGTGGAATTTTTTTTGTATTATTTGGCAAGCTACTAGAAATGCGAAGTGCACCACAATAAAGAGAGTGATCCAGGTTACTATGAGGTCCATGTTCTGGAGTTCCAGGAATTGGTGATCTATTCCAATGATACTAATCAGGAATAATGTTAACCAAATGTGGACTTTGCAAACACCATCAGGTTTGAATGTGTTTCTTATACAAGTCACCTTATTCAGATTTTACTTGTATATATTGTTGAGCATCCTCTGTGAACGTGCACATTCTTTATGAATGACAATTTGGCCCTGTTCTTAGGGTCATAAAAATAAGAGGAGGTATCTATTTTAACATTTTAAATGTTGTCAGAACATTTGTAGTTGGTGTGTAGAACACACTGCATTTTTGTCTTTTTATTTTAAAAAATCATAACATAGATGATGATGATCACAAATGAAAGGTTGGGCTGGGGGACTGTCTGAACAATCCATTCAGTCCATAAATCTGTTCTTGTAGAAGAAGTACAATCTATGCATGGGTCATTATACTGCTCTTTTTATGTCAGTGTTACTCTGGCTGGCCCTTTGGTTTCTGCGGGGTGAATCATTGAGGCCCCAGTTCAGAAAAGCATTTACACATTTATTTAAATGTGTCCCTGTACAGGTCTGCACGTAAGCATTTGCCTTAAAGTTCAGAGCATACTCTGGATGGATATGCTCTCCTGAACTGGAGCCTGGAAGAGTAAAGAATAAAGAATCTCTGCTTGGTACCCATCAAAACTGTAAATACATTCTTTAGATTAAATTAGCACACAGTTGCAGAAGGTTAAAAGTCAACTTGTCAAGCAGGGTAAGAGTGTCTTTTTAACAAGCTGATGTTCTGTGCAGACATTTTTGAGTTTTTTAGACTGTTAATGTTAGAAACACTAAATAGGCCAATGTAATTGAAGAGGAAGTTTGCGGTTTAATGCTGTTTAGAGAAAATTTACCTCACAAAAATAAAAGTGGTATTTCCTCATTCAGTCCCAGAGACCAAACCTTTACAAAGATATTTTCTTGGCAAATTTGAAGGAAGGGGGCAAGTCTTCTGCCATAACAATATGAAGTAAGCAAACCTTCTATGCCCTCATCTTTACCACCTACAATGAATGTGACATCCTTAGTCCTCTCTGGTTTACAGACCGAAGGATATCTGTTGTTTTACTTCTGAGGCAGCGAAATATTGCTCAACAAAGGGGAACACTGGCAATTTCCTTATTGTCCAAGAGTCTTAGCCAGTGCTGCAATGTTGATACAGCGTTGCTGCTTGACATCAGTCATCTTGGAAATAACATTGTGACCTACAGAGTTTGCTAGACACAGCATGCAATGTGCTATCAGATCAGAATGGAACTTTTTGCATCCCTGGGTGCCTATATTCTTTCCATCTCTAGTAAAGAAAATGCTGCTTGAAAGTCAGCTTCATGGACTATCTTTTGCCAACCCCTTTACGGCTCATACAACTGCTTCATTATAAAACAGGTTTAGTTTGTACAGTAGAACTGTCAGTTAGCTCTACTGCTGTTTTATTTAGAAGCTTTTTATGATCCTATTCACAGCATAATGTACAAGTGAACTGGAGACAAGTCTAAACCTTTCAAGAAAGGATGCATTCTTAAGGCATTTTTACCAACGGATTGCATTTGAAATGATTAGTTTGCAAGAGGAGGAAAGTGACAGCTGTACAGAAAATGTAAACTGCAGTAATTTGTCCTATTTTGTATATCTGAAAGAGTTAAGCAGTAGACATTTCTGAATGCCTCTGACACGTGTTACTCTACCTGTTGTGACTGTGGCTTGAAAGGGCTTTCAGAGAGTCTGTGTTCTTTATGATTAGGTTTGGAAGCATTAGATTTTTACAGTTAAATGTCAGTAA
This sequence comes from Podocnemis expansa, assembly GCA_007922195.1. Lineage (NCBI taxonomy): Eukaryota > Metazoa > Chordata > Testudines > Podocnemididae > Podocnemis > Podocnemis expansa. The sequence goes on from ML682013.1 coordinate 12,061,206, forward strand.
ATGTCAATTTAGCTGTACATACCCACTAACCAAAACAAATTATCTCCATCGATGACTGAAATTTACACGCAAAGTTAAAAAAAAAAAAGCTGCTTGAGAATTTGTTTGATTTAAATATATCTGCGTTGTATTTTTTGACACGTTGTCGACAATGTGTTTTAAAGTTTATGAAGTTTTAACTTTTTGAATCTCAGGGGTTGCTGTCATTAACTAATTACTGTCTGACTCACCCTATTATCCATCATAATTTCCTGCTGCTGTAAAAATTTAAATAAAAATTGAAAAAAATTAAAACCTATAATTGTGAGCAACTGAACATTTAAACTGCAAAAAATAAAGAAAAAAAAAGCAAAATTCTGCCAAACTTATTTAAGGTAAGGTCTTTCTTTACATGAAGACTAATTGTGGGGAGGAATTGGGTGAATTATAGAATTTTATGTTTATTTAAACAGAAAATAACATTTGCTATAAATTTATTACTTTGTCATAGGACTGTAGTGAGAGCTAAAATGAGTAAAATTTTCATTAAAGAATTTAATAGTTTTCTGCATAAAGGTGTGGGTGATTGAGGAAATGTGGGAGTCCTGTGATTGAACTACTGTTAAACTTTTTTTAAAACTAAGAAAATTTCTAGATAAAAAAAAAAACTTTGTTAATATGGAGTTAAGATTGTGCAGAGACATGTTGACCTTTTTGGAAAAACCTTTAAAGAACACTTCTGTTGACAAATGTTTAAATTCATGGAAGTTCAAATGTTTTCTTATAAAACCAGAACTTCAATCTCTTTTTGACCTGTCTGTATAGAACTGCTGTTTAGTGCAATTCCACCCTTCCCCCTCACACACTGGAAGCTATTGTTTGCCAGTTTACATGTGTAATGTTCAATTACTGCGTGACATTTCTATCTACACCTTCACATAATCAGATGTGATTTGTAAAAGTAATATGAACCAAATGTTTTACAAAGCAACCTCTATTAAGTGCTGATTGAATGGGACCAACAAAAAAGTGGACTGTGAAAGAAGGTGATCATTTAATAAAGGTGGCTGAGAATTGTTTTAGATTATTTTTGTAATAGTATTTAGAATTCATACAGAAAACGACTATGATACATAAAGTTAAAGGAAACCCCAGTAGAGAATAAATTATACTTACCCAAGAGTAACAACAACAACCACCCCGCTTAGCTTATAAAACACTTTCAGACACAAATGCTGAAGTATTCACATTATTATTAAATTAGTAGAATAAAAATACTTAACAAAAAGTTTATAAAATTATATATATATAATTGTGTGTAATTGAAACATCGGTCTTTCTACTAGGCATCTTGGTCACAGGTGAAATAAAGATGAAACACTTTTCAGTCATCTGCTGTCAAAGGTTTCAGGACAAAAGGTCAATGCAATAGACGTACCGTGCAAAGTACAATCATCTGTACACTAGAAACCTGATACAGCATCAATGGAGTCAAGCAGAATCTTGCCAGAGACTTCAGCAGAGAGTAGCTCAGGTCCCTGTGGATAAAGCCCACAATGTGCCATGTATGCATGGAAATACAAATCAGTTCACCTGGTCTCTTAGGAGATACTCTATGTGGCCCCAATTCTGCATGGTTTGAGAGGGCTGTCACTTAATATGACTAACTTAACCTCCATATCCATACACAGTCAATTCCCTGGTGAATGAAAATGAGAGATTCCAAATTAGTGCATTTCCTATTATAAGAGTGCAAATTTTAGATAAGAAAAAAGTTTACAGTAACGTACTTGGCATGATCACTTAAACTGGAACTGGTGAGCTTTTAAGAAAGGTGGATTTTAACACAGATTTCAATCTAGTTTATCACACTGAGGAACTCAGTTTCTTCTGAACACAAAGCAGAACCAAGATTCATGGGCTTTTTTTTTTTTTTTTTTTTTTTAGTGGCACATTGTAGAACATGGTATGACACCCCCCCCCAAATCTCTAAGTCATACTTGTAGCTGAGATAGGGAAAAAGTAAACACAAAATACATTCCCCATATATTTAACTGAGTTACAGTGCTTTGCTGATTACGATTGTTCAAATCAGCAGTGGTATCACCAAAAGAAATAAAATGCCCAAATGTATTGCAATGCTTCTACATGTATCAAGTATGTGCAAAGAGTTCCTGCTACTTAAATAAGTTGTTAGAATAATTGTCTTACCATTCACAGCATCTTTCAAAAGTCTGTGTGTCACTGCCATGTACTTAAAGCATTTTAAAAGGTTTGATAAGCTAAAGCCTGCAGTTTGAGACTTTGTTGCCCTCTAAAAGTGACAGTGATCCAGGTACAAGACTGAGATACCTTTTTGTTGACATGCTTGAGTGATTTGGAAAGATCAGTTTGCATAGTGTTAGAAAAACCACGTGTCACTTGCTTTATTCAGGTGCTATTATAATACATCAGAGGAGGAGAAAATGGATTGCATAGAAAAGACCATAATTTGCACTGTTCGTATTGCACAAGCAGATGGAGCTTTGTGCTTATTATGAACCATTCATCCATTCCAGACAGCTGTTAACCCTTTACTGTTTGCATTGTAAAGCAATTCTAGTTGGCACAACACTAAGCTATGATTCTTTCCAATATTCCATGAGTGCTATATTGAAAGCACTGACCCAGAAGAGCTAGGTGTGTGAGGTGCTCTTGCTACAATATTGCCTTATATCCAATACGTTTTAACCAGAAGCAAAACAGCCAATGTCACTATCTCTGCAACTTCAATGGCCACCACGCACACATCTTGCTTGTCCCCCAAGGCTGGTTTGATATTTTATACTTCTTCTTCGAGCACTGCTCGGATACATTCAGAAATAGGTGTTTCAGTGCCGGAGCACTGGATTGGTCAGAAACTTCTGCCCTAGCCTGTCAGAAGAGGGCAGGTGGTCGCCACTGTCTGAGCCACCCTGTGGCCATATCTGCAGCTGCCGCCCAGCCCCTCACCAGTTTAATTTCTTCTGCCTTCATGTTGGATCTGGAACTGCCCTCTCCTTGCTTCGCAAGCAGCCTGTCTTCTGTTTTTCCTGCATGAGCCTTTTGCCTGACTGGGAGAGCCTATTTGTGGACATAGTCCCCACGAAGAAGGTCTCCCTTTCCAGACCGGAACATCGCACTCCGACTTTGTCTGCCATGCCAAGGTTTAAACCCTGCGCTGAGTGCAGCAAGGCCTTTCTGCAGGACGATCCCCATGAGAAGTGCCTCCAGTGCCTGGGCGAAAGCCATGAGGTCACCAAGTGCTCCATATGTCTGTCCTTCAACCCTTGAACCATCAAGGACAGGGAGCAAAGGCACCATGCCCTGGCTTCAGAGCAGGGCCAGCACCCTTCCCCTGAGGTCCCCAGACCTCACTCGGCACGGTGTGCTGGTTTGGCACCAGAATCCAGTACCCAGCCCTGGGCCGAAAGATGGCATAGGACTGGCTCGGTGCTGTCCTCGGTACCTCGGCGCCATTCTAGCCCGGGCTCTTTGCCAGGGGGGTCTCCTCTGGACCGGTTGACATTGGTGCCTATCCCTTCAACCCCAGAGGCAGTGGAGGCAGCGAGGGCTCTCCTCCTGCTACCCACACCCTCTCCCCCCGCACCACCTAACAGGGGAAAGCCGGCCTTCCTATCAAAGGCCTGGGTGCCGCGTGTCCAGCACCGTTCACCCACTCCGGCACCGACATGGTGCCAAACCCCAGAGCCCTCAGGGAGTCGGGGCACCGTGGAGCCCTCTCCCTGACAACATATCACTCTTCCATCTCTGGTGCTGACTCGCGGCTCCCGCAAATCCTCTCGAGGCTCCAGTTCAGGGGAGGGAGCTTCAAGAGGCTCCAAGAGGCCCCGGCGCCAGCTCTCAGCACCGTCCCCCTTCCAATTCCACCTTCTTGAGTGGTCACCCCAGAAGGCCTCTCTCCTGACACCAGCACTGGCCCATTCAACACCCAGGCAGACCTAAGCCTGGTGCCGCACTCGTCTACAGGTGATTTATTGGCGCTTTTTGCTCTGCTGCACCGTGTCTTGGCCCACATGGGCATAGAAGTTCACACCTCGGAGGCAACTTCTGACTCCCTGTTTGGGCTGGTGTTTTCGTCAGCAGAACTGGTTACAGTTCCCCTCCATCCAAGTGTTTGGGACCTGGACTCCTCCTGTTGGCAAAATCTGAGTTCCATCCCCCCGGTTTCTGACACGGCAGCTCTCAAATACAGGGTCCTGCACCTAGACTTCCCCTCGCTTACCCACCATCTGGCACCACCCCGAGCAGTGGTGGAGGCGGCTTTTGGCCCAGGGCAGACCCCACAAGACCCCCCTTCCAATATCAAGAGACGCCAGGGAGCTTGAGCTCCTAGGCCACAAGGTCTACTCCTCCGCAGCCTTCCAGGTTCAGATCATGAATAATCACACCCTCACTAGCAGATATACTTTAGACATATGGGAGTCAATGCAAAAATTCAGACATTTGCTCCCACCAGAGGCGAGGGAAGAGTATGATGCCTTCCTGTAAGAAGGCAAGATAGTTGCCCAGGATCTCCTCCTTTCCACCTGGGACGCGGTGGACACGGCTACCCGCACGATGGCTTCCGCTGTTACACTTTGCCGTGCGGCCTGGCTATGAGAGGCCAGGGTGCCTCCATCCTCGCAGCAGGTGACCCTCACCTTGCCCTGTGGGGAGAACATCCTTTTCCCAGAGGAGACCCCCTCTGTCCTGGGTGCCGGCCGTGACCCTAGGAGAGATTTGAAGTATTTTGGCCTCCTTCAATCGGGCCCTCTCCCTCATCCACCAGCTCCATAGGTCTGTCCATAAGTCGGCCTTTTCCCCTCCTCCCTACTGGACATTTATCCATGAGGACCTAGTCCCTAGTTTCCCTGCCAGTAAACTAGAAAAGGGATAGGGGCCCCGTGTTGGGAAGCGCTGCCACAATACACCTCCGGGTACCCTTCTTGGCGGAGGGTCATTAGTGAGACCTGAGGGGTTTGAACGTGATCTGAGTTGGGATCTGGAATTTACACTTAGGCTCCACAGCAAGGAGTATTATAAACAGTCACAACTTCACCACAACTTCAGTTTGAAACTGCTCAGGGCCATCTCCACTAGCACTCAGGTGGGAACCTCTGCCTTTTAGCTACACCAGGCACGGCCATTGCGATCATAGTCAGGTATTCCCAAATCATATCGGTTAGCCAACACTCGGTTCAGGAAGTAATGGATAGCCCTCCCTGCCCCAGCACCACTGGGCGGTCCTCACATGTGGCATATCTTTTCTCTGGGCAGACCTAGAGCAGCAGCCGCACTCACCCTTCCTTCGCTGAACCTAATGATCTACCCAGCTACTTGAGCCAGCAGAGCGCCAGGCCTCCGACCTGTGAGCCACAGACAGGGCCCCTGCCCAGGTGCCTATTTTCTCCAGAGTCATGGGGATGTCAGCCCCTCCCTTCCCCGAGCCCCTTGGGGAAACATGTAGTCAGCGGTCTCAGCCATGAAAGGGCCTATTTGCACCCCCTTTTCCCCCCTGCTGCCTGGGCTCCAATCCGGCTAGCTCCAGTGCCACACCCGACGCCCACAGTTACACTTCGCCAAGGGTGTACCATATGCTGGCCTGCCAGGACCCTAAGGGGAGCGCCCCCTCATGGGTCCATGTGCACCTTCACAGTAAATCTGTTCAACCTTCCTAGGGCAGGTCTCATCATCCTATATCCTCACTGCTGGTCAGAGAACCCCTTTTCGAACCGTATCTTGACCTCCAAGTATAATGTGGGCTGCCTTGTGCGTTGCTCCTCGTTGTTCACAAGGCCAGCAGTGCCTACCCTCCACCTCGTCAACCACCCATACCGGAGCTGTGCGCACACGCATCCAGCATGAGTTGCAGGAGACTCTTGGGGCAGGTGTCTCGCTCCACCCGTGGAGCCTAAGCGTAAATGCCAGATTCCGACTCAGATCACGTTCAAACCCCTCAGGTCTCACTAATGACCTTCCGCCGAGATGGGTACCCGGAGGTGTATTGCGGCAGCACTTCCCAACACGGGGCCCCTATTCCTTTTCCAGTTTACTGGCAGGGAAACTAGCCACACTGCGGTTGGGTGTTCCTCCAATTCCCCTACCTGAGCCACTGATCACCGATGTTCCCTCGTGCCTGGGGTAGCATTCCCATTCCTGGGTACCTACCCCCAGGGGAGAAACATGAGTCCTCCCTTCTCCCGCTACTCTTAGGATGGTGCTCTCCTCTTAAGTCCCACCGAGAGACCTCTGGGCCTCGATGGCCAGAGAGAAAAGTTACGCAATGTTAGCAACATCGTACAGACTTATTTCTTCATTATCGGGCCGTGGGTGGGGAACCTCACCGTCTCACTACTCGCATGAATTCTGCTCACTCCTATCGCATTTATTTGTGAACCACTCCTATGGAGAACCTACCCTGGGGTCATTTCCCCCCCCCCCCGTGTCTCTTTAGCCGGCCTCCCCCTCCGTAGCTTATTGGAGGGACCTGAGCCATCAGGCCTTGGCCAAAGATCCCCTAATCAGGTGGAACGCTACAAAGACTTTTAGCTGCCACCTCCCACACGAACTCTGGGAGGTTTCCAACATTTTGCTGAGGTTTAGTACCATGGTTATCTCTCCCAACTAGCTGAGGCCTCACTCAAGGACACAGTGGTCCTATTTCTTGACAGCCTAGGGCTCTCCTAGCGGGGGGGAGCATTTCTGTTTATAATACTCTCAAGCTAACTGTTTGTTACACGTCCTCCACAAGTTGATGGAGCCTCAAGATCTTGCTAATTTCTGATAGTGCTCTTTTTCTTAGTGAGTTCACCCTTTTCCATTATCCGTAAGGACATCTTGCAACTTCCTACGATTCTGACAACTTCCTACGAAGCTGACTCCCTTACATGCCCATTAAGGGCATACCCTCACCCCGTCTCCTCCGGTTAGGAGCCTATCCCTCTCCTTTTCTCCCTGGCTCCCCCTTGGTGCCTGCCCCTAGGGGAACCTTCACTCGGTGGTGTAGCCATTTTGACGCCAAGTCTACCCTTACCACCCCCATGGGATAACTCCTTGGGTGGAGAGGGCCAGGGACCAGAGCAGGTGGGCCTCACGCGCCGTGGGTTTCAACTCCTGGGCCTACCATAGTCATGGGCCCACCTCCTAGCAACAGCCCTTCTGCGCATACTAACTGGCCTTAATAACATTATGCACCCCGCCAGCTGCTAAACTGGGCCAGGCAAGAACACGTGGGGAATGCATGACAGTAGTGTCACCTCCGTTATATTGGGACCATAGGAACGATGTCTCTTCCCCCCCACAGAGGGTTCCATCAGGGTACCTCAGGTCATGCACAGAGGCCTGTACCCTACTACTGGGCAATAGACTGCCTTACTTCCATTTCCCTCTCCAGCCCCACAAACCAGGCACTTGACTTCTCCAGACTGAACCACGCTTTCCAGTGAATCGGTCTCACGGGGCATTGCAGCTGATGTTCTGGCTCCTCCGCGTACTAGGTCAAGCACACCCCCTTGATGCCCCTTTCACCCATCCCTGGTACCTACCTTCCCCATATGAGATCTCAAATGCTGACTTTCGTGTACACAGGGTTCCCTGACGGGGATGCCACTGTCGTATGGCTAGGAGGCCGCAGGCTCTCAGTCTCTGCCTAGCTAAATGACTTTCATGTAACTCACTACGTTAAACAAAAGGAAGGCTCCTGCCCTCTCGCTGATACCTGTGACGCTGACCCTTCCACTACCGACATTGCCTCAGAGTTCTCTCCTTGCAGAGCCCCCACCAGTGCATACCGTCTCAGGAACATCGGATAATCTGATTTCCACCAGTCCCTTGTGACTACCTCTCAAGGGAGGCTTTTGGTAACATTACACTTCACCTCAAACACTGGGTACTGTTTTTCCCCTTCATGTTATGTGACTTCAGGCCACTTGGCCCACGTACACCATTCGGTGCTAGGTCAGCCGAGCCAAGTTTGTTTCACTGGGTGCGTCCTACATCCCGAGGATGTTTTTTCCTCAGATTAAGGTTCGCTGGTCAGTACCTAGACCCTCAAGGGCCTGCTCATGGGACAATTGCCTGTGTGGGACTTACACTGTGCTGAAGGTGGAAGAGCCAACTCCGCCTACCTTCCATCAGCATGGCTAGCAGTCACCTATTTCTGAATATATCCGAGCAGCGCTCAAAGAAAAAACGGTGGGTTACTTACCAGTAACCATCCTTCTTCGAGATGGGCTGCTCAGATTCATTCAGAGCCCTCCCCCCATCCCTGCATTTGGAGTTGGCGACTCTTACGAACTGGGGTGGAGCCGGGCAGCGGCTGCATATATAGCCACGGAGTGGTGCGGGGGGTGGCAGCTGCCTGCCCTCTTCTGACTGGCTAGGGCAAAAGTTTCAGACCAATCCAGCGCTCCAGCATGGAGACACCTATTTCTGAATGAATCTGAGCAGCCCATCTCAAAGAAGGACGGTTACTGGTAAGTAGCCCACTGTTTCTTCACCAGTGCTACACTGAAGGAAAAACATAGCACGTGACAGGGACAGAATGCCGAGGACCATAATGTGAAGTTTGCAGGGAAATAGGATTTCTCTTCCTTCATCACAGCTATGAGGCTGTATTGCAGGTACCCTATAGCCTTTCCTATTTAATATGAAATCTCCATTTGCTACCTATCACACTCCCCTCCTGTACCAGCATAGTTCAAGAGTCCTGAGACAGGCTATTTAGAGTGTTATCTTGTCTGTGATGGTGAGCAATGCAAGCTTGGCTGTGCATAATTGTGGAGTACACTACTATAAAAGATGTGTTTCCTGACTCTAGCTGATGTTTATTTTATGCCCATCATGATAACCCTTCAGATTTTCTCTCAGCCAGAGTTGACTGCACATTAATAAATATCTAAGCCTATTTTGAAATAACTGGAAAATTTTACCTTCAAGTGGTTAGCAGTAGAGGAAAAGCAAAAATGAATAGTACTAACTAATGTTAGATACTGTAAAGTGCTGAGAAGTGTAATACAAAAGGAAAAGTCTTGTAAGTGATGGAAACAAGGCAAAAAACCTTTGAGAAATGAATTCTGGATATAGTAATGGAAAAATTCAGCTACTTAGATACCAACTCAGACATAAGATAAATCCTACTCATCTTACGTGAGAGGTTTCAGTGAGCCAATTTCATCCCTGATAAAAGGCTTTTCCGTAACACTATGCAAGATGCTGATCCATAGACCACTGATAGCTATGGTAAAACTGACACTAATAGGAAGCAGATCAGGGCTGGGTTAGGACACAGACACCACAAAACTGCATGTAAGGTCCTGGCTTCTGGAGTCATTTAATTACATTGGAGCTAAACTTTCATTTAAAACTAGAGTGACTAGCTAGCCTACATGGTTACCAAGAATAGCTTGGAAATGTGAACTGAGCATAACCCATACAGTGGTATCTGCCCGAGTCTGCAGTCTCATTCATTATAATGAAGAGTTAACTCCAAGACCCATTGTTCTGGCGGTCCCTCCCACTCCCATCCCCACTCCATTATGGGTGCTATGTGTGGCAGGAGAAGATGAGTACAGGGGGCCCAGTCCACTCAACGAAATGAATATATCCTCGCTGCTGGGATAAGTACCTGGGATTTCCTGCTGCCATTGTTGAGATGGTGGGGAGGGCACCTCCTATTGCAATTTTTTAAAGAAAGAGCCCTGTTGCTACTGCTAGAAGTGAAGAAGGAGGGCCCCTGCTGCTTTCACAGCAATTTGGGCGAAGTGAGGGACATGCCCAAAGGCCAGAACCATGGGGTGGCCGGTGTCATGATATGTCTAGCTCCTAGGATTGCCTAACTTCAGTCCTGGATTGGACCCTATCTGTCTAAGGCAAGTACTATTTCATTTATTAAGGGAAATGAATAAATCAGAATGAGATCCTTGAAAGGTTTTTAACCATCATTTCTGAATATCTGTGGGGACAAACCCAAACCATTTCCAAACATATTGAGAAACAAGAACAAAATGGAAGTGTCATTGTTGTACAGCCTTTCTAGTTTAGAGGCCTCTTTGTCTTCACTTGTAATTAGAACTGCTTGAAATTTATCACATTAAAGACTTTATTGCAGAAAAATTATCTTTTCTCAAAGTCACATTTTTATGAAAATAGGCAGCACTAAAGTTTTCCTTTTTGCATGAAAGTTAGTGTCAATTTAACCTATTTTTTTAAAAAAAATAAAAATTTGTATCAAAACTACCAACATATTTGTTTACCAAAAAAATTTTTTTTTTATAAATGAAACTGTTTGATAAGGCTCCCAGACAGAATTCTGATTAAAATACAAAAATGTCAAGGAAAACCCAGAAAATGAGCGCATTTGAAAGCCTATGAAACAGAAACCATTTAGTAATCTTCCACAAAACTGTTTTTTCTAATTTTTTTTATAACCTCTTCTATCATCTCCTCAGAACATAGGCTCCCAGTTCCACTTATGCAAGGTTGGCAAAGAGACTGTGGTTCTAAAAGTGTCTGATTACACAATTTCGCCTCTGTCACAATTTTTTTGTTGGGGGAGACAGGTTGAAAAATCAGTACTGAACCTTGTGGCATAAACCAGTCACTTTGGTTTTACAATTTGACCTGTGGACCTGAGTAACAATTGAGGAATAGATGTGTTCCTACAACTCGTTCCTTCCCTGCTCAGCTCAGTGTTAATATGGCTGCCACAGCTCCTTTCACTATGATATCCCCTGGCAGTCATTGCAAATGTTACAGGCCAACAAAAGTGCTCAGTGTTCAAATGAGTAATACGAACATGCACTTCATAGTCAATTATAAGAAAGTGGAATGGACAAGGTACATCAACTATATGCTCAAAGGCTATGTCCCCACTAGCAAAAGTTAGTTTGAACCTGTTAGTTTGGCCTAATAATTTTGAGGTTACTGTGAACTAACGTTAGCGCGAACTAGTATACTTCTTAAGTTCAAGCCAAGAGTTAGTGTGAGTCTACATTGCACTTAGTTCAAACTAAATGCTGGTACTTATTTGTTCAAACTAAGCATTCTTAGTTCGAACTAAGGAATTTCTTAGTTCAAACCAAGGAAAGGCTAATGTAGACTGGGACCAATTCAGTTCAAATTAAGCCTCCTTAATTCAAATTAAATTGGCAGTGTAGACTTAGCCAAAGAAGACACACTTTTTAACCTGTGACTGTGATACTACAGAATCTGAATTAGTGTGTTATTGGGCACAGGCCTGCAAGGTCCTAGGCATTTTTGTATCTTCAATTCTCACTCAAGTCAATGGGAACTGAAGACAGGTAGAAAATCTTGAAGTAACAGGATCAGATTTAGTAAGTAAATGATCTGATGCAAAGGATATTGAAGAGATGAAGTTATTCAGCTTCCAAACCTAACTTACATTCCTCCAGCAATAGGGAGACCAGACCTCCTGATGTTAGGGACTTCAGGCTTGTCTATATTGAAAATACTGCATTGGTCTCCATGGATGGATGCAGTAGGATTGACAGAGTGGCCAGTGGAGACCCACTCAGTTGCTCCCAGAAGTAAGTAAGTAAACAAACTGAGGGGAGATGCATAATCTACAGTACATAGCTTATATAGCTGGCTTACACAGCAGAGTATTTACAGCCATGAATCCTCAATGAAAGGAATTGCCTAACTCCCTTTGAGGGGTAGGGTTTATGCCCTACTTGTCTCCTCATTATTTCTTGCTATTTAGTTTAGGTGGCTCCCCTCCAGCATGCTGGTTTTTGTGAATCCCATTCTTAGGTACCTAACTTTCCCCATGCATTGTAGATAAAGGTTAGGTGCCTAACTCAGGGCTGTGGATTCCAATAAGTAGCAGACACCTATTCTTAAGCATTACAACACTGAATCTAAGGGCTTAGTAAACATTTAGCTTGTGGCAAACCGAGATATGAATCTACCTTGCACAAACCTGCCATGCACTAAACTGGTCATGTGAAGCCTGCTGATGAACAGGCATAGTTTATTAATACGCTTTACTTAGTTCTGTTTCAATGAGGACTAGATCACAGTTCATTAACAAACTGTTACTATGCATCAGCAGGGCTCCATGGACAGTCCATGGCAAGCTAGTGCAGGGTAGCCCCATAGATTTTTCAGTGAGACTTAGACTCCTTAGGGCTAGATCTACTTAGGAGAGGTATGGCTTCTCTACATGAATATCATTTTTGAAGTGGAGCATTAAGTTTCTAAATTATTAGATGCTTCTGGCAATGTACCCCTAAATCACAAGTTGGTTTCTATATTTTTGTCCCATTTTCTACCTAGGGATTGTGGCCATATGCAAAGGTTATTGCTTTGCTTAACATGGCTTCCTCAACTTTGGGTCATCTGCAGCAGAAGAATTTTGTGGATATGGAAATGAAGAGGATTCATTTCCTAAGCACAGATGTATGTTCACAGAAACAGAAGCTTTTTTTTCATGCATTTCTATTTCAGAATACACCTCTTTATTTTAACATTTATCTGATCATGCGTAGAGGAAGCCCTTTGAATAGCTGAGCAGAAACTAAAAGGCAATTCACCTAAAATGCAATAAAGCTGTAATTTCATGTGTTTTATTTCTGAAGAATTTCCATATGTATGCTTTCTTTGTGAGCTTAATAGAGCTTGATGAAGTGCCCACAGTCTGCAAGAGGCAGGCAGTCACATCTAAATTATTTAAGAGAGCATCCATGGCATTATAATGACTACTAACCCATCTCCAGGAATAAAGGTCAGCAAATATATTTAGGGTCTTTGTGCATTCCCCTCTGCTTCTCAAAAAGAAAAATATAGTAGAATACAAACAGAGATTTAATAGCAACCTCTGCCCCCATTGCACTTTTAGAGCTTCTTAGTGATATTCAAGAACAATAAGCTCTAAATGATAAGAATGCAATGAAGCCTGGTAAACTGAAGAAACATGGTTTTTAATTATTTTTTTAAATTTATCATGGCATTGTCTAATGGCATTATGCAATTAAAACAAACAACAATCTTTGGTTTGCCATTAATAAACTAAACTCTAGACACTACTTATTGAATTATTGTTCAATGCACATGCAATCAAATACACACACACACATATATATTTTTAAAAAGTTCATATAATGCAACCAATTCCTTGGTGAGAGATAGTGTTCATGTATGGCGTTGTAGTCTAATGTGTAGAGGAAAGATAGTGAGCAAGGAGTTTTCTTCTCTACCCTTCACACTGAGTCACTATGGCTATGTCTACGTCTAAAACCTTAGTTTGGGCGTACTTTGTCTAAACTAAGTAGTTCAAACTTAGTCTGAACTTAGCACATGCTAGTTCAAACTAAATTTCAAAATAAGTTCAAACTAAGCAGTTAGTTTGAACTAACCATTCGAACTAACTAGTTCAAACTAAGCTTTGCTTATTTCAAACTAAAAAAATTTTTTAGTTCATACTAGGCAAAGCCTAATGGAGACAGGGCTCCAATTAGTGTGGACTAAGCTTGCTTAGTCTGGTCTAATCTTGTAGGCTGTGTTCACACAGCACTCTTATTTCAAAACAACAGAGGTTGTTTCGAAATGAGAAATACCCTGTTCACGTGACGCATGGTTGTTTCGAAATAATGGCATCCATTGTTTCGAAACAACGGCGTTGTTGCGAAACAACTTAAACCCCATGTGGGGACGAAACAATGTTGTTTCAAAACGATTGTTTCGAAACAATACCGTCCGAACATGTTTTTTTGAAACAACAGTGACTTGTTTCGAAATAACTGTTGCCTGAAACTATTTCGCTTTGAGCTTTTTTCCTTAATTCGAATTAACAAACTGTTAATTCAAATTAAGTTATTTCAAAATAAGGCATTATTTCGCTACAAGTTGTGTCGACACAACTTGTATCGAAATAATGCCTGTTTGTGAACACAGCCGTAGTGTAGACATAGCCTATGTGTTCCCTGGCAGTTGTTTAAGGAAACTAAGGTCCAGGGTGCTAACTTTGATCTAATTCTGCTGCCTCTGATGACAATACCAAAATGCCTGCTCTCTTTCTTCTAAGGTGATCCAAGAAACTAACAGAAGTAGCTGCTAAGTACTTTTTGTATTAGAAGTAATATCTTCATGCTGGTGATGGAAGAAGGAAATCCATAGAATCATAGAAGCTGGAAGGGGCCATGACAGGTCATCAAGTCCAGTTCCCTGCACTTATGATAGGACCAAGTACCCCTATTAAACCATCCCTAACAGGTGTTTGTCAAACCTGCTCTTAAAAATCTCTCATGTAGGAGATACCACAACATGGTGAGGCAACTTATTCCAGTGTTTAATCACCCTGAAAATTAAGATTTTTTTTTCTTAATGTCTAGGCTGAACCTCCCTGGCTGTAATTTAAGCCTGTTGCTTTTCATCCTATCATCTGTGATTAAGGAGAATAATTTTTTTCATTCTTCCTCATAACAACCTTGCAGGTATTTGAAAACTGTTATCATATGCCCTCTCAGTGTCCTTTCTTCCTAGACTAAACAAACCCAGCTCTTTTAATGTTCCCTCATAGGTCAAATGTTCCAGACCTCTAATAATTTTTGTTGCCCTTCTCTGGACTTTCTCTAGTTTCTCCACATACTTTTTGAAATTAGGCACCCCAAACTGGACACAGTACTCAACTTGAGGCCTAATTAGTGCAGAGTAGAGTGGAAGAATCACCTCTCGTGTCTTACTCACAATACTCCTGTTAATACGCACCGGAATGGTGTTTGCTTGTTTGTAACAGTATTACACTGCTAATTCTCATTTAACTTGTGATCTGCTATTACCCCTAGATCCCTTTCTGCAGTATTCCTTCCTAGGTAGTCATTGCCCATTTTATATGTGTGCAATGGGTTGTTTAACCCTAACTGGAGTACTTGGCACTTATCTTTATTGAATTTCATTCTATTTATCTGAGACAATTTCAACAGTTTGTCCAAATCCTTTTGATTGTAATCCTGTCCTTCAAAGCACTAGCAACACCTCCCAATTTGGTATCATCTGTAAATATTATAAGCTTGCTCCATATGCCATCATCTAAGTCACTGATAAAAATGCTGAACAAAAATGGACCCAGAACAGATTCCTGTGGCACTCCACTAGTTATGTCCTTCCAGCCTGAAAGTGAACCATTGATAACTACTCTCTGGGAGCAGTTAACCAACCAGTTTTTCACCCATTGTATAGTAGCTCCATCTAGTCTGTACCTCCCCAGTTTATTAATAAGAAGGTGATATGAGACTGTATCAAATGCCTTACTAAAGTCTAGATGTACCACATCTACTGCTTCCCCTCTACCCACAAGGCTCATTATCACATCATAGAAAGCTATCAAGTTAGTTTGACATGATTTGTTTTTTTCCAGACACAGAATGATACATTTCTGGGATTTATAAAGTCTTTAGGTAGGAATGCGGGGTGCTGAAACCTTCACTGCAAACATTTGGTAAAACTACAACCATAAATATTTCATATAACTTCTTGAATGCTGGGATAGTGCAAGTGATCAGTAGAGCTGAGAAAATATTGGATTTCAGTTCAATGGCAGAACTGAATTTTTTTTTAAAAAAAGTCTTTCAATCAAATTGAAACCAATATTTTCATCAACTTGAAAAAAGCAAAAAAAACCCAAAAAACAAAAACAAAAACAAAACCAACCCCCCCAACCTACATTTTTCAATTGATGCAAAATTATAAGGTTTCATTTTGATTTAGCTTTTTGGATTGTTTTAAGTCCTTTCTTTTAACGGTCCAAGTCTGATGTTGAAATGCCATCATGCCAACCAACCAAAACATCTCAAAAAGGAAAAATTGAAATGAAATGTCTTGAAATGGTCAAAACAAAATGGTTTGTCTCCCTTGAACATTTGTCCTACTGAAACTGTTTGCCAGTTCAGGAGTTTTGTCCCTGCTCTCCCCTAAATGCATTTTTGGAAAAAAAAGTTGACCAGCTGTAGTTGTTAAGTCATGTTAGCCTCCAGATATACTGAAGCATTCTTCACTTCCACAAATGAAATGCAGCCAATGCACAAATAGAATGTGGCAGCTTCTTAGCAACAAAAAGGAACACTTACCTAATTGATTAAAGGAGAAGGAAGAATACCATATCCATTTGAATATGCAGTGAGACTATTGGTGGGCAGAAGAGAATTACTCAAATTGAAACTCAGACCATATAGTAGAGATGAAACTCTTACTTGTCCAAGACCTTTGGAGAATGCGAATTACTAGGCAGCATCAAGCAAAGGCTGTGTTATTAACAGGCAAATGGTGGCAGTGGTGTCATTGCCATGAAGTCAAAACTGGGACTGTTGGATGTGAGTGCATGGCTGTAATGGAATCAGTAAGTCCGTACAAGATCCAACAGTCATTATCCAAAACCCTACACACGCCAGAACTTCAGGTGTTCAAAATCCAAATTCAACTTTAAATGTTATGACTTCAATCCTTAAATATCACTGTTATTGATTGCAGAAACCTAAAAAGGCAAGGCTGGAAAGAACCTCAAAAGGTCATCTAGTCCAGTGTTTTTCCATGACCAGTGTGGGGGACAAATTAATCAGGGCTCTCAATCTGGAAAGAGAGACCACCGATCCTCCCCAGTGATGAAGGCCCGTTCCCAGCTGAGACTCAAATTAGCATAGAACGAGGTGTGGTTCAGCTTTTTATTATTCAGCTGAACAACAAAAGGAACTGCATCAGAGGGCAGCAAAGAAGTGCTAGCCCCTCTGAGCAGGCCCCCCCCAACAACTCGAGTGCAAAAGAGAGCCCTGAGGGGCAGCATCACAACACTTTTATCCAGTACAGTATGATAATGCTAACATGATTGACAATGTTTTAGAGACCCTTATATGGTTACATTAACACCTATTTAATGCATATTAATGATTAAAGAATGCATATAATTATCCCCGCCTTTGTTTACTGTTGACATCATTTGCATTATCCTGGGCAGCCGCAGTACCTGCAAACTCATTAATTTCTGCCTAGAGATGCTGATCTTACATTCTTGCAAGGGTATGGTGCCAAGGAGGGTGAGCAAGGAGATAGGCGGTAGTACTCCCTTTTCAGTTAGAACAAAGACGGGACAGCCTAGCTTACATTCCTTGTCCAGATGGTCAGGAGAAAAAAGCATGAGAAAGGGGAGATAACACACTTTAACTATCAACTCTAGGCCGCTTGTTAATAGAACTTAGATATATAAATTGCCTGAGAAACGACCCCACTACCATAGCAACCTGCAGCCCCTATAAGGCCTATACTATGGCACCTTCCCTACTATTCTACAAAGGAGATCACCTAATATTTCCCTCACACCAGCCTGTGGACTAGTGCCAGTCCTTGAGAGCTCACTGACAGTTTCAGCTAGTGATACTGGCAAGTGAGTTCCAGGTATCAAAAGTCTCCTCCACTGAGGCAGAACCAGGAAAACCTAGTCCATTCCCAATGCCAACCTCTTCTTAAAAACCTCCACTGATGGGGATTCCACAGCCTCCTTTGGAAGCCATTTCCAAAATTTAACTATCCTTACATTTAGAAAGTATTTCCTAGTATCTAACCTGAATCTTCTTTGCTGAAAATTAAACTGACTACTTCTTGTCCCACCTTTAGGGGCATGGAGAACAATTACTCACTGTCATCTTTATAACAGCTCTTTACATATTTGAAGACTGTGATCTGCCCCCCTTCAGTCGTCTCAAGACTGAGCAGTTTTTTTTATCCTTCCTCATAGGTCAGGTTTTCTAAACCTTTTGTCATTTTTGTTTCTTTGCTTTGGACTTTGTCCAATCTGTCTACATCTTTCTCAAGTGTGGTGCCTAGAACAGGAGACAGTACTTTGGTTGAGGTCTCGTCTGAGCAGAGTAGAGCCAGACGATTAACACCCCCCCTCCCCATGTCATACATGCAATACTTCTGTTAATACAGCCCCAAATGCTATTAATCTTAATTGAAAATGCATCATACTGTTGACTCAAGTTCAATTTGCGGTCCAGTGTTGTAACCCTTGGGAAGGAAGGGGTTAACACTCTGGTCAGTGAGTTGCAGGACAGCCAATAGGAACAAAGCTCAGCTTTTTGAATTGGAACAGCAGGTTTGCCTGTTCCTGTTTAGATGCAGCAGAACTCCTGGGAGGATCAGGAGGAGGCCAGAGGGGTCTGAGGAAGAATCCAGCAACATCCTTACCAAAGATAAGTTAAGTTTGTTACTGACCAGGCGCAGGTAGAACAGGGAATCTTTATTTAGATGCAGTCAGGGTATTTTCTTTGTTTTTGGTTTGTTTTTTGGATTTCTCTGTGCTGAGCACATGTCACCCCCCCCCCAACTACTTGAGTTAAATCCCAGCGAAGCAACTCTCTGTGTTTTTATCTGTTCTTTTTAATTAAATATTTTACCTTTTAAGTAAGCTCTGGTTCTGTGTCCTGAAGGGCAAGAGGTTTGTGTGCATGCACCTCAGACTACACAGCCAGCTACTAAAGGGGACTCTGTTCTAGTTCCAGCTCATATTGCAGCTGGAGTTCAGTCACTTTCCTGAGAGAGGAATAAAGTGATTGAAAGTACCTCACAGGAGATAATTCCCAAGTGTGCCTTCCTGGGTTTTCAAGAGGTTTTTTTGCATTTGGGTGGTGGCAGCGATACCACTCCAAGGCCAGGAATTGGAGGCCTTGGAGAGTTTTAAGATCAGGCTTTAAGGCCAGTGGCTTTTAAGGCCTGTTGCAGGCCCCCACCTTCTGCACTCGGAGTGCCAGAGTGGGGAACAGCCTTGACAAGTGTAACCCCCAGATTTTTTTCAGCCGTACTAGTACCTAGCCAGTTATTTCCCATTTTGCAGTGATGCATTTAATTTTTTTCCTTCTTACATATATTATTCAGTCATGTATTGAGTATCATGTCTGGAACAAATAACTAATGGGTTTGTCAGGTCAGTGCAGCAGGACACCTGTCCTAGCCTAAATGTCTGATATATGGCTGTACTGGTGCTGGCAAAATGGCAGTTTTCATGATTTTATAGACTGTTGGCTTTGTCAGTGCCATAGTGACAGGGTGTTAAGTTATTTTTGCCTTATACCCTGTTCTAGAGGTAGAAGACTTTTCCATCCTGTGCTGGACTGTGTACCTGAGGAGCCCATAAATTCATTGTTACGAGTTGCTTTGAGCTGGGAGACGGCCTTTTCTTCTGAGTGCTATGAGGCAGAGTCAGGTGCCTTTTTGTTGTGGTCTTATCTTGTGAGACAAATTTACTTTGCCTCGGATCAGAAGCAGGTCTGGGAGTCACTTCCATTAATAATAATTTAAGTCATAAATCTCTACCCCTTCTAGTTCTAGAAATCAAGTTTTCACAGTGATGGCTTTTCTACACCATGTGGCTCTCTCTGAAACCCTTAATAAACGATGATTGTCTGATGTGGGTACTGCATCCTGGCAGGAGCTCCATCTTTTAAAATAAACCCCGAATGTCTCCCCACGGGTAAAGAAAAAACAGTAAGTAATCTACTTGAGGAGAGGAGGGTATGGAATTCCCCCCCCCCCAGAAGAAGGGCAAGTTAAACTCTGAAGTAAAAAATGAAAACTATCTACTTATCTAACAATAAGGGAAAACACTTCTGATGAACTGAGGAAACTCCATCTTTGGCCATGGACAATGGAGAAGGAACTGAAGAGGTCAAGTCATGTGCACACCAAAGAGGGTGCCAGTGGCACCATGAGATGGCCATGGAGCATGCACTACTCAGACAAGCACTGCTAGCAAAAATCTCCAGTCCATAATGTAAGGATGCACTGACACTGAAGGTGGAGCACCCACAGGGACACTATTGAAGAAGAACTGAAATTTCCTGGTTATTGGTGAAGGTCTGCTGGACTGGTTATATAATGCCCTAGAAACAGATCTTGAAGTCTGCTGTTGATAGTTATTAAAAAAGATAAAAGTGCATTTGAAGACTCAGGATCTGAAGAAGAAAAGGCAGACACTCTTTCTCTCAGTTCTGTAAAAGAGAGCGGACAGTAATGTTCCCTATAAGCTGCACCAGTGAGCAATGGCGCAGCTGCCTCCGCTCACTGGCGCAGCAAGCGCTGACCCCAGTGCAGGTCTGCGATTGGAGGAACCGGGGTCGGAGCTGGCAGGGAGCAGAAGTGGAGGAGCCGTGGTCGGGGCTGGTGGGGAGCAGAAGCAGGGCACGGAGGAGCCGGGGTCAGGGCTGGCGGGGAGCAGAAGCGGGGAGTGGAGGAGCCGGGGTCAGGGCTGGCGGGGAGCAGAAGCAGGGAGCGGAGGAG
>ML682013.1:12081498-12114911 GCA_007922195.1 Podocnemis expansa
CCAGGGTCAGGGTTGGTGGGGAGCGGAAGAGCCGGGGTCGGGGCTGGCGGGGAGCAGGAGCAGGGTAGCAGAGGAGCCGGGGTCAGGGCTGGCAGGGAGCTGGATTCAAGGCTGACTTAGACTCTGTATATGCATTCTGGAAATGTGACAAAGACGGGCGTCAAAAACTGAGGTGTAGAGGAGGCTTGATAGGTAGCATCATTGCTTCATATTTGTTTAAGAAAAATGTTAAACTGAAATCCTGTGGTTTTATTAATTTACTAAAGTTTGAACAAAAAGACATCTATACAATGTTCCCTCTCTAAGCTGGTGATGAAACTGAGCAAGTTATGGATGCACTTGGGGAGCCGATGGGCAGTGGCTCAGGGGCCCGGTGCCGGGACAGGGAATGGATAGGGAACTTGCTCAGCTGCATCCATAAGTTGCTCAGCTGCATCATCAGCTTAGAGGGAACATTGGCGGACAGGACCAGAAGCTCGGTAAACAGATGTTCCCAGAGGGCTCATTCAGAGAAAAATATGGAAAAATGGAGGAAAAATGGAAAGATAAAAGAAGGAAAAGAGGAAAACTGGAAAGATAAAAGAAAATGGAAAGATAAAAATTAAACTTCGTAAGAGTAACCAAAACCTTGACTCAGGAGCTAATGTACAGAGCTAGTATGTTAAAACCAGCAATGTATCCGGGGGTAGCATGGGCTGTGATTTGTGGTAATCATCCCAGTACAGATGCAGGGATTGGGGAAAGATTTGTACCCAGGAAGCTATCCTACCTGCATCCTTGCAACAATGTAGTTGCACCGTGAGAGGATACTCAAGTGGAACCGAACCATTATGAAAGAGTTGTCCTGAATGATATCACTGATTGAGCACTTAAGAAACAATTAATAAAACCAGTCTCAGTATATGGCTCGAGCAACTGGTCTCTTTCCAAGCCTAACAAAAAACTTTTCCATGAGAGTGAATCATGGGTGTGTCGCTGAGACCTCCCGGCTGAGTTATATGGGCAAACACTGGATGGAAGCAATATCAAGATATCTTAGATCCTTTTAAGGCCGGAAGAGTCCATTTTGATCATCTAGACTGACCTCTTGCATAACACAGGCCCCAGAATTTCATCCAGGAATATTGGTGACATCAGTAATTCCATGGGCCAGGAAAGAGCTTAAAAAGAATTTACTTTAGGTGAGCACAGAGCCATTGAAAAGGAGGAGGTACATTATGGATGCACTAAAAATTCTCTGTATGGGTGATTTTTTGTTCCAAGCCATTTAAATTGAAGTTGGGTAGCATAATGTCCTTTTATTTGAAAAGGAAAGGTTGGGGTGGGGGGGAGAGAACCCTAAGTATTGACTGAATATGGTGGCATTTTAGGGAGAGTAAATGACAGATATGAAAATCAAATATTTGTACCAGGAGGGAAAATAACCAATTATATAGTCATGACTGGAATCTACAGGGATCATTGTCTAACAAGATATGGATGAATTCTTGCAAAAGCAGCAATAAAAGATTGACCTCCTAAAAAGACTGGCCAGATGATGGGTATGAGTTCTTTCTTTCATTCTCTGTTCCCTTTCTCCATCAATTGCAGCTATTCATTTTTAAAGAAGAAATGGGTTATTATTTATCTGAATGGTAAAAGGTAGAAGGATCAATAATTTCACTAAAAAATTCAGTATTTAAAACTGAAAAAAAGAATTTGCTGAAACCTTTCCTTGAAACATATATGTAAAGTAAAGACTTGTGGTTTTCAAGTTAGTTATGTGAAGGTTACTTAGCTCTAGGCGTCCTTTGACATAGGCTATTCACATACATTCTGAGTCAGGTGTTTATGTGCTGTGGTGCACAGTCATCCAGACATGTTCTTGCCCTAGCTTGTCCCAGTAGGCAGAGATGGTCTTAGGCAATTGGGGGCCCTAGGCAAAGGCCGTTTATGGGGCCCCCTAGAGGCCCCCACTGCCACCCTAATCTGGGCCCTGGTCCCCCCTGCACCCTGACCACCCCCCCACAGTCCCAACTCCCACAGGGGGCAGCAGGGGGCTGTGGACCGCTGGGACCAAAGGCTGTGCAGGCTGCCTGGCTTCTCTGTGGTGGGGTAAAGCGGCACTCTTTGCCTACCCCAGCCGACCAAGCCTCCCCAGGGGGAAGGAGGAGAGCAGCCAGCGCGGAGCTGCAGTGTGCGGGGGGGGGAGGGGGCCTAGAATGGCCCGCTCCGAAGAGCTCGGGACACTGTGCCACCAGCCACCCCGCGGCTGAACAGGCCTGATCCAGGGCCTCGGAGTGAGGCAGCCTCTATTCATGCCTGGGGTGGCCAAAGCGAAGCGGCCCAAGCTCTTCTAAGCGGGCCACTCCAGGGCCCCACCTTGCACACCACAGCTCCATGCCAGCCCTCTCTGCCTCCTGGGGAGGCAAACCTGGCTGTGGGGGTAGGCAGAGAGCGCTGCTCTGCTCCTGCTGCAGAGAGGCTGGGCAGGCAGCACAGCTTCTGGCCCTGGTGGTCTGCGGCCCCCTGATTCTCCACCACCCTGCAAGACCAAGGGTGGGTGAAGCAGGAGACTGTTACGGGGCCCCCTTACTGCTCAGGGACTCTAGGTGGCCACCTGCTTCTCTTACCCCAAAAGCTGCCTCTGCCCATAGGGTCAGTTGCCAGTGCCCCTTTAGTCCTGCACTCTGGCTATGGTATATAGGTGGCACTAACCCTGCGCCCCCCCCCCTTCAGTTCCTTCCTTCCACTAACTCCAAAAAGCAGGGATGGAGACAGGGCGCAAAATATATGTGAGCAGCCTATCTTGAGGAAGGACACCTACAGATAAGTAATCTTCTGTTCTTCAAGCACTGCTCACATCCATTCTGAGCCAGCTGACTTACAAGCCTTGTGCAGGATGGTGGGCAGAGTTATGGTTTCCCTGCCTATAGTATCACCCTGCTAAAAGCCGCATCACCCCTCATCTGCTGGACTCTGGCATAGTGAGAGGTGAAAGTATGGACTGAGGACTAGGCAGCTGCCCTGCAGAGCTCTTGAAGGGGCACGTGTGCTAAGAGGGCCACTGATGAGGCCTGCACTCTGTTTGAGTGCACTTTGACTTTCCCTGAAAAGAGACCTTTTGCCCCGTGGTAACAGTTCTTTATGTAGCTTGTAATCCAGGAAAAGATGCATTGTGATGTCAACACCTGGGCCTTAATGCGATCAGCAATCGTGACGAAGTGCTGGGTCAATCTGTAGAACGGTCTGGGCAGTTCAATATAGATGGCCAGTGCCCTTCTGAGATCAAGGGTGTGCCACTTCCTTTGATTCGCTGTCCACTGTGGACCTGGGAAGAACACTGGGAGGAAAATGCCCTGCTTTAGTTGGAAGAAAAAGACCACTGTATGTAGGAAGGCTGGGTGTGGTTGTAGTTGGACCTTGTCTTTATGGAACTCTGTATATGGTAGTTCTGTGGACAGAGCCTTTAGTTCAGATACCATCCTTGCTGAGGTGATGGCTACAAGGAATTCCAGCTTCCAGGACAGGACTAATAGGGAGCATGTGTCTATGGGTTCATGGGGTGGGTTCATAAGCCCTTTGAGGACTAGGTTCAAATCCCAGTGGGGGCTAGGTCTTGTACCTCTAAGTAGAGTCGCTCCACCCCCCTTGAGCAATCTGGAAGCCATGGGGATGTGGAAGGGGCAACCTCTCAGAACGAATTATGGAAGGACAAAATTGCTGCCAGGTGGACCTTAAGGGAGACCATTGCCAACCCTTCCCTCTTTAGGTTCGGGAGGTAATCCAACATGGCTTGCATAGGGGCAGCCTCTGGGTGTAGCCCCTAGCGAGAATTGCTTCCACTTGGCCCTGTAGGCAGCCCATGTGCATGGCTTTCTGCTCCAATTAGTACCTACTGTACTTCCCCTGAGCAGGCCCTCTTGGCTCATCTCAGCTATGGAGCTTCCAAGCCGTCAGGTATAGGGAGTTCATGTCTGGGTGTTGGAGGGTTATTGGGGCCACCCAGGGTAGGAGTGTCTTGTGTTGGGCCACTGACAGGTTGAGGAGCATGCTGAACCAGGGCTGGCACAGCCAGGCTGGGACCATCATTATTACCCTTCCCTTGTCTTGCTTGATCTTTAATAGGGTCCTGTGGATCAGCAGGATTGGTGGGAAAGCATATAGAAGGGGACCTTCTCAGCTGCTCAGGAGAGCATCTGGCAGTGGTTTGTTCTCCTTGCCCCTGAGAGAGCAGTAATTGAGCACATTTGCCATTCCCATAGCACACAAAGAGATTTATGTCGGGGTGCCCATTCCTGAAAGAGGAGACTCGTCACCTCTGGATGTAGAGACCACTCATATTGGGGAAAGACCTGCCTGCTGAGCTTGTCTGCCTGATTACCCCCAGTAAGTGGGCTGCCACCAGCTGGAAGTCATTCTCTAGAGCCGTTTCCCAAAAGTGGACTGCCTCTTCGCACAGAGCAGAAGAGCAGGCTCCCTCCTTGGTGGTTTAGGTAAAACACTGCCACTGTATTGTCTGTGAGGACTTGTGCTGTCTTCCCCCGATCTTGTCTTGGAATACCTTGCAGACCAGGTGGATTGCTCTTAGCTCCTTCACAGTTATGTAAAGGGAGGGGGGGTCTCCTCTAATGACCCCCTTCCCTGAGTGGAAAGGCCATTGGTGATGTGAGCAACCCACCCCAGGCCTGAGGTGTTCATGATCAATGTCACTGATGCATCTCATATCTCGAAAGAGACCCCTTTTAGGGCAAAGTTTGGTTTCTGCCAAATTGTGAGGGCTTTCAGGACCTCTCCCAGGATGATGACCACTCGCTTCAGGGTGTGGTACTGTGGCTAATACACCCCTGCCATCCAGGACTGTAATGGTCTCACATGGAAGTGGGCCATTCTTAACACAAGTGGAGGCAGTCATGTGTAACACTTGGAGGCACTGCCTCACTGTAGTTGTGGGGGAACAGTGTAGGTCTGAAATGGTGGTTGATGTTGACCGAAACCTGAAAAGTGGGAGGGAGGCCCTGGCCCAGGGCCAGAAATAGGAGTTTTGGCTTTGGGGGCAAGCAGCCCCAAATGCACCCTCCCCCGACCCAGCCACAATCTGGCCTGGGGCCTGATCCATCCCCAGCAGTGGCAGAGAGCCCCAGCAGCCTCCTGTAGGTGGCAGGGAGCTGGATCTGAACCCAGATGGTAGCAAGGAGCCCCAGCCCCTGCCAGCAGGCAGAGGGGAACCAAATCAATCCCCAGTCACCGCTGGTAGGTGGCTGGGTCTCCCTGCCACCACCCGGTGGCACCTGTGGCCAGATCCAGCTTCCCACCATCAACCAGTGGCAGCTGGGGATGAATCCAACTCCCTGCAGCCTGCTGGCCGAGGCTGGGGCTCCCTTACCTGACCACGGCATAAGTGCTGTCCCTGGGCTGGAGCTGTACTGGCCACATGGCCATAGGCTTCTCCCCATCCCTCGTTCCCCTCCCCCCGAGCATGTGTCTGAGAATGCTCAGGGGCAGGGTGGGAGACTTTAAATTCCCGCAGCCCCAACCCCAGCCTGGCATCCGGAGAAATGTTGCCCTGCCCTAGTTATGGCCCTGCCCTGGCAAATCCACTTGGGCCCCAATGAATTCTATCGCATGTGTGGGTCTAGTTTTAACTTACAGGTTTAGGTGGAGACCCAACCTGTTTCAGAGCCGTTAAGCGGTGAGGACAGTGTGGTGGACCTGCTCCTTGGACCTGCCTGTGATGAGCCAGTTGTCCAGGTAGGGGAAGATTTGAACCCCTTTCTTCCTTAGGTGAGCTGCTACCACCGCCACACACTTTGTGAAGACCCTTGGGGCCAGGAAAAGCCTGAAGAGTAGGGCTGTGAATTAGAAGTGCTTCTGCCCTATGATAAACCTTAGGAATTTTCTGATCTTGGGTCTGATGGAGATGTGAAAGTAGGCGTCTCTTTCAGATCAAGAGCCTTAAACCAATCTCCCAGGTCTAGAAGAGGGATAATGTCAGCCAGAGAAACCATTCAAAATTTTATTTTTTGCAGGAATTTGTTTAAGCACCATAAGTCCAGGATAGGTCTCAGACCCCCTTTTGCCTCTGGGATCAGGAAATATCTGGATTAAAAACCCCTTCCCTTTTCTCTGCAGAGCACTTGTTCTATTGCTCCCAACTCCAGTAGTTTGTGGCCTTCCTGTTCCAGAAGGAGTTCGTAATGGAGTCCCCAACAACCTGGTGAGGGGGCGGTTTTCTGTTGGGGGTCTGGATCAGAACAGTAGGGCATAGCCATGCGAGACTGTATCTAGGATAGAGCGGTTTGATGTGATCTCAGCCCACTGGCTTTAAAGGATGAGAGGCAGTCCCAGAGTTGGAGCAAGAGGAGGTCTCTGGATGTGTTCACAGTCCTCGAGCTGTCTGTCATAACATGCGTCTGTAAGTGGCGAGTCAGTTGTTGTTGTCCACTGGTGGGAGGCCTGGTTGGAGCTTTGATACTGATCTCCTCTGTTCCCTCTACTCCTGCCCCATCTCTTTTTCTATAGGGACGTTGCAGAGACTGCAAAGGATGCTGGCGTGAGCTCTGCTGCTGCTGTGGTGGTTTGGCATGAACGGGCCACCTGGCCACCTGTGGGGTGTACATTGCCAGTGAATGCAATGTGGCGTGGGAGTCTTTCATGACATGCAACTTAGAGTCTGTGGACTGTGAAGAGGGAGGTGCACTCAAAAGGGAGGTGCTGGATCGCCTGCTACATTTGAAGCAAAAGTCCATAATCTTGCAGCCACGCTGCTCATCTCATGGCCACCACTGAGGCCACTCCCCTGCTGGCCATGTCAGTCATGTCCCAAGATGCTAAGAGTGTCACACACACTTCCACCAAGCCCTCCTCCATCAAGATGTCAAAGTCAGTGGCATGATTTGAGGGAATGAGGTCCCAGAACCTCTGCATCGACTTCCACAGGTTAAAACTGTATCAGCCTATCAGAGCCTGTTGGCTTACTATGCGGAGCTGTAGCACCCTTGTCAAATAACCCCTGCACCCAAACAAGTCCAGGCATTTGACGTCTTTATTCTCGGGGGTCAATGCAGGTGGGCCCTGCCATTCCCTCTGATTCACCACATCCACCACCAGTGACCCAGGGGTTGGATGATTGAAGAGCTAGCCAAACTTCACCGCTAGGACATGGCACATCCTCTCCGTATGCTTTGACACCAATGAGACAGAGAAAGGTGTCAGCCAACATGTCCAGGCAATCATCAAGATCCCGTTGTGCATTGGTAGGGCTTTCCTGGCTGGTGAGGTAGTCTCACCAACATTGAATAGTGGGTTGAAGTCTTCCCTTACTACCTCAGTGGGAAGGTTAAGGTTGGAGGCTAGGCACTTTAGCAAGTCCTGGTGGGGCCTGGGGTCTACCAGGAGGAATAGGATCATTGGTAGGCTGCTTCATCCAAGGATGAGGAGGAGAGTGCCCTAGAGTCTTCTCTCCCCATGCCTGAGGTGCCCTCTCCTGAATCTGAGTCAATGTCAGGCTCTTGTATGTTCTGTTCCATCTGGGATGTGGAGGCCATTGAGGAACCCCAGGATGTGAGCTTCCTTTGGGATGCTTTCCAAGATTCCCAGTTAGTGCATTCTGCAGTCCAATCCTTAAAGGTCTAAGGTGCAGGGAATGGTGCCAGGGGTGTTTTCCTGCCCTGTGAAGGTGGGCGAGTGTCTCTCCAGTGCTGGTCCCAATCCAGGGAATGGCCCCTCTGATGGTCCAATGCTGGGGTCTCACTGGCTGGTAAATGATGTGTTAATGGAGGGGAGGCTGAGACTTGTGATTGGAGCTCCCTGTGCCAGGACTTCATTCTGGCCCGCTTCCTCCAGTGTTTCCCTGCTGGACACACGCTGGTCAGTGTTGGAGAAGACAACGACCTTCGGCACTGGTGCTGGGCATTGGATTCCCCCAATGATTGGGATCACGATCGATCGTGGTAAGACTGCAGTGACAGAACCGGTGACTGGTATCAGGAAGAATAACCAGAGAGAAACAGGGAGGTGATCAATCTTCACCTGCCTCTGAATGTGAGCCTGATGTTGACAAGTCAGGCTGTGTTAGAGATGGGGAGTGTCAGTGCTGGGTACCCCCAGACTGATTAAGTGGTGAAGAGGTCGTCAATGCCAGATTCCAGGACGAGGTCCCGTGTGCTGCTGACTCAAGCCCTGCACCTGTTCCTGTGATGCCAAAGGACTGGGCCCATGCTGAGTTCTGGGCCAGACCTTCAGGGCACGGAAGGCTTACCCCTCAATGCGACCATCTTCGGCAGCAGAGGAGTCAGAAGTTATAGCAGCACTCTTGCTGCTTCAAAGGCCTCCAGCGTAGATGGAGCCAGAATGCCCTAAGTCAGTGGTTCCCAACCTGTGGTCCGGGGACACCCAGAGGTCCACAGACATGTTGCAGGGGGTCCATGGAACCTCTCCATTATTGGGGCCAGAATCTAGCTACAGCCCTGATGCTCCCTGCCAGGGCTGCCTTTCCCCACAGCAGCTGTCCGGCAAGGACAAGGGCAGGAGGCCATAGCTGCTGCGGCTTGGCTTCACTCCCCAGTGGTGCAGGCAATGGTGGTGGCAACACTGCTCGTCGGCTGTCCCAGTGGTGCCACCAGAGTGGTGAAGGCCAGAGTCTGCCTGCATGGGCCAGATAACATAATCAGGCAGGGGGGCCGCAAAGATTTTTTTTTTTTTTTTTGTTAAAAAGGGGTGCCTAGCCTGAAAAAGGTTGGGAACCACTGGCTTAGGTCTTTTAACCCCTAGGCAGGGAGGGTTCCTGCACCCATGCAGGGGATCCAGACTGATGCCAGGGATGGGGCTTCTCCCCTGATACCTGGGGCTTTGGTGCCTCTTCTCTTCTGCCATGGGACTTCTTGCCTTCCCCTGATGGTGACTTGTGTCAGGGAGGTGCCAGTGCAGAATGCGCCCTCTGTGCTGGAGTTCCTGGTGTGGCTTAGGCAAAGGTAGGTGCTGAAGCTGGATGGAGGGCTGCTTCCATGGCCATAGTCCAGAGGCAGCTCTCTCGCTAGTTTTGGGTGCTTGGTTTGAAAGACCAACAAATATGGCACTTGTCAGTTCTCTGTCCCTCACCCAGGCACTTCAGGTACTTCTCATGAGGGTCACTGATTGAGAAGGCCTTACTGCAGGTGGTGCAGGGCTTGAAGACAGGCATGGCTGAGCCCGTGCCGGCTCTACATGTGTCCTCCATGCAGCGAAAACGAGGGAATCTCTGACACAGTTTCATTCTAATTCACTGAACCAGGTAGTAGGATGTTAGTTGAGATGGTTAAGTTTGTCTGGATTGAGAAGAAACAGGTGCTTGCAAGTATACAAGGGCAAGTAGTTCCGAGACTGTCACTCGGGTGGAAAGAAAAGGAAGGCAGGGTCAGCATCACCTGTATACCATGGCTAGAGTGCAGGATTGAGGGGGCATTGGTGTCTGATGCTACAGGAACAGTCTAGGGTTAAAAAGCTTCCAGATGACCATGCACTGCAGCATGCAGACACCTGACTCAGAATGGATGTGACCAGTGCACAAAGAAGTATGGGTTTCTCTAAGAAGTATAAGGAAGGGTTACTATGCCTCTGGAGTCAACTTGCAACTAGCTAACTGGCTGACTTGCTGGCTAATTAGCCCCACCTGCTGCACCTGCGGAAAAAGCTGGACACTAACTCATCCTCATGAAAGAGGGTGGAGATTGTAACATTCTCCAAAAGCATAGGGGCTCAGGGATGTGTTTCTAAAGGACTGTTGCTGGAGCTACAGGGAGAGGAATTAGTCCAGAAACCAAACAGAGGGCAGACTTCCTGAAGTCCTTCATTATGGAGGCCCTAAGGTAAGAGTCAGGAAATTTGAGATTGCTGTAGTTACTGGTGTGAGAGGCAGCTATGGGGAAAGGGTGACTTACCCCGCTTAGACTTTTAAAGAGAAGTCTATGGTGTTTTGTTCTGTTTTGAAGACTTAAAACAAAAACCAGCTAACTCTTTTGGAAACTGCTTCCCCAGATTCTATGGTCCAAAGGAGTTGCTGTGTTAGTTTAGTTCAGCAAAACAAGCAAGGAGTCCTGTGGCACTTAAAGACTAACAAATTAAGTACCTCAGGCCTACTTGCTTGGATTCCATTAGAAACTCAGACAGAATGATCCTGGGGAGTGAGCTAACTCAGTAAGGGCAAAATCTGGTCTAGTAGTAGGAATATGCCATAACATAAGCCCCACTCCTTTACCAGCTGGCAGTATATAGAGTTATCCAAATGCTAAATATTGGTATCAATCCTACAACATTCTGGTTCTAAGCCAGTAAAATATGTCCTTCAAATGAAGACTATTCTTAAATGCTTTGCTAAATCTGTTTCTTGCAATCCTCATGGCTTCTGAGAAGGTAGCCAGTTTTGTATGGCAGAAAGTTATATATTTTGAATGTGTAACTTGAAAAGTGTTCTTACGCTTTATATGGGTAAAACACTAAGGAAAGCCTTTGTAAATGAGATCTCAAGTTTCAATGATTTGAGACCACAGAAAGCAAAGATTTGCTGCTATTTACTACACCAATTAGCTTGGGGTACGTGCAGAATCTTAGCACATCCTGTGTCTGACAACACAACAAAACATGTCAGAATTATTAGGAGAGAAGATATGAATCCAGATCTTGAAAGTGCTATGGCCTGAGAGGCACTTCAAAATGGAGATAATGACGGAAGTGTAGGTTGGTAGTGAAGGATGTGAGCAAGTGCCCTTTGCCACTATCATTATAAATTTTACAAGAATTTAAAGGCCAGACCTTTTCAGTTCAATCTAAATGTAAATAAATATGAGCTCTCCACATGGTTACTAAGTTTCTTAAAGGGCTGTTTTAATGAGTAATGTTTGTCCATATTTCAGTAAGTATTTGGAATATATTAAAATGAGTGAGACTGTGCCTGCACACATTTTATCAGGGGTGCATCTTCCTTCTGAGATTTATTACCAGTAGTGGCTTTGCCATTTTCTATCCACAAAAGCATACCTCTCTGATCTCCACTGGCTCTAAACTTAAGTGAATGGTCAGTTCCCACATCCTTGATGTTATGTCATCTTGCTCTCTTTCTGACTCTGTGAAATCTTCTCTGCTGTTGCCCTGCTCCATCGCAGACGGGAGTCTTTCCTTGCTGCCCAAGTCTCTCCCCAGAGGGCTCCAGCATGGGAGAGCTGCCAGGCTCTTCCCTCCACTGCTGGAGTGGATGGAGGGTGGGGTGAGGGGGCAGTTGCCAGAGCCTGTCCTCAATAGCTCCCTCCTGCCAGAGCCTTTCCTCACAGACAGTCTCTCTTCTGCAGTGGGAGAAATGCTCCGTCAGCAGTGTCAAGGCTGTTTCCCCCCTCTGGCACTCTGAGTGCAGAAGGTGGGGGCCTGCAACAGGCCTTAAAACCCACTGGCCTTAAAGTCTGCTCTTAAAACTCTCCAAGGCCTCCAGTTCCTGGCTTTGGAGTGGTATCGCTGCCACCACCCAAATGCAAAAACTTCTTGAAACCCAGGAAGGCGCACTTGGGAATTCCTTCCTGTGAGGTATTTTTATTCCTCTCTCTGGAGAGTGACTAAACCACAACTGGAATATCAGCTGAAACTGGAACAGAATCCCTTCTACTAGCTGGCTGTGCAGTCTGAGGCACATGCACACAAAACTCTTGCTTTTCAGGACACAGAACCAGAGCTTACTTAAAAGGTAAAATCTTTAATTAAAAAGAACCGATAAAAAACACAGGGAGTTGCTTCTCTGGGATTTAACTTAGGTAGTTACAGTGTAGTGGGGAGGGGGGGGGACAAGTGCTCAGCACAGAGACTTCCAAAAACAAAGAAAATACCCTGACAGCGTCTAATTACCATTCCCTGTTCTATCCATGCCTAGTCAGTAACAAACTTAACTTATCTTTGGTAAGGATGTTACTGGATTCTTCCTCTGGCCTCCTCCTGATCCTTCCAGGAGCTCTGCTGCATCCAAACAGGAACAGGCAAGGCTGCTACTCCAATTCAAAAAGCTGTGCTTCGTTCCTATTGGCTGTCCTGGGACTCACTGACCAGAGTGTTAACCCCTTCCTCCCCAAGGATTATTACCAGCAGGACGTAACACAGTTAAAAATAGAAGCATAGTGAGGGCAGCTAGGCTTGAGAGATGAGAGCTATGTAGGATATGTACTTGAGCACGTACCCACACTCTTCAGGCATATCTTATTTTTATGCACTTAAGCTGTAACTTGCAATCTGCACTCCTACACCTGTGCTGGGTGGGCTACACGTACATGTACATAGATTCATAGGCTCTAAGGTCAGAAGGGAATAGCATGATCATCTAGTGTGACCTCCTGCACAATGCAGGCTGCAGAACCTCCTGCCCACTCCCACAATAAACCACTGACCTATGACTGAGTTCTTAAAGTTCATAAATCATGCCACCAAAAGAAGCATACACTATGTTTACATCTACACTGCATGTTTCTTTTGACTGTCAGGTGTATGTAGCGCAGTGTAGACAGTGAGGAAGGGCTTAGGTGAGTAGTGTAATGACAGTGTCTGAGGGGCATGGGAATGCATTTGAGTTCATATCCTACATAGCTCACTACTTGCCCAAGCCAGGCTGCCCAATCTATGCTACTATGTTTAGCAATTTAGTGTATCTTAACTGCTTCCCTACAGCTGAAGCCTTTCCCTGCACCATGGAAAGACTTCACACTCTTAGTTTTTGTCTCTCTTGCCCAGCTCCTCTTTCACAGTTTCTCTGTTTTTCATTCTGTTCCCCCTCTGCTCCATTTTTGTGTCCAATTTATTTCTTTGGGTTTTCTTCTTCTCTGCTTCTTTATGCCATTCTCTCCGAGGCTGTATTCACACAGCACTTTTGTTTCGAAACAACCTCGTTGTTTCAAAACAAAAAAAACCATGTTCACACGACACACAGTTGTTTCGAAACAACTTAAACCTGGTTTCTGGGTGAAACAACGTTGTTTCACAACCGTTGTTTCGAAACAACGCAGTGTGAACATGTTTCGGAACAAAGTGTTCCGAAACAACATCAGACCCTCAGCACCCCGGCCAGGGAACCCTTAGGACACCGCCTGCGGTGTCGGGGGAGCAGCCCAGGCTGCGGGCTGAGCCGCCTGGCAGGGGTTCACCACCCCCGACCCTGCCAGAGGCTGCAGCCCCCTTTCTGGGCTGCAGGGTAAGCCGCAGCAGTGGCTCACCCCCAGGGGGCTGCAGCCCCCTGCAGCAGGAAACGAAATTGCAAGTTCGCAGTGCGAACATGCTATTTCATTTCCCGCGTTTTTTCTTATTTCGAATTAACATTTTGTTAATTCGAAATAAGATATTTCAAAATAAGGGGTTATTTCGAAACAGGTTGTTTCGACACAACTTGTTTCAAAATAACTATCTGTGTGTGAATACAGCCCTAGTCTCTGAACAAACCCAATATTATTTCATACCTTCAGTTTTACTATTTCGTTTTGTATGTATGCATAAGCAGTATGTTAAATGAGTATTAATACAAAATAAGCATTCAAAAATCTGGAAATGCCAGACATGTGGTTGCCTGTGCAACTGCAATCTGGCCTATGTGTATGCTGAATGAAGAGGCTTCCTAGGGGAAAAAGTAGTTTGTACTCATGCAATTTGAAGCTTGCATCATACTGCACATGTATGACTAAATTGAGGTTGCAAAGGCACGCAAGTGAGAGAAGGGAAATTATAACTTTTTAACGCTTTACAACTCAGCTAAATGAAATGGAATTTAACGGGACAAAGAAAAGTCACTTCTGGAGCCTAAGAGCTTTTCTCATTCGAATATCTAATGGCCATTGCTAACAGTGGAGATTTCAATGCTTCTCAAAGAAAAGATTTTAAAATGGAAAGTGTTAGGTGCTTTATATAAAGGGCTGCTAACTTCTGTCTTTATAATATTACAGAAATTACATTAAAATATCTTAAGGTTGCAAAGTTGAAAAAATAATAAATGATTTTGTAATGAAGACTGTACCGTAGTGTTTATATGTAAGGGGATAGACTCACACTTGCACAGATAATCATAATCTTGGTGTTTCTTAAATTTTTCAATACTTGCATTTTGTGACCGTAACTATCTTATAAACATGAGTGTTTTCTATGTAATTTCTTAGGTTAAAAAAAAAAAAAAAGCAAAACTGAAAAAAACCAGGAATTCCATCAGGCGGCATCCTATTAGTTCATCATATGGTTCATCAGCAAGGTTGGATCCTTTAGTTCCACCACATAGATTTCTGCCACCTGAGCTAACAAAGGAAATCATAGCAGTTGTTGGTTGCCATCTTCTCTGTGGACCAGTACTAGAGATGACACATACTTTGCCAGTGGGATTTCACAGATGTCTGCTGAGAGCAGAGGAAATGAATTTTACCCGACTTTGGAGAGGAGTGTGAGGACAGACTCTCCCTTACCCACCAACTTGTCCTCATCCCTATCTTTGTCTCTTCTTCACCCATGGCTCCTTGTCCCTGTCCCATTTTCTTTGCCTTCTTAGTTGCCATTTCTGTTTTCTAATGAAAGTTCTGTTTTCTTTTCCCACTCAGTCCTATTCCTTCACTCCAGATTCACTATCCAAACTCCAGTGACCCAACTAGTCCCAGTTTACCCCATCCAGCTCCATGTCCAATGTCCTTCTTCAACTCCTTCCCACTGGCTCCCATTCTTAGGATGAAAAGTGCAGGAAGGGAGACTATCTGAATCCCATTCTTTCCCTACTCATGTTATATGAGAAAGGACCTGCAGAATCCTGTTCAGGGGGGAAAGGCAATATGCTACATTTATTATAAATACAAAAATCTTAAAGAGCTATTGTATTGACACATTCATTCACACTGCTTATATAGTTACAAGACCTGTGTGTTACTTGAATCAGCCCAGTGGAAAGCCAACATTAGCATGAGGGGGAAGCCAGGCTTCTGTCGGTCACAATCCAATGCTCCTCAATGAGAATTATTACAGAATGAACCCAAATCTCCCATGTTCTCACCCTGACTTTTATAGTGGTTAGTCCCCATGCAGTCCTATCAGTCTTGCTTTGTCACGCAGCCTGTGAATTCTTTATTGTAGTTAATCACAAATCAATTGCAAGCATGACCTTTCCTCCTCTTATTTCACACTTAATTCCTTTTTCAGAGTGGATTCTCCTGTGCTTTAGGGTCATTTATCTGCATTCCTTGGTCTTCAGGGCCCTGATGATGGTTGCAGCTGGCATCTTTACCTCCCTCTTTGTTACCCAAATGGTTTGGGCTGTGCCCCTCATCTCATCTATTCACACCCTCAACACACATTCCCCACTTATACCCAAAAAACACTTAATCAAGAAGTTTTTAGGTTCAGTAGTATAAAGTTCAGAAAAAACAGTGAAGTGGCAGAAAAACAACAAGATGGAGTTCATTAATGCTAAGTAGTAAAGAACTTCATTAAACACCAATATCCCTTTTAGATATATTTCCTGTTTAACTGTTATACCTCCTTCTATCTACATTTAATTGACTTATGCAATTAAACAGAAAATCTGAATCTGATTTACCTATATGTCTCTTCAGCTCACACTACTTTCCTGGCTCCTTGTCTGTCTCTTTGCCAAGGTGGTCCCAGTTCTTCACTTTATTGCAACTCATCATGTTTCCTCTCCCCACTGCCCTCATTGGCATACATGTTGGTTCCTAATTCCACTCAACCCATCTCCTCTCAGCTCCAGATCCAAAGAGTCTCCTACAATATCCCCATTTGCTCCTGACAGTCAGCTGGTTCCCAGTCCCCTGGCTTCACTTACTGGCCTTCAGAACCCTTGTTTCAGTCCTCTACCTACATCCCTGGACTCCCATTCTCCTTGTCCAACCAGTTTCACTTTCTCTTTCCTTCTTCATTCCAAGTTTATTCCTTTCATTCCACCCAGTCTGGGCTTGTGGCCAAGGACAACCATTACAGAGAAAGTCCAGTGTAACCCTGTCAGGAATGCACATCCATGCACCCTGGGTTATGATCTTTATGATTTTTCTGTTCATTTGCACACTGTGGCTGTGTTCACACGAGGCTTTTAATTCAAAACAACCACCGTTGTTTGGAATTAAAAGTTGACATATCCAAATGACATTTCCTTATTTTGAAATAAGGAAAATCATTTTGATATAATGAAACCTCATTATATATTGAAATGAGGGTTATTTTGAAACTGTGGTTTTGAAATAACCCCCTCTGGATCTGTTATATCGATATGCCCCGCATATCAATGTAACAAAATGACCTTCCTCCCAGGGTGCCGTGCACCCTGGGAGGAATTCCCAACTCCTTCAGCACCCTGCCCAGGGTGCTGAGGAAAGGTGCAGGGGGGCACAGAGGGGCGGCAGGCCCCAAGTCGGCTTCCCTGCTGCCTCTGGGCAGCAGGGGGGCTGCAGGCATGGGAGCTGGCTTCGCCCGCTGCCACCAGCTAGGGGGGCGGCAGGCACCTGAGCCAGCTTTGCCTGCTGCCTTTGATGGTGGGCAGCGGGGTCGCAGGAGCTGGCTTTGCCTGCTGCCCCTGTTTGTGGGGGGCGGGGGCGGGAGCCAGCTTCACCCATGCCGCCAGCCAGAGGGGCAGCGGGCGCAGGAGCCGGCTTCACTCGCTGTCCCCTGCTTGCACACCGTGAGTGGGGGCAGTGGGCAAAGCCGGTCCCCATACATGTTGCACCCTGGCTGGAGGCAGCAGGTGAAGCCAGTTCCTGCGCCCACTGCAGGCAAGCAGAGGCAGCGGGGAAAGCCGGCTCAGGTGCCCGCCGCCCCCCTGGCTGCTGGCAGCAGGTGAAGCCGGTTCTTGCACCCACTGCCCCCCCCCGCTGCCCTCAAGCCCCCCTGCCTGGGGGCTTTTTCTCCTGCTTGGCTCTCCAGGTGAGAGCCAGGCAGGGGATTGGCTGGCAATATGGCCCTGCCAGGGGGGCAATCTTGCCACACATTCCAGGGTGCCCTTCTCAATCAAAATAGCAAGTCCTGTGTCGGGACTTGCCATTTCGATTTGGTCGTTTTCCTTAATTTGATTTAAGTGAAATCGAATTAGGGATTTTATTTCGAATTAGTTTATTTCAAAATAACTTATTTCAAAATAAGCAGATACATGTGAACATAGCCTGTGATTGTATGATTTGATACCAATTTTGACAAGGAATGTTTCTTTATGGATACTCATAACCTACTGTACATGATTACTATGGTGATATGTTTCCTGAAGCGTCTTACATGTGTACAGATGTGTAGCATGTTTTGCGTGGCTCTGGAGGGAGACAGATGGGAACTCTCTTCCAGCAGCATGTAAACAGTCGCAGCTGTGAGCAAACACATACCTGGAGGAGGCGACATAGATATACTAATTGAGGTCCCTGGCTCAGACCTGACAAAGAGATCACGTTGACCCAGAGAAGGAGGGGTTGGGGGGTTGGAAATGAAGAGAAACACTTTGAGGAATTTGGGGCTTTTTGCCTAAGGATCTCCATCTTGAAACAATTTCAAGCAAGATCTGGGCACTTCCTAGTCTCGAGCAGAGACTGGCTATACAAACATCTGACAGCCAAACACCTTGAGCATAAACTTGGACTATGAAGTTAGTCTAGGTAGAGATATTAGGTTAGTATGTGTTTTTACTTTTTATTTCCTTGTGGTGACCCCGGCTCATTTATATTGTGATTCTGCCATGACTGGCCATATTCTCACTTAGCATTTTAATCTGATCAATACACTAGTAGTTGTTTTATCTGAGGGTGTGAGTGAAGAAGGCTGGGCATGATACATTTCTTTGTTAAATGGATGGACCTGAGTGTATAGTGATTGGGAGTGAGTCCCAGTCTCTGTAAGACAGTGGTTCCCGCTGAGGTAACTGGGGTCGGGAGTGCTCTCTTGGGGACCCTTCCTCCTGTAGCCAGAAAGTATACACCCACTGCTTGGGACTGATTGCACGCAAGAGGATGGAGTGGATTGACTCAGTAGTGAGTGGTCACCTGGCAAAGCAGGGTGAACTGAGGTTCTGCAGTGGGAATTGGTGGAGTCACAGCAGCACAAGTGGACCGGATCTGGGGAGTAGTCTGTCACAAACTGCCTGTAGCCTTGGACTGAAGGGAATATATTTAGTTCCTCTGTGAAAAAGATGAATGTGCATGCACAGTCTAACCAAACAGAGCAGCTATAATGGGATGGAGCATGTTCAGTCAGTCTGTGATGGTGGCTTATGCAGTCTGATCACCACTAGGACCACTGCAAGGCTTAGGCATGCTCAGTGAGGATGGAATCTTTGGAGATTCTAGCTGCTAAAAACCAGAATTTCTACTGAGCGTATGCAAAGTGTGATTTTTTTTTTTCTTCCCAAAGGCTTATCTCCTGGCCAAATTTGGCTGGATTTTGATGCTGGTGGCAAAAGGCACATCCCTCACAAAGGCCCCATGCACTGCCAAACTTCAAATTGCAGTTCCAGGGACATCTGCACAGTTTAAAGAAAAGGTCACCAGAATTTAACATGGTCAGAAACTACATAATTTCCCCTAGTTGCTCTTACAAATGGGTGAGCTATTTTGGCAAATCTTCCCAGCTAATCAGCCCCAGGAAGACACCTGATATATATGACAGCATCCCAAATGATTAGTTTGGCACATTAAAAGCAACAGGGCCTTTATAATGGAAAGTGTTGGGCAACCTTAATAATATATGGTGTTACCAGCTCCACCTATAATTTCAAAATTGTGTGTGTATGCAGAGTTGGAATGGCCTGGGCCCAAGAGAATTTTGGGGCTAGTGATGCCGCTGCTTAAGAGCTGAATTTATAGAGAGTTGGGTGCAATCTGAAGAGAGCAGCCCACACAGATCATAGTGGAGAAGCTGAAGGTGCTGATCTGCTCCACATCATCTAGTGGGTGACTAGCAAAGCAGTCTCTGGAGCAATGAACTGTCGCCAGGGAGGCTAATGGAGGGACTGGCAGGGTGGCCTAAACTCAGTGATCAGATGGCAGAGTGAGCAAGGTGCCTTCTCCCACCTCACCCCTGCTGCCTCCTGTCCCCCAAACAAAGCTGGGGGAGAAAATCTGCAGCTGCGCCTCCAGATTCTGGATCTGCCCTGACTAAGGACAACACCTATGAGTTGGGTGCTGTCAAGGGAGGGACATATTAAAGGAACTTAAGAACCTGAGGCAAAAGGAGACTGCCTCTCATACTATAGGATGAGTGTTCTGTTCATGTTTTCATGGGTGAGAATCCTGCTTGTGGCATTTTCCCAAGTTACTGCTGGGTCACTTTCCCCCTTTTTTATTAAGTCTCTTTTCTACACTCAGGGTCTGTGCTTGCAAGAGGGGAAGTATTGCCTCTAGAGGCACTGAAGGGGTGGTGTGGAATTGTCCTAGCTTACTGGGTGGGGATCAAGCCAGTTTTGTGTTATATTCTTAAAAGAAACTTCTGGATATTGAACCCAGTCCTTGCTACTGCTGACTGCAACTAGTAGAGTATGACACACAAATGTGTGTACATACATAGAGGCAATCCCAAGTTATTCAACAACCCTACTACAGTATTCTGTCTGTGAGGTCTATGGAAAGCCTATCTGAGCTAACCATAGCAGAGAAATTAATCAAGAACAGTTCACCCATGTGAACATATTATCCCTGTCATATAGCCAGGAACCACGCTGTCTACAGTATAGTAAGCAATTGAATAGATTCTGTTCTGGGAAATTAAAACTGCCTTGAGGCGGCTATTATTAATTCATACAACTTTTTCATGATTTTATACAAAACGGAAGGAAGAAAATATGTGCAACCTGCTGCGGTTTTGCTCAGTGCCCCCACCCCAGGTTTGCAGCCTATTTTGGACATAGAACGCTTCACTTCATATATTTGACAAGTTTCCAGTTTGCTGACAGAATCTCAGAGATAAAATACTTCATCAGAGTAACTTAAATAAAAAGGCAACATAGTGCAAATTTCTTGTTTCAAGGAAGTTAAAATCTGAAGTCCACAAGGCAAAAATAGGGGCTGAAAAGGTACCAGGAAATAGCACATTAACACCTACGACCTTTGGAGCCAAAGAAATACTGTGTGTTGGACAGATTACTTTTTCTGATATGCAGACCCAAAACCACATTCCCTTGATTTTTAAGGTTGTTCAGTGATACTGAAAATTGAATGACAAAGTTATTCTACACGATAGGTCCAGTGTGCATAGCCTATTTCTCATGCCTTGCACCTTGCATGGTCACTTACATCTGTGAAAAGCAGGGGGAATGTTCCACTCATGCATGTGATGTCATTTAATGCACATTTTGGGCTCACTTTGCAAAGGGGTAATAAAGTTCAGAGCAATGTAGAATCAGGCACATTATGTACATTTCAGTGTTATAGGAGCAAAAAGTCTCAGATGCAAATTGTTGCATGCACAACATTATGGGGTATATTTTCTACTCTGCTCACAGGCTGCAAATTCCTTACAGTGGACTCCCCAATGGGTATTATGCTGGAAAGTTGGCTTTTATGCCTCCTTTTTTCTGCAACATACATGTCGTGGGTGAGGAGAGCAGAGACGAGGAATGGCTGCAGTGCTATGCTCTTTGGCAATTTTCAGCTGACATATGGTCCCTTATGGAGCCATTGCCAGCCAGTGTAAATTAAAGTGTCCTCAGCCAGGGATGACAGGGAGACTGTTTCTGTTGCACTCAGTGGGAAGCAGCAGACAATCTCTGCGTATAAGTTTGCGTAGAAAATGTGGTCCAGGAATTTTGTTCATCAAAGTGAAGCACTGCAGTCTTCCG
Source organism: Podocnemis expansa (assembly GCA_007922195.1). NCBI lineage: Eukaryota > Metazoa > Chordata > Testudines > Podocnemididae > Podocnemis > Podocnemis expansa. Next base: position 12,102,266 of record ML682013.1, read on the forward strand.
TATAGGATTTTTTTTTTCAGTCTGATTTTCTGAAACTGCAGCAAACATGAAAAACATAAGGAATGGGCAATATTCAAAACCACATTGTGGCATCTGGTTCTGCACATCACTCAACTGATTCTGACTTGTAGGGGTATTTAAACAGGAGGAGGGAGACAACTCATTACGGATTGCTCTAGAAGTTAAAAAAAAGTGTTTTGCCTATAGCCGCAGCAGCTCTGAAATCCTTAATACTTCTGTGACCCTAGCAGAGAACGTTAAAATACTTCCATACAAAAGAAATGTTTATCAGTCTGAGAGATCTCTTTTTGTCTTGATACAATTATATCACTTTCTCATTTCCCTAATGTTTATTTTACAGTTTAACTGTAGACATAAATTATGCTCCTAGCTGGAGAGCTCTTAGTAAGTGAAAGTGACAAACACAGGCAGACTAGCTCGTCAGTTTATTTCTCCCCAGCACTCAAAGATCTAGTTTTAAGTCAGCTCACATTAATTTGTTTTTCTTTCATAGATTATTTTTAGTCCAAGCTCCTTCAGACTGATGAGTGAAGGTATAGAACAAGAAAGGTGCATGAACTCCAGCCCTCACTTTTTGGTGTAATGTCTGAACATTTTTTATCAGTGGAGAAAACAGCCAACAATGAGATTTCTGCTGCAGGATTTTGCAGCACCTCTTTGGACGGATGTTTGTATGATTAATAACAATTGTTGAAAATTCAGGATATGAATCAGCCTCTCTATCCTGTTGATTGGCTCTGATTCATTATGCCATGAAAAAAACCATAAGTAGTGATTTAAAGCTAGGTTCTTGCTGACCTATTAGATAGGTAATAGCTATAATCCAAGAGAAAGAAAGCTTCTGCCTGGAGCTGATTAAACACACTAACTAGTAATGGTGATACCTTAGCATGTGATTTTTGTACAAGCTAATTCTGCTTCTTATGCTTATGTCAATTTAGCTGTTAAATGACAGGCATAATAATTGGGAATAGAATGTCCCTGATCAGAAAAATCCTTCATTGTGCTGATGTGCAACTGCAACCTGTTATAAATACAGAAGCGCTTTGAAAAATAGATGCTACATTTATGCTGAATTACACTGGGTCAATAACACATCTGTGACTGCACTCTACAAAATAGGTATTTTTGAACAGTGTTTGGCTACAGCAATTTATGGCTGTTTTTTTCCTTGGCACGGGATTTATTTGGAGAAAAATGAGATATACACATTCCATTAGCTTCCTGATTTACAGCTTCATTGTCCCCATCTACCTTTTTATCCCTGCAAAGTTTCCTACTCCTTTTGAGCTACTGACTCCTGTGGCTTGTGTAGCATCCATGCTGACTCCTTAATTAAAATTGCATGCCAGGAAGTAACTGCCAGCTGAATCCATCCCTCCTACTGTTGCATTCTGTCAGCTCGGATATTTGGGGGAGGGGGGCTGAATGTCAGTTGCTGCCTCTGAAACTGAATTTGGGAAACTGGAAAATGTAAATTGTCTGGAAGTTAAAATCAAGATTTTTTCCCCTGGGTTATTATACAACATAAGTGATGGGGACTGATCCTGATAACTCTTCCTATTGGCCGTGCTGCTTCCTGTTAGGAACAGTCCTAGCCACTTTCACTTTTTCTGTTCTCTTTTCTTGGACCTCCTATATATTGGTTAGCCTTTCTGAGATCAGGTGGTCAGAACAGAACACTGGATACCAGAGGCAAGCATCCAGCTGGTTTATATAAAGGCATGAGTCTTTTTTGTCCTTTTGTATAGTCACCTGCACCTTAATGTCTATTTTATCTTGTTTTCTTTGATCACTATTGCACATTGAGCAGATTTTTATTTTACTATGACTATGCCCAGGTCTCATCCTAAATGTCTACAGTGAAGTTAGAGCTAAGCAATAGGTTTATGTAGATCAGTGTATTCCTTCCACTGTGAACTACCTTTCATTCTGCCTCTGTTCCTTGGGATTTTTTCCACCTTGTCCCCATTCTGTGCCCAACTTTCTTTTTATTTTGCTTTGTGAATCCCAGGCTGTCCTGTGTTCCCCATTCTGTCCCCTTCACTGTGTCTTATCCACATTCACCTGAAAGGATAGTCAGACAACTGGATTCTTTTGCCTCCACCTCCATGCTCTGCTGCAGTAGTTCCCACCCTGTGGTCCAGGGACCCCCAGGGTCCATGGACATGTTGCAGGGGGTCCGTGGAGCCTGTCCCTACTGGGGCCGGAATCCAGCTACAGCCCTGATGCTCCCCGCCAGCGGTGCCTTTCCCCTCCCATGGCCAGATCCTGGCAGGGGAATGGGGCTGTGGCAGCTCCTCTGCTAGGGCTGAGGGCCATAGCTGCCACGGCTTGGCTCCCCAGCAGCACAGGCAATGGTGGTGGCAGTGCTGCTTGTTGGCTGTCCCAGTGGTACTGCCAGAGTGGTGAGGGCCAGATTACATAATCAGCTGGGGGGGGGGGGCTGCAAAGACTGTTTTTGTTAAAAAGGGGTCCCCAGCCTGAAAAAGGTTGGGAACCACTGCTCTGCTGGAACTCTGCTCTCTTGATTTGAGGTCTGGTATGTGGAGCACCTAATCCATGAGCATAATGGAGGAAAATCTCATTCCATAGGAAAGTTAGTGATAGAAAGGTAAGAGAGGTACCATCTGATTTGTAAAGATCTATAGAATGATAATTTCAATGATATCCCACTCTACAGCATGGCAAGAGGTGGGGGGAATGAGTCACTGCTCCCGCACCCAGCACTATGTCCTTCAGTTGGTGGAAATTTTGATAGTGCGATGTCATCTGAAGTAGGTCACACTGGGTGTTGTTTGAAAGCCTTTTCTTCCACAAACATAATGGTACCCAATATGACAAATCAGGACAATCATGTAGTTACCTTTGAGGAAAATGTCTAAATAATTTTTTAAAATTATGCTTCAGTACAGAGATGCCCATCTTTAAATAAATAAATACAGGCATTGATCTTGGTTAACCCAAGGGAGGTTAACTATGACATGCAGGACTGAAAACAAATATTAATCAAAGTTATCAGTGCACTTTCCATGTAGGAAACATTGCTAGGTATGCTGTCATACTGAGCCTCCTCTCTGTCACCATCTCACATCTCCATAAAGATACACAAGCATTTGCAGGGTAGTGAGCTTCTGGTCTTTGCACATGAGCATTTGATTAGCTGAAAGACTGATTCAAGAGCATGTGGTATTCCATGCGTTCCAAGAAACATCCATGGCCAACAGGGGAGGGCAGTTTTGGATGTGCTCATTCATTCCAGAGTCATTTCATTGCTTGATAATTTGCCCTCTCAATAGCAGATGTATAGGTACCCTTTGGAAGTGGCCTTTTTTCTCTAGTTATATTGTTTTTGGAAAACATCACTAGCAGAGCACTGCTGGTGTTGTAATGCCTGTCTTCATATAAAGTAAACTTGGGAGTTGAATGCCTTCAGTGTATTTATGACCTCCTCAGTGAACAGGTGTTCTGAGGACCTTCAGAGAGAGGAGAGAGACTTTTGAGGCTTAAACAAGATAATAATCAAGGCTTAATCAAGATAATATTAGTTTTTCCAGACAACTTTTCAGTAGTAACCTTTTACCAATGCAATCTTCTACTGGTGACCTTTAACCAGTCATTTCTTTTAGAAATTCCTCCCATGTGTCAGGGTCAGACTCTTCTGTGCTTGTTATTTCAGGGAGGTACATGGCAATCATTGCTGGAGAGTTAGTGAAATACTTTTTTCATTTAGATTAAACCAAGTCTTCAAATATTGTGAAGTGCAAATTGTTAACAGGTTGAATAAAGAGCAGTGAAGGCTCAACCATTTTTCTATGCTGCATCATCCTGAGAGTCAGTTTTATTGCAGATTCAAGTTAATCAAATTGCTTCTTCCTTTAAGTGACATCGGAGCTCTCCATTGTTGGCAATAGGTCATTAAAAGTGGAATGTACACTGGATATGTGGACCTATCCTTACATGTCCTGTACTCTTTTAGAAAATGACTTGAAACACTTCAGTATGCAGTTCAAAGAAAAAAAATCTTTTGGCACAATAAACAAAATTGGTAACAAATACCACTGTGCTTTTTTTTCTTTGCCAATGATGGATGGAATATCAATTTGAAGCACTTCTTCTATTTATATTAATCTGTAGCATTAAATGTTAATCATCTATCGTGATGAGCATTAACAGATAATGGATAACAGTACTGTCAGTTGAGGGCTGCAATTTAACTTTGTGAGGGCTGCATGTGTCACATGCCTATGTTCAAAATCAACTCTTTTTAATCACACTTTTAGACTTTTTAAAATATGTAGCTATGTAATTTTTGTAGGTTTCTCATATTTGATACCGTTGTGAGAGAAAGGGCTTTCAACTGATATCCTACTTAATGCATGCCTGATGGCACTGTATTATCAGAATTTCCTCCAATGAGACAATAGGGAACTGGAAGGTGGAGAAGGGCTGGAATCCTCCCACCATACAGCAGAAGGTGACACCATTGAAATTATGATTTTGTAAAATTTCCCAAAGCAAATCACTCCTCACTTACCTATCTCACTAACTTGTCTCCAGAATTTCACATGCTTCCTGACTGACTGAGAGCAGAGAAAACAGCCAGGCTGGGTGTAATCCAGCAATGCAGCCACCCTGTGAAGAGGAGAAAGTACAAGGTAAATCCATTGCCTACAGCCTCAGTGGACACACATGAATGCTCATGAGCATGCTGTAGGTATAATATGGAAGGAGAGTCCCCCATGAAGTATGAAAATGTGACAGCACTGCAACTAGGCAGTGGGAAGAAGAGGACTGTTTGTAAATGTTTACTTACAGGTGAAACAACCATGAGTCCCTGAAAACAGGAAGGTCCCAGGTTTCAGGTGACCTGATGTATACAAATAATGGTTTTGTTGGTTTATGTTTTTGTGGGGTTTTTGTAACTCCTTGCAGGATCTTCCTACCTCACAAACAGAGTCAATTAATCTGACCATGCAGTTCAAGGATCAGTCCCATCAGGCCCCTCACAAATTGCCACCTTAACGTGTCAGTAAACCTATTAGAGCTGTATCCAGCCCTTAGTACTAATGGAGTATCAAACCCACAGGTTGGCAGAGGCTGACAGGGAGGGGGTATCCTGGAAAAGAAAAAGGGAGAGGGAAATGTGACCATTCTTGTTCAGAGTCTATAGAATTATAGGACTGGATGGGACCTCTTGAGATCATCTAGTTTGCCCCCTGCACTAATAATAGGACCAAGCATTATTAGACCAGCCATTCTAAAACACCATTGCAAAACAAAAGTGTGTCATGCACAGCAACTGAGTGTGTCAGCTGACATCAGCCTGCCACTGAAAGCTGCCTCTCCCACTATCAAAAGAAAACCTCATGGCAGCAGCAGGCTTTTGCTACTTTAAGAGTTGCCACTGCTGTTGCCACTTTAAGAGCTGCTCATTCAAGCACCTCCCAAACGACCCTGAGTGCCTGCTTTGGGTGGCAGCGGGGCTGCTCTTCAAGCCTTCTGCTGCCAAAAGTGCCTCTGAAGGCACTTTTCTTTTGGTGGTGGGGGAGGTGGTAGGTGGCGGGGAGCCATTTTAATTTCAGCCAATGCCAAAAGTGAAGCCAATCAGGGGAACCTCAGCGGTGGGGGGGAGCCTCAGCCATGACAGGCTTTACAGGAGGTAGGGTTCTGTGTCACATGTGGTTGGAGGCCCTCCCAACCAGGGGTTAAAGTATAATTTGGTGGGCCTCCCAATACCCATCCCCAGAACCCACCTCCAGACACACACACATGCACATAGCCACACACAAAACCCCCAACACCACCCCCCAAAGCCCTTACCTCCGCTGTTTGCAGGCTGCCTGATGGGCTGGGAGCTGCTTCCTGGCCACAAGCTGCTCCATCCTGCAGAGGGGAGATCCACAAACTCCCAGCCTGCCACAGCTCTCTGCTGGCTGGGCTTAAGGAGAAACAGGATGTAAGGTGGAGCCACCAGAATGCTGCATTCCAGCTGTTCCCGCTATTATTAGCGGGGCCCCGGAATGCAGCATTCCTGTGCGTTCCTCTGTTTTTAGGGGTCCTGGAACTCTGCCAGCCTAAAACTAGGGGGCCCTGGAACTGCATTCTGGTGCTTTCCCCCTTACTTTAACCCCTGCTCCCAATTGTGTCATGATGCTGAAGGGATTGAGAAACCCTCATCTAGGGTAGACATGCCTGACAGGTGTTTGTTTAAACTGCTCTTTAAAATCTCCAAGGAGGGGGAGTTCATAACCTCCTTAGGCAATTTATTCCAGTGCTGAAACACCTTGATGGTTAAGTTTTTCACAATAGCCAACTTAAACTATGCTTGCTTCAATTTAAGGCTGTTACTTCTTGTCCTATCCTCAGAGGTTAAAGAGAACAATTTTTCTCCCTCTTCATTGTAACATCCTTTTTATATACTCGAAAGCTGTTATTATACCCTTCCCATTCTCTTCTCTCCAGACTAAACAAACCCAGTCTTTTCCATCTTCCCTCATAGTTCATGTTTTCTAAGCTCATAATCATTTTGTTGCTCTTCTCTGGACTTTCTTGAATTTGTCCATATTTTTCCTGAAATGTGGTGCCCACAACTGGACACAATACTCCAACTGAGGCCTGATCAGCATTGAGTACAGCAAAAGAATTACTTCTTGTATATTATATGGCCCATATGTACTAGGGTAGCCCATCCGAAAATGCCATGGTCAGGGCAGGCTGCAAAAAGGGGAGCAGATTCTCCCCAAACTGCTGCCTAATACTAAAGTTAGATTCATCAACCAGTCGCAAATTGTGTCCCTGATTTCCCAGCTTGGTTAGCAAGAAACTCACCAAAAATAAATACATAGCCACGTTTATTGCATTTCAGTCTCTGGCTCCCAATCAGTATTTGGATCCAGTGAAGATAGAAGTTACTTAAAACTCTATTTCATTTACAAAATATTCTTTGGATCCCCAAAGAGTCAGCCACATTATCAGATCTATATTGGTATCTTAACAAAAATACTGCACCGCTAGCCAATCCTTTAGCACCTAAAACTAATGGTCTGTTATAAAAGAAAATAAATAAACAAGAAAGATGTTAAATGATCATAGCAATCAGATACATACATTTGACTTTATCTTCCTTTTTATCAGTTTCTTAGCAGTACTGATTAGTTTGGTGGCTTGTACAGTTCTTCTGGATCACACCCTGTGCCTGGATAGGTCTGTCAGTCTGTTGTTCAAAGCTTCAGACCTAGAAAAGCTAATCCAGTGGTGAGGAGCTGGCATGAAAACAAAATAGAGATGCTGAAGCTGCCTTATATATTCTTTGTTCTATGGGTTGTACAACCTGTGCTTCAAATACAAGTTAGCATATGGGTAGGGAAAAATTCTTGGAGTTCCCTGTCTACATGTGCCGCCTTAGATGTTCTGCTGACTTATAAGCATAGCCCCTGGCTCCTGTCCCTGGGCTTATGCTGATTGGCCTCAAGCAGGTGGGATACTGCTGATACTAATCCGCCTGGAGGTGTCACTCAGTACCACTAGTTTTAGATATATCACATACTCCTAACTTATGGTAGAAAGATGATACATACATAGACATAAGTTTATAACTAGCAAATAATAACTTACCTTACATGATACCTCTTGTAAGAATTATTGCAATAAGTGTTACACTGGTAAGAATATTATAAATGGCAATTCATATTTCAGACAGCATCACATCTTGCTTACTGCATTTCTCTTAATACATCCCAGAATGGTGTTTTGCTTTTTTTTTTTAACATTGTTATACTGTTGACTCATTTAGCTTGTGATCCACTATGAACCCTTGACCCCTTTTCTGCAGTGCTCCCTTCTAAGTAGTCATTTCTCAGTTTGTATGTGTTCAATTGATCTGTTCCTTCGTCAGTGGACTACTTCACATTTATCTTTATTGAATTTCATCCTTCTGCTTCAGGCTATTTCTCCAATTTATCCATCATTTTGAATTTTAATTTTATCCTCCAGAGAATTTGCAAACCATCCCTCCCTCCAGTTTGGTATAATTCACAGAATTTATAAGTGTACTCTCTATGCTAGGTTTGTCCAACATTCAGCCTGGGGGCCAGAAGCCAGCCTGCCAAGGGTTTTTATCCAGCCCGCTGAGTGCTGCTTCAAGAGCCTGGGAGCTGGGTCTAGTGGGGGCTATCTGAAATATGCTGTATTTCTACATCGTGTGCGAGCAGACTTTGACAATCTGTACAAGCAAAAACAATGTCAAATATCACAGTAATCATTATTTTACTAAAATTTATTAATAAAGATCATTTTATATATCTTATCTATGCCTTATATATTAAAAATTTTCTCACCACCCCCCGACTGAGAAAAGAATTGCAATGTGGCCCCTCACCCAAAAAGGTTGGAAACCCTTGCTCTGTGCTATTCTAGAAATCATTGATGAAGATACTGAACAGAACTGGACCCAGAACAGATCTTTGTAGAATATTCCCTTCCAGTTTGATTGCAAACCATTTATAACTCCTCTCTGAAAATGGTTTTCCAACCAGTTTCTGGTATTTCCCTAGTTTGTTTATGAGATCATGAGAGACAATATCAAAAGCCTTAGTAAAGTCGAGATATATCACATCTACCACTTGCTAATCTCTATCCAAATTTCCCTTGCAAGTTCATCCTGTTATGTTTGTCTAATTGTTTTTGCTTTCAAAGGCTATGTCTACATGACAGGGCTCAGTTAAGTCAACTTAATAAGGTCTACTTAAAGTCAAATTTAAGTAGACCTTATTAAGTCGACTTAGTGAGGCCACATTGCATTAAGTCGTCTTTATAAAGTCGACTTAAGCCAGGGGACGCATTTAAAGTCGACTTAATAAAGTCAACTTTAAATTGGTCCCCTGGCTTAAGTTGACTTTATAAAGTCGACTTAAATGGCCCCACTGCACTAAGTCAACTTTATTAAGTTGACTTTAATGGCCACATTGTGTTAAGTCAATTTAATGAACTCCAAATGTGGCCAGGACATTCCTTAAGTTGACTTAAGCCCCTAGTGTAGACATACCCAAAAATGCTCATCCTACTTTTGGGGGCTTGCTACGCTGAGTGGGACAGAGGATCCAGGAGCTATACCCAGAATGGGAAGTCGGGAGATATTGAGGTGGTGTTGGGGAGAAGACTGACCAAGAATTCATGTCCTCCATCAGACTGAGAAGGGTAGGCACGCAAAAGCCCTTCCTGTCCTTTCCAAGAAACCAATTAAAATATCTATCTTTCTGCTATATCAAAGCCCTCCAAGGAGCTGGGTGACTCCATGAGAAGCAGGTACCTTCTGTTGTGATACTTTGAATCCCTTCTATTTTACTGTTTCCTGTATGGTCTGAAAATTAATCTTGGGTAAAGATTAAAAAAAAAACAACCCAGGGCATTGTATTGAGTCCTTAGTCACAAAATGAAAAAAAGAAAAAGAAAAGTAAGGAACAGAGAAACTACAAATCCCCATCCCCATTGTTTTCTAAATGAACAGGCAGAGGAAGGACATTTCTTCAAGGCTGCATCAAGTAGCCTTGATCATGTGAAGGCTTTGTTATTTCAAGGAAAATTGAGTTTCTGCAATCTGTTTAGCCTTGACATGATGAAACCTCATGTTTTACAGCTTCCTATGCAATTCCACAATTTATTAATTTTAAAAGAAACATTGTTTCCTGTAGCAGCTGGTTTCTTGAGTTTTTCATTTTATCAAAACAAAGAGAAGCCATGTAGATCTACTCAATTGTCATTTTATAAACAATACAAGCCAAGTTAAGAATCCAGCTCTTCTAAGACTAAATTTAGTTCATATTTCTTATTAAAAACTGCCTTAGAGGAAAGAAACAGAATCATCAGTTATGTAGTAGTCAAGATTCAGTGTTACTACTGTGACACTTGGGGGATTCATCCTCACCTGTAGGTGGCTGTGTCCCTCCCTGCTCCGTAACCCTCTTATGTGTTGTGCAGCTTTTACTCAAAGTTCTACTACCAGAAGCTTGTTTACAGCTGTGGTTTTCAAACTTAGGGTTGGGAACCAGTACTGGGTCACAGACGAACCTGACACACTGGGTTGCAGCACCCCCTGCTGCCGCCACCACAAAAGTGGAATGAGTTGCTCAAAGATATAGTTGTTGAGTTGTGGGCATAAATGATTCTTTTTCAACTTGGTCCCAAGAAAAAGAGTTTGAAAACCACTGACTTACAGTACAATGATCTCACTTGGCTTCCAGCAGCTTTGTTACTCCTTGCAAGGTGTCATCAACAACTAGGGTGGAGCAATTGGGGCTTTGTCTCAGGTGCATATTGAGTGGCTCCATTTCACCGCTTGACTTGAGGGAGCGTTTCGTGCTGCTTGCTCTGGGTGCCAGAATACATGGTTCTAGCACTACCAACAGCCCCTCCATTCCTGGGTGCATCAAAATTTGTCTCCTCCACAGTGCTCAGTCCCTTGAACTGCAGCATTCACAAAGACTTGCCACCCTGGCTGCTTTTTCAGAAAAAGAAGTACGCTGTACCAGACTGTTAGTTTGGCTGAGAATTTTGCTTTTCAGTTTGAAACGTGGCACTGAGATGGTTGGGTAACCAAAAAAACTCATGAATAAGGAACAGATATTTAAGTTTTCCAAAGTAGAAGGAATTGGGATAGAAATGGTTACAGACAGACGAAAATACGCCTCCACAACTAAAATCTAACTTAATACACACAAGCCTTTTGTTCAGAATAATTTTCTCACCACAGTCGTTCTTCCAGCATGCCGGGCCAGTCTTTGGCCAGGATCCAACATAGGACTCAAAACATTGGGTTTCTTTGTCTCCTCAGATAAAGGATGCCAAAATAACTTTTTCTCTACTTATAATCTCAAAGTTTATTTATTTGGAAAATCAGGAAGCCCTCCTAGGAGCTCAGCTTGTTACATTCACTACAGAGTTGATGCAATATTAATATTTGCAGTCTCTTTCCCACCTCCCCACTCCTGACTCAACAGAATAGGGGACTTTCTCCCACTTGTTCGTGTGATGGCTTTGTTTACCTTGCATGTGTCATGTGTGCTTAATTTACACTGGAGACACAGTCAAGCTTAGAAAACAACTCTTCTTTTTCCTAGGGCACAGTGACTTAGACCTTATCTGCCAAATTCATTAAGAACATGTTTCCAGCATGCATCTATAACTTTTCATGTGTCAACTGTATGTATACCATGTATTAATTATAGTAACCAGCGTGTTACGAGTTTGTGTATAATACAGTTTATGACAACAGTGAGTGAGGATATATTGAGCTGATCAGGCCATCTGAGATTCACTGCTAGATATCAGGGAGTCTCTGGCCATCTGTCACTGGGGTGTTGTTAAAGTCACACCTACCTTATTGCAATGCTGCCCAAGAACTAGTGCACTGGCCTGTAGGTGGTTGGTCAGAGTCCTCTTTCCTGGGCAGGGCATCTGTGCTGTATTTTCTTTCCCCTTGATAGAGGTGACTGGATAGCATAGTGGTTAAGAGCGCTGTAGTGATTAATACCGATGCCCTTTGATACGGGAGACCGGGGTTCAAATCCCGGTGTGTACCTGTCTACCTTCCCAGTAGGGGTCCTTGGGTAAAAGACCCCCTAACGCCTCACTTGCCTACCTCGAATATGAGAGTGACACGAACTAGGAGAGTCATGCTGGCTTGGATGTTGCCCGGATTAACAAGGTCTGTGCCAGATGTTGGGGAACCAGGACAATCTGATGATAAGTGGGCTACTGGAACAAACCATACATGGACAAGACAAGAGAACCTGGAATTGATGGAATGCTACTACAACAGTAGACCTAATGAGAGGGGATATATGAAATGGATGAGGGAACTATGAATGGACAAAAGACCTACATCCACACTAACTGAGAAACAGCTAGTTACCTAACGCTTCAACGTAGTAAAGAGGCAGCTTGCTCTCACAACTGGAGATAAACTAACTCCACATTACCTCCCAGACTCAAGAAGAAGACCCAGAAGAACAACTAGATGTGCAGCCAACACCTGAAGCTGGAACTTCACTGCCACCCCCTCCATTACAGAACACAGCAACTGGTATGAGGCACAAGATCATGGACAAACTAACTGCAGTCAACCCGCGAGACCGATTACCAAGGCTCGTTGGAGAAGTCCCATCAGATAGTATGCTAGAAGATGCCAATAGAGCCCTAATGACAATTCCTACTACCACCATCACTGAAACCAATGAACTGGTATATGCTACAGCCTCTGTAATCCTGGAGATGCTTGGCTACACAATCAAGAAGAACAGCAGTACATACCCCCCCCTGGAAAATGAGGTTGGAGGATAAGATCAAGGCCACCCCGAGAGAAGTTAGCCAGCTGGTGGAACTACAGAAGGGTGTAGAGATTAAGGATAAGACTTGGCTACTGAGAAAATACAAGGGCCTGACTCCATCTGAAGCCCTAGAGACTGCTAAGCAAAGGCTCACAGCACTGGCCACCAGGCTAAGGAGATACACTAGAGAAGCAGAGGCCAAAAAGATAAATGCCCTGTTCTCCAAAGAACCATCCAAGGTGTACTCCCAACTGCAGTGCAACAACACAATAACAGCAGAGCCACCAACAGCAGAAACT
>ML682013.1:12115311-12161343 GCA_007922195.1 Podocnemis expansa
GCCTCTGGTAGAGGACCCGAGGTTGAGGATGACACATACCACCCATAAGGGTGAGAAGGGAATTTTTTTTTTTTTATGATTTCCATGTCGTATTCTTGAAGTTGTTATCAATAATAACTGCATGGATCTGTGTAGCCAAAGTAGAGGAGTCATTTGGGACTCTAAATTTCTTGTTGAAGCCAAAGGGCTTGCTCTGCGTTATTGCCCCCATGATGATCTAATGTTCTTTCTCTATGACAGTCATTTTTTTCAACACCAGTTTCTTGTTTTAAGAAAGCAATGGGGTATTTATTACTTTCCCTTCACTGCATCAATACAGCGCCTCAACCAAAGTCTGATGCAACTGAATAGATTTCAAACATCTTGTCAGACTCTGAACTGGCCAGAACAGAGTTGTGTTTTATCAGCAAGTGTCCATAATCCCTTATACAGTACTAGTAGTAGTATATGCATTTTACAATAATATTAATCAACCATGTGTCACGGACTTCCATAAAAAAGTTCACTTGATACATTTCTATAATTCAGTAATAGCATATACAACCAGTTGATTCAACTGCTTATTCTTTAACATTCAGACACCTCTTCTCCATTGGCGGGTCTGGACTCTGACTGTCACACACATGGAAGTGCTCTCACTGTAATGCCTTTTCTTTGTGTTCCTCATCTTCAAAGCACTATGCAGGCAAATGAATAGAGCTTCAAAGCCTCTCAGTGTCTAGGTCCAAGAGTCATCAATATTTACATGACAAAAGCATCTCTTCAGTTTCACCCTGCTTCTGTAAGCAGAAGGAAATATGTTGTCAGCACAGCTTTCAGCAGCAACAATTCTAAAATAAACAATTCTGCATAGCAAGCCATTACAAATGCATTTACAGTTGGTTTTGAACATCCTGAGATTAAAGGGAACGAAGAACTAGAACCCCCTGCTTTAAGGTAACTTCTGATCTACTAATTCCTCTGATCAGGACATCTAAGAAACCAGCATTTTCCTGCTAAGTTTTTTGATGGCAAATTCCTGACTTCGAAGAAGAGGTGACATTGTAGTCAAACACAGAAGGATATAGATCATAACACTTCCAACTGATGCACTTATCCCCAGTGTTCAATGTTTCTAGACTTGGAATTTCTTTGGAACTAGACCCCTCTTTCTTCACATACAGGGAAAAATCCTGGCCCCATTGAAGTCTGTGGTAAAACGTCATTTGACACTAACAATGCCTGCCTGTGGGTTCTGACTGTCTATCTTTGGTAATTATTCATCTAGTATTAAAATATGCATGGTCAGACAACCATCACAATTGTTGTTACATAATCCCTCTTTTACAGGCAAAAATCTGCTACTAGTTCAAATTCACTTAAGTCTTCCATTTTTAAATTAAAACAGGAGAAAACAGACTCTCATCATACCCAAAACATGAGACTAGAATAAATAAAAACAAACATGAAAAATAACAGTAGAAATGCTTTTGTATTCTTCCCTCAGGAGACATGTAGGACCACTGAAAAGCAAGTTCTTCAAAACCTGCTGGAAACAGATCTCTGTTTATACAAACCAGCAACAGTATCTCTGACTCCTATCTATATCTGAATGTCTGCAGCTACTGGTTATTGTAACTGGGTATGGTTGGTTGTATTCAATCTACTTTGAGATCCACTTAAGATGTCTGTCTAGACACAAACGTTCTGATGCTGATATATGAGACAGAAGGAACAGAAAGGCTGAGGGATGGAAGAGACAATTCTGCTAAATAATTACATGCATGATGGATTTTAAAAAATATTTTGAAAACTAATCATGGTTGCTAAGTAACAACAATACACTTTTTCACATCACAAATCAAATCCAAATACTCAAAAGCATGGAAGTAAATAGCTACAGATTACTGAAAACAGTTATTTTGTTTTGGGAATTTTTTGGGCAGGTGTATGTATGTTTGTTAGCTGTTTGGGTTTGTTAACTGTTTTACTTTTTCATTATTAAATATATGAGATGGAGATAATCACCAGATGATTAAATTAAAGAAGGTGGTTCTGGGCAACTGTTGATGATTGGGAATCAACATCCATCTTCACATATGAGCTTTGAAATTGCCAGTTAATCTGTGCTTCCTACAAGCATACGTCACCCCTCGGTTTCTTAGACACTCACCTAGCTGCTGCGTTTGAGAGTCCCAACAGGTTTGAGCCATGTGCTTTTAAGCTTCCTAGGACTGAAGAGAGTTTAGACACTCCCTCTGGTTTGGGTTTCTAGGCACACTCTTGAGGTGCAGCTACTCTATCACTTCCTCCTGAGAACTGAGGCCCTGCAGTCCAGCTGCCTAAACCCTGAGACTAGTGCTAGTTCCCCTAGATTCCCCAGCAGTTAAACACATCATTCAGTCAGAGATCCTGCCTTGTTGGTGCTCTGGATTACCGTTCAACCTTGCTAGGCCACATGATAGCTGAAACACCTAATGCAGAGATTTTGCAAAAGGAATTGCTAAAACAATTGCTTTTTTACTTTACATAGCACAAAAGATATACAGATAAACATTAAAACAGCAGAACACCTGGTAATCCATTGCTTGGTGACCAGACCCCCTGGATGAACTGATTTTTCTGGATGTTTCTGTGTTTTGATTTAAACAGGAAACTATCAAAGTTTGACGGACCTCTGTTATTATCCTTGTGTCACCAGCCCTTGGAATTTATCCCAAAGGGGAAGTAAAAAGAGAACAGAGAAGGTAGACAAGCCCTAAATTCAAAATGGAGTTAGCAGTGTGAGGTGGATACACACAAAGTCTCCAGAATGAAACTGAAAGTCACAAGATCTACATTGACAGATTCCACAATCCCATTGCTTCAGTACTCCAAATACATACAATATGAAATTGTCATTCATTGTCTATGAATATGTCAGGGCATCCTGCATTCAAATCCCTGGTTCCTAGTGAATGAAGAATTAGATCCCTTACATCAACTATTTATTTGTCTACCTAGTGAAACCTAAATTCTCCAGCTTAGGTTTCATGTTTCATCAAGACCTTTTCAAGCATGCTCAGTGCTGGTAGCTGGCTTTCTCAGAGTGGAAGAGAGAATTAGCTGCAGTCAAAGTAAGGGGGAATTTTTTATCTGACTGTCTTTCCTTTCTACTTTTGCTCTCCTGTTTCCTCTCTTTCTCATTTCTGAGGAGGTGATACTCCCTCACAAACTTTTTTTTTTCTATCAGTTGTGCTGTTATTGGCATCTGTAATGTTTGTATGTGTTTGTTTGGGGAGGAGGCCTTCAGGGATGGAAGTGGAATGAAGAAGAAAAGATTTATCCTGTAATACAACTATGCATTACAAGAAACCAAAAGTACTTAGTTTGATGGCAAACCTCTCCACTGCTGCAAATGTGGGGAGTGTACTAATCCTGAGGAAAAGGGATGAAATCTCTTATTTGGGAAGTGAGCTAAGTCTCTATACAGCATTTCCATGGATCACCGGGCTAGTCTTCTGTGTCAATATCATGTGATTGAGACTCTACAAGAATTTGGAAGCTCAGTCAGTGAAAGATAGGGAGAGCACATAGCTCAGAAGTCTGTGGTGTTGTCAGCACCAAAACCCTTCAGAAGTTACTAGCACTCAGACCATGTTAAGCTTCTGATCTAAGGCATCTGTACTCCTGAGAAGGAAGCAAGGTCAGGCTGCTGACTGCATTAGTGAGAAGACGACTGACTGGCACTCTACTGATGAGGAAAAGGATGACTAAGCCTAAAAGAGCACCTGATGCCTTTTCAAGGCTGAAACACTTATGAACCAGATAGATATGGTACAGGAGACTTGGTGTTTGTGTACATTTATAGTGCTGCTGCAGCTGTGGCTTTTAGTGAAGATGGTAACTACACTAAGGAGAGCTGCTCCTACTTGTAGGGACTCCACCTCCCCAACAGGTGGTAGCTGTGTTGCCAGGAGGAGCCCTTCCACTGACAGCACTGTCTGCTCTGCAGTTTAGTGAGCTGGTAACTGTCTACACTGCAGTGCAGAAAATCCACACCCGTGAGCAAAGTGATTATACTGACATAAGTTTGTGGTGTAGATCAGGGCTCACTATTCACAAATGTAAAATAATTTAATGATTTCTGAGTAGGAAAGGTTTGATTCCCCTCAGACCTCTGGCTCAGGGGTGGTTGCAATATACACTTACCATAGAGCTAAAAGTAGTGAAAGTAGAGCCATTAGGGAATTTACACCACACAATCTTTATCAGAAAATGAGTTTATTTTCCTGCAAAATGTTTATGTGCTGTGTATGTGTGTGTGTTTTTACTTTAACCAATGTGGTGTGGGATTTTTTTTAGAAATTTGCAGAATGGTT
Organism: Podocnemis expansa; assembly: GCA_007922195.1. NCBI lineage: Eukaryota > Metazoa > Chordata > Testudines > Podocnemididae > Podocnemis > Podocnemis expansa. The sequence goes on from ML682013.1 coordinate 12,119,652, forward strand.
TGTTTCAACAAGTTGCAGATTTCTCCTCTAAAAGACCCTTGTTTTGAAATTTAAGCTAATTATAACAATTTTTTAAAATTAAAAATGGTCCATATCAATGAAACATTTTCAAATAAATTATGAAATAATGTTGATTGCTTTGGGTTAATTTTTTCTTTCTAGTTGTGTGGGAGTTTTGATTTTTGGGGTTTTTTCCCCTCAATTTTTGATCCAATTTAGAAAGGGAAACTTTTATATTGGGAAACACTTTTGCAGGAAAAGTAAACTATTTCCTATGCAGCTCTAAATGAGAGCCAGATGGCAGATATCTTTGAGAAAAGGGGAGCTAATAATAACACTTAGGGTATGTCTAATGCTGTGACACCATCTTTCTTTAACACTGGCACTCTGTTAGCTCCTTATCTAACAGCTTCATACCCAAGTAGAGGTGATTAAAACTGTCCTTTTGACCCAGTGCTGTAGAGAAATTCACCTGCAAGTTTAAACCTGTGGAGAAAAGTCTCTTTCAAGGACGATTTGAAATGGCAGGATTGGTGAATGTGTAGTACAGCAGGAAACCAGATATCAGGTAGTTTCATCGTGCTCTTTTCAGTAGGATTCATTTTCTTTTATAAAATGCTTTGTTTAACTCCCAAGACGTATGCTGAGATGATTACATGTACCCTAAGAATGGCATGACCCCTTAGACTGCTCCTGCACACCTAGCTCTTTATATAGAGTGGAGTTCATTACACCAGCCCCTGCGGAAATAGGCAGGCCCTTCTGTGCACAGAAACATAGCTCTGGCTACAGTTACTTACAAGTACAGGAGTATTACTAGAATTAAAATACTTCCAACACCAGGTGAAATTAACCCCTGACTATAGACTGGAACCCTCAAAAGTGATTGTGCTTTTCATGTTATTGCTTGTCTTAAAAGCACAAAAATTCCAGTTGAGTCTGAGTCTCCAGTTGAGGATAAGAGAGTTGTGTCAAATTTGTTGTACATAGATGTATGGGGGTTCTGAGAATGCCAGATCATGACATTTACTATATAACTTCTTTTTAAAGCAAAACAGAACTGATATGAAACAGAGACAAAAATGGTTGTCTGATTTGGTTAATAAAGCAGGCAGAAGTGTCAAGGGTAATACTTGAAATTGAATGAGATAATGGACGTTTTACTTCAGACCCGAAAGGCACCAGCAAAAGAGTTTTCCATTATTCTGATAGCTATATACAACTAGCTAAAGCATTCATCCTTCAAACTCTGAAGTTATGTTACAATCACTAGATCTTGCAAATGTTGGCAGAGAGCTAGCCTTGAAGCTAGAGGGGACCATATCAGGCAGTAAAAAATTCATAGAAAATCATAAATCACCAGAGCTGGAGGGCTTCCCAAATAATTTTCATTAGAAAATTATCAGTGCTCTGACTGAGATACTCAGCTTTATGCTACAAGAATTAATCCTGTCAGTGCCTAAATATAGCACATATCTTCTTATTCTATTAGCCTAATAAAGATGCTTTTCTTCCTGGCCTCGATGTTTAAACTGAGATCTAAAAAGAGTCCAGTCAAAACTGAATTACTCTCATAGACTCCCAGTCTGACCCATCCTATCCAGTCTAGATTTACTTGTTTTGCATAGCAAGTGTGGAAGTTTGAGATATTTGAGTTTGGCCCCCAGTTCCTGCAGCACATGGAGTCTCATCTTCAGTAATTGGTGTACATCAGTTTAATTTTTTTAAGTCTACCTTTTCAAGGAAAAGAGCTAGTGAATCACTATTTTTAAAGTAAGAGCCTCTTTTTCACTTGTAGCTTTCCCTAGGGGCTGGAGGACCCACAGCCCTGGGTTTCAACCAAGTGCAACAGCCAGCTCTGTGTTTGTTTAATGCTTAATATCATATTAACATGACAGTGATATGGAAAGAATCCTGCCCACATTCCTAAGGACAATTTGATTTCCCCCCCCCCACACACACTGTTTCCATTTTAGAGTGAGTTACTTGTAGTCCATTTTAGAAAACAAGTTCAGAGTTAGCATCATAGATTCAGGGAAGAGATCAGAGGCATCATGGAGAGGGATTTGTTATCCAGCCAAGAGGGGCTGAGCCACACAGTGCGCCTGATTCAAGTGTATAGCTATCAAATTCTCTGGAAAAGAGTGCTAAGAAATGTGTGTTCACAAACATCAGTTTATATCAGTTATAAAGAAGAGATACTGAATGATACCTCTGTACCACTGAGGAGAGAAAGTGAGTTTATTTATAGAACAGCCATGATCTTTTCTTTTTAACATATTAACTCAAACTGTCTTATTATTCTCTTACACTAACTGCTCTGGATCTATTTCTTTTCTACGGGTAAACTAAAATGTAGAGATTTATAAATATCTATAACAAAGCAGATGTCTCAAATAACATTTGATTTCATTGACAGAGCATCATTCCTATTAGGCAGCTCAAGCAGAGGCCTGAAGAGGAGATGGACAGGCTGACAGAATCATTTACCCATGGCCTGTCAGAATAGAAGAAAACCCTTCCATTCTTTATCCATTAGCATTTCAGTAGAGCATACAACCTGCATATTTACTTTTTAAAACCCATGGAAACTACTGATTTTTGGCTTCCTACTGGATTCAAAGGACAACATTTTGGAAATGACCAAAACTAACATAGAGAGCATTAGATCTTTCGCTCACACTCACACTTGTCTGGAACCCTAATGCATGGGGCTATTAGTAAACCAATGTTTAGCTCAAGTCAGTCTCAGACATTTGTAATTTATTAAGTAAAAAAGATCTTCTGCTGGAGCTGTAGTATGTTTACATATGCAAGGTCATAGCATCCACGCTTTAATGTTGAGGTCTGCCTATGTCTCAGAATAGCCCTATAAGGACTCTTCCACAGTGCAATAAACAAATGAATGCCTCATAGAGATTCATGATTTTTGCATAAATATGCCCTTTGACTTTACAAATGCCTTTTCAAGATAAATGCCTCTGAACACTTCTATGCATCAAAGTCAAAGAGACTAGTCAACTCTTCTGAGGAAAAATCTTATTCTTTACAGTTGAATGCATGAAAAATGAAATTCTGTATTGACTCAAATATATTGTTTGATCTAGGCTTTTATTTGCCTCTATTCTTGCTAAATAACTAATTATACCTGATCTGATCCTTTGGTCCCATTTGCTTAAAGTACAAAAGACATACTTTTCCCTGGGGATTCACTGGATAATGTGAATCTCTCTGCACGTCAACTGATTCTTTCAGAAGTTTGGGGAGGTTGTTGTATGCTTGTGCATTAATCAATATTTTCTCTCTCAGGAATTTCAGTCTAGGGTGATGTGTGATTATGCTAACTCATTGAAAAACATAGCTGGTGGTATTTTCAGAAGCAGAGTTTGAGTTCATGTACCTAACAACTACATTACTGACACATGTCTTTTGAAAATGTCCAGTAATTTATTGGCTCTAGAGCATTATGGTACATCATCTCAATTCCCAATTATGATCATCCATTTCAGGTAGGCCTAGCTCTATGCATCTTTGTTTGCTGGGTGATGAAGTTTGTTCTATATCATAGAATCATAGGGGGGAAGGGACCTCCTGAGGCCATCTAGTCCAACCCTCTGCCAAAAAAAAGCAGGACCACTCCCACTAAATTATCCCAGCCAGAGTTTTGTCCAGCCGGGTCTTAAACATCTCTAAAGATGGAGATTCCACTACCTCCCTAGGTAGCCCATTCCAATGCTTTATCACTCACCTAGCAAGAAAGATTTTCCCAATATCCAGCCTCGACCTCCCCAGCTGCAACTTGAAACCATTGCTCCTTGTTCTGTCCCCTGTTACTACTGAGAACAGCTGAGCTCCATCCTCCTTGGAGCCTCCCTTTAGGCAGTTGAAGGTTGCTATCAAATCCCCCCTCAGTCTTCTCTTCTGCAGGCTAAATAAGCCTAGTTCCTTCAGTCTTTCTTCATAGGGCTTGTGCTCCAGCCCCTTGATCATTTTTGTTGCCCTCCGCTGGACTCTTTCTAATTTGTCCATGTCCTTTTTGTAGTGGGGAGCCCAAAACTGGACACAGTATTCCAGATGCGGCCTCACCAGTGGCGAATAGAGAGAAATGATCACATCCCTTGATCTGCTGGCAACACTTCTTCTGATGCAGCCCAGTATGCCATTGGCCTTTTTGGCAGCAAGAACACACTGCTGACTCATGTTCAGCTTCTCATCCACCATGACCCCCAGGTCCTTTTCTACAGTGCTGCCACTTAGCTGATCGCTCCCCAGCCTGTAGCAGTGCATGGTGTTTTTCAGTCCCAAGTGCAGGACTTTGCACTTGTCCTTGTTGAATCTCATGAGATTTCTATTGGCCCACTGCTCCAGTTTGTCAAAGTCTCCCTGAATTCTGTTCCTGCCGTCCAGCATGTCTACTGCTCCCCCAAGCTTGGTGTCATCTGCAAACTTACTATCAAAATATCAGCTGTGATGTAAACAGGAGAGAACTGGCCATCTTTCTGTAGTTATCCTCTTGGCCCTGGGGGGTGTGATTTCCAGTGCTAGCATACCTATGCTCGCTGTCTTTGAACTAGTGGCTAAAATAGTAGTGTATGCATGGCAGCATGGGCAGTGGCAAATATTGGCATGGGGTAGCTGTCCTGAGTATTTACTTGTGCAGGTTTGTGCTCTGGACGGCTATCCTGTGTCACCTCTTGTCACTGCCTGCACTACTGCAGCTACACTGCTACTTTCTAGTGCCCTAGTCAATGAGAACTAGTGTGAGTTTATCTATTCAAACTAGGAATGATACACTTCGCTTCAAGTGTAGACCTAGTCTTAGAATTGAGAGATGTTACTTCTATTTCTGGCTTTGCTATGTGACCATGGGCATGCACACACGCGTGCACACAGACAGACACGCACGCACACATGTGCACACCCTGGCCTCAGTTCCTCTATCTGTAAACCAGGGATAATACTTACCTTTCTTTTGTAAAGCACTTAAAGATCTATGGATGAAAAAGTGCTAGAGAGAGAGCTAAGAAGTCCTTATTATTGTATCTCACCTACGTCACGTCATCTTCTCCAAACTGCATTTTATGCTAAACAAAAAACCTAATCAGAAGTTCAGCATTATCCTTGGCCTATCATGTTTCTATGGTTACAAAGTCTGTATCTTTGGAACTCGGCAAGAATTCACCCCTTTTTAAAAGATTGCTTTGCCCTGCTTGCATGACCCACCCTTATCAAGGATTGATTATCACATTCCTGGTTTGCAAGGCTGATTCTGTCATGCACTGAAAATCATTTCTGAATTAACCTGCATATGTTTTGCCCAGAGAATTTGAGCACAAAACAATATTTTTTTCAGCAGTAGTAAAAATTATTATCATTAATGATAATGTTGAAGGGGTGTTAAACCTTAGGTTTCAGGGTTTAAGCCGGTTTCTAACAATTACAGGTCAAGAGGAGACCTAATATGAAGGGCTAGATTTTTCCTTATATGCTTACTGTGGGACTCTTCCACCTTTCTCTGAAGCAACTTGTGTTGGCCTCTGTTGGAGACAGGATGCTGGATTAGATGGACCTCAGATCTGAGCCTGTATGTAAATGTCTATGTTCCAAAATTATTTGACTATTCTATACTGTGTTGCATGAATCACTAGGAGACATCAAAAGCTACTCTCTTTCACCCACCACTGTGAACATCTGTGCTAAAAGGGTCTGGCTGAGCCATTACAGATTCTCTTAACTTTCCCCTGATATTGTAATTACAGTAAAGCAAAAATTTTTGGGACAAATAGCTTGTTCTCTAAAAAAGATAGTTTTACATTGACCAAAAACTATTTGTGAATATAACACAAATTCACAGGCTACTTTTGGCCAAAACATCTTTTTTCCAGACTAGATTCACGGGGGGACTTTGGCACCATTTACAAAATGAGAAGAGGGGATGTTTTACCATTTCAGTCAACACTGGACTTTAACCCATCAGAAAAACAAAAAACAATTTTTAACCGAAATTTAATAGCGAAGCCCAGTCTTTCTAAGACTGAAATCAGAAGATAGTTGCTATCAAGCCCATTTCCCACCATCACCAGGGATTCTATGTATTCCTAATTTGCAATTCCTTTCCTTCAAACATCTGGGGAGTTTTAGCTGTAGTGTCAGCACAAATTAACACATAATAGCTGAAGGTTGGCTTGATGTATTGCACACACGTCAATAACCAGTGGGACCCAGGGCTCCTGCCCATGCAGCATTGTGGAGGCTCCCCTCTGCTGGCCCCACCCCCGTGGGTTTTGGGGCTCGAAGAGCCATATCTGCACCCCGCAGCTCTTGTCCCCTCCTGGCCCTCCCTCCACAGCTGGGGTGGGGGCGTGGAAGAGAAAAGAAGCTGCCACATGCTCTGGCTCCTGGCCCCACCCTTGGTACTTGCTGAGGGTTAGGGAAGGACAGGGCTGGCATGGGGGCCAGCAAACATCGACAATCCCGGATCTACTATGACTTCCTCACAGCGTGCTTGAAGTAGGATAACCTATACTGCTACTCTAAACACTGGTAGCTGTGGCTCTTGGAAGGCTGATATTGTTACTTTATATGTTCCTCATGGTCCAGTCAGCTGGACTGCCTACTCAGCCACAATGTCTAAACTTTCAAAATTTGCCTATTTGGTGTTGTCTAAATGTGAGTCTATCCACTGGCATCAAATCCTTGTAACATATATTTATAAATGGATTTCTGCTTCCTGATTTCTGGGGAATCTTTTTCTTGTCAAAAAAAGTTCTATCTTTAATAATATTTTTGGGCTTATTGCCAGCATGAGCACTGGCCACTTTGGAATAACTAGATCACATTAGTGTTGTGAAGCACCGCAGAGGAATAAGCAGGCATAAGGCACATCTTTACTCCTGTGTGCCAGCCACCACTATCAGGGTAACAGTATGCAGGGGGAAGGCAGCTACTCCCCCTCCTGTGCAGACAGTGGAAATGTACTCAGTGTCACAGCTAAATCAGAGTAAAACAGATTATTTAATATATGTAGTTAACATATATTTCAAGGGACCATTCAAAGTGACACTGCGTGTGTTTCCCAGATCTAAAGAAGACCTCTGTGTAAACTCAAAAGCTTGTCTCTCTCACCAACAGAAGCTGGTCCATTAAAAAAAATGCTGCCTTGGCCACCTTCCAAAGGGGTATTTGTGTTAGTCTAGTTCAGCAAAAGAAGCAAGGAGTCCTGTGGTACCTAAAGACTAACGAATTTATTTATTGCATGAACTTTCATGGAAGAAAATCCCACTTCATCAGATGCTTTGAAGATGGGGGAACTTACAGAATGGGAGGAAAATAAATGCAGGAGAGTGTAAGTCCTGGGATCACGTCATACTGTAACAGCAAAACAAAGCAGTTATGATTCAAACACTGGGAAACAGCATATAGAGGAAGATGAGGTCAAATCACCTGTTGTAATGGGAAAAAAAATCAATAGTCTGATTTAATCCTGCTTTCACACAATTGAATCTGCCTATCAGTTTCACTTCTGTAGTTTCTCTTTGAAGTCTTGATGTGTTACCCATTTACTTGAGCACAGTTGTTAACAAACAATCAAGGGAGTTTTTAGGGCATTTGAAGTGCTCAGCTACTGGTTTTTGAATGTTATGGTTTCTGATGTCAGTTTTGTGCCCATTTATTCTTTTGCACAGATATTCTTCTGTTTGTCCATATCTGTTTACATTTTGTTTTCTTTTTTCTTAAGTATAAATCTTAGGAAGGATTTTACCCTTATTCTGAATCAGAAGGAAATGTGGCTCTGAAATCCATGTCTGTCTTCCCCATCGTTCTTCAAAGAATCTGACAAAGTGGGATTTTCTCCCACAAAAACTCATGCAAAAAATAAATTTGTTAGTCTTTAAGTGCCACAGGACTCCTTCTTTGTTTGTTTTACTGAATTAGACTAACTTGGCTAACCCTTCAGATCTTCCTCATCCTAGTTTGCTTCTTTCTCTTCTGTTTCCCATTCTGTGCATCCCTCTCTGTTTCTTCTTGACCCTGTCTGCTTTTTTCCTGTCTCTCTAATATCTTGGTACCAGCATGACTACAACAACACTGCATATTGAAAGAGTCATTTTAACTCCTTTGGATTCTTAAAGCAGTGAGATTGTTTCTCAGCAGTTTGCAAAAAAAATCCTCAATTGGTGTAAGTCAGCCGTGCTCTATTACCTTCAGCTGATGCTGAGTTACACTAGCTGACTTTATCCTCAGAGTAGATGGTGCAATTTTGGTTATGATGATTTGTTTTTATGCCTTACAGAGGGTTCTAAATATGCTTTTAACAGAAAATAGAACATTGTTTGACAGTGAGATCATTGCTAGTTCTTCCATAACATGTTCATCAAGTATTGCAGGACTGACTTGTCAGCATTTTGAATTTTCTAAGTACAAAAGAAAGAGATGCAACAGATAAGTGGATGTGAATTACAGCAAATTGTAATTAAGATTTATTGGAAGATGAAGACCTTTGGGGAAATATAGTCCCACTTAGCTATAAACTTGATAAGCAGATAGTTCTAACTTCTTCTAAAGAAATAAATCATGTTAAACAATAAAAAAATAATAATTTAAAAGAAAAGTTACTCATTCTGGGTAATAGGCTATTGAAATGACACAGGCAATATCTTTCAAATTCCACATTTTATTTGTGTTCAGAGTAGCAAACTAATCTCTGACCAGATCATAGCCATTCCTAGAACCCATGTTTCCCCCAGCCTCCTCCTGAAAAATATCAAGAGACCTCAGTCTTGCAAGTTGTTCTGCAAAAGCACCTCTATGTCTGGACTGAATCCCTTCAACATCGGTCATCCATCCAGGCAGAACTACGTTGTAGGATCAGGGCTATATTAACTAAGTCTTTTCTACTGCCTTGAAAATAAGCAACTGATGAACATGGACAACAAAAATTTACAAAATATGCACAGTTAGAATTTCTGAGGGCCAAATCCCTCTTGCTTTATAAACAGGGATAATCTTATTGACATCAGGCAAAAAACATTCGGTCTACATAGAGTGTTAGTCTTGTACACTAGAGATGTCTTTAAAATCTGTTAGTATATGAGACAGCCCTTGGGGTCTTAAAAAATCAAATATTGGATATTTCTGAAACTAAATAATAAAACACATAGTTAAATAGATAGGTAGGTATGTAGGTATGAGAAAATAATAAAATCAAGGTTTCTTAAATTTTCATGTGTAGCTCTCTTCTTATTAAGTGAAGCCATTGTATGCTAGTACTTGTAGTCTCATATTTAAAATATTGTCCCAATATTGCCTACATTTGCAGAATTAAATTGGATCTTGTTTTAATCATGCTTTCAGACTGCTTAAAAACTGAAAAGCTTAATGCCATTCATTCGCACTTGCTACCATTTCACCTATTTTAAATCACTTAGAATACAATATAATCTATTTAGAGTGTAAAAACCTTCTTACATAATATCCCTACACCTAATTTCCCATTTTGTTAAAATGGGAGATATATTGAAAAGTTAATAGATGCAATACGGGGGAAAGAGTGAAGATATATGTTTGAGGTGGGTCAGTGTGGAGAAAGAAGAAGGGGGCTGAAAGAGGAAAAAGTAATGGATCAGATATCCTCTAATAATTCCTGGGTATTTGTAAGGTGTCAGCTGGTCACTTTTATTGCCACTCCAATAGGTAAGGAAAAGGAATCTGCACACAAACACACTTTGCTTCCTTTTATTATGACTCTGCACTAAGTCTAAAAGTGGATACTGTCCCATAAAACCTACCTTGAAGGGCTAGTTAATTACAAAAAGTAATGGGCTATGTCCACACATACATGCTTATTTTGACTTAAGTTAAATCGAAATAGGTTAATTTGAAATAAAATCCTTAATTTGAATTAACTTAAATCAAAATAAGCAAAAACCTCAAATTGAAATAGCAAGTCCAGACACAGGACTTGCTATTTTGAATCAGGAGAGGGGCACCATGGGAGGTGGGGCATCACGGGCCACTCACTGGGCCATGCCCCCACCGAATATATACAAAAGGGAAGGCACCCTGGGAAGTAGAAGGGCAAAAGTGTTATTTCGAAATAACACGTCTGAACGGTGTTATTTTGAAATAACAGATTATTTGAATTAAAGTAGGTTTAAGCTATTTCAAAATAACATCACTTGTTTTGGAATGACAGAGCTCATCATTTAGAAGCAAGAAAATGTTATGTCGACCTAATCTTTTTAAAATCAAAATAACCAGTGTTATTTTGATTTAAAAGATACGTGTGGACATACCCATGGACTAGTTGTTTTGATTAGGTCCTATGATAGTGTCAGTAGTGTTGATATGTGGATGGAATTGGCAGTGGGATTTGTTGCAGAGATAATGGCACTATCATTGAACATAAACAAACCAGCTATTTCATCAGGGCTCATTTACCTGCTCATCCACCAATGTGATATATGCTATCATGTGCCAACAATGCCCCTCTACCTTATAGAATCATAGAATCATAGGGTTGGAAGGGACCTCATAGGTCATCTAGTCCAACCCCCTGCCAGAGGCAGGATCACTCCCACTTAAACCATCCCATTCAGGGTTTTGTCCAGCCGGGCCTTAAACACCTCCAAAAATGGAGACTCCACCACCTCCCTCGCCAGCTCATTCCAAGACTTCATCACTCTCCTAGTAAAAAAGTTTTTTCTAATATCCAGCCTCGACCTCCCTAACCGCAACTTGAGACCATTGCTCCTCGTTCTGTCCTCCGTTACTACCGAGAACAGTTGAGCTCCGTCTTCCTTAGAGCATCCCTTCAAGTAGTTGAAGGTTGCTATCAAATCCCCCCTCAATCTTCTCTTCTGCAGACTAAATAAGCCTAATGCTTTCAGTCTTTCCTCATAGGGCTTGTGCTCTAGCCCTTTAATCATTTTGGTTGCCCTCCTCTGAACTCTCTCTAGCATGTCCCTCTCCTTTTTGTAGTGGGGAGCCCAAAACTGAACACAGTATTCGAGATGTGGCCTTACCAGTGCAGAATAGAGGGGAAGGATCACATCCCTTGATCTGCTGGTAATACTTCTTTTGATGCAGCCCAGTATGCCATTGGCCTTTTTGGCAGCAAGAGCACACTGCTGACTCATATCTAGCTTCCCATCCACCATGACCCCCAGGTCCTTTTCTACACTGCTGCTACTTAGCTGAATGTTTCCCAGCCTGTAGCAGCGCATGGGTTTTTTTTGTCCCAAGTGCAGGATTTTACACTTATCCTTATTGAATCTCATAAGATTTCTATTGGCCCACTGTTCCAATTTATCTAGGTCTCCCTGAATCCTGTCCTTGCCCTCCAGTGTGTCTATTGTTCCCCCCAGCTTGGTGTCATCCGCAAACTTCCTGAGAGTGCAGTCTATTCCATCATCCAGATCATTGATGAAAATGTTGAACAGAACCGGCCCCAGGACTGACCCCTGGGGCACACCACTCGTGACTGGTTGCCAGCTAGACATGGAACCATTGATTCCTACACGCTGAAACCGTTGATCTAGCCAGTTCTCTATCCACCGTATAGTCCACCTATCCAACCCATACTTCCTTAATTTGCCAGTGAGAATGCTGTGGGAAACTGTATCAAAAGCCTTGCTAAAATCAAGGTATATCACATCAACGGTTCTTCCTGCATCCAGAAAACCAGTCATCTGCTCATAGAAGGAAATGAGATTGGTCAGACATGATTTACCCTTGGTAAATCCATGCTGACTGTTCCTGATCACTTTATTTTCCTCTAAGTGTTTGAGGATGGATTCTTTGAGAATCTGCTCCATAATTTTTCCAGGGATTGAGGTGAGGCTCAGACAATTTGGACTGCTGCTGTGCAAAAGAATAAATGGACACAAATCTGACAGCAGAAGCAAGAACATTAAAAAACCCAATGGGAAATCATTTCAGTCCCCCAGACTATTCTATAATGGACTTATCTGTGTGTGTTCTTAAAACAAATTTATTCTTGGTTAAGGCTTCAAAGAGAGACTTCAGAGTTAGAATTCATATGCAAATTTGATACCATCATTTTGGGTTTGAACAGGGACATGAATTGGCTTTCTCACTACAAATATCAGTCTTTAAACGTGCCATAGGATTCCTTCTTTGTTTTTCATTACAAACAGGGATTCTCACCTTTCTCAATTGCACCCCTTTCTAATATGTTGGTGCACTAGTGTTTGAATCTGTACAGCTTGTTTGGTTTGCTGAAGTAATCCAAACATGCAGTAAATTGTAATCACAGTATTTAGCCTTCCCTTCAGTAATGTAAGTTGTTTTTAATATAAGTTTTTTCTCACTTTCTGGCATCTGTTGAAGTTGAATTTCACCCATGAAAACTCATGCAAAAAATAAATTTGTTAGTCTTTAAAAGTGCCACAGGACTCCTTGTGTGTTTTGCTGAACTAGAATAACACCATTACCCCTTTGAACTAGAGTTTTCTAGGAATGATACACTAGGAAGTAAAATTTTCTAATTCCAAGCCTAAAATTGGTAGGATTTATGAAGCATACCTTCCGCTATAACAATCTACAGATGGCTTCAGTGGGAGAAGAAAAACCACTCTTTCCCACTATTATGTGTGAACGGATAGAGGCAGGCAGCTTCCTGACCTTCTCAAAAAATCCTTTAGATCTGAGGAGTTGGTGGCTGAGACAACTCTTTCATCCAACAGCCTCCCCAAGTTTTAAAAATGGGCAGAAACAGCCAGCCAACACATACATAAAAGGCAGTGAGAGAAGATGTGATGACGGTGGTAAGTGCCCAGTGCGGAGAGGTTGGACCCAAGTGGTAAGAAGAGATCCGATGTTCTTTTGAACATGTGTTTAACTCAAACATCCGAGCAGATCTGAAGAGGCTCATTCCATCTACTGGACTGGCATGGCTCTAGTACAGAGGTTATTTCAAAGGACTTGTCATTTGGAGGCTTATTGGTTCTAAAGAAAAGATAACTTACAACTCACTGACTGCAAGCAAGTTCTTGGATTGTCTTTGCTCTGCTGTCAACAGAACTTTATAACTCTTTCATTTAAAATACTATAGCATGAGGAGCACCCACAGGAATGAAGTATGACCAAGTTGTCATAAAATTCCAAAAAACTTCCACAACTGCACACAGTAGCACCTGCCTGTCCTAAAGCTGGCAGCAGGCAGCACTGTTCAACAGAACAACACTTCCTAGTGTAATTTTCCATTCCCCCTGTGTTCCTCCTGACCCATCCCCACTTGCAATCCAACTAATGGGGGGGCGGGCATTATGGTGGTATTATGATCATTAAAACATTTTTTGTAAACCTGTAGTATAGATAATGAGAGTTAAAATAGATGAGAAGGCTTAATATTTGAAACAAAATATCTATCTATCTCCTTGCCTCCAGCTCTGTATTCTACATTCCAAACTGTGATGCAAGAGATAGGTTGAGCTTCTGTTTGAATTTCTGAATTTCTTTTGAATTTTTAACAGTGACTGGACCAATACAAGTTCCAAAGGGGTGGCCCTGTTTGTCTAGTTCAGCATAACAAACAAGGAGTTCTGTGGCACTTTAAAAGACTAACAGATTTATTTATCACATGAATTTTCATGGGAGAAAATCCCACTTTGTCAGACGCTTGAAGATGGGGAACTTAGCATCTGATGAAGTGTCATTTTTCCCCCATGAAAGCTCGTGTGATATATAAATTTATTAGTCTTTAAGTGCCACAGGACTCCTTCTTTGTTTTGTACAAATGCAGCATCTTTGTACTTCATAAACTTTTCCACCCGATAGTCAGAGTTATATCTGTTTACTTTGGAGCCAGATGTAAGTTTTACCCTATTTTACTTTAGTTAACTGTGCAGAACCAGCTCAAGTGTGGGAGAAGTAGCTGGATTCTGTTCTAACTCCTGTACCATCAACATATGAATTACATTCTAATTGGAGAGATAAATTCTGCCCTTGGCTCCCTATCGATGAAACTACCAAGGCAGGAACTGCGATAGCAAATGGAATGAATGGATGGATAACCCCATTGTAGCAGAAACATAGGTAGAATCTAATTCACTCTCTCATGCATCAACAGAATTGTTTACTAAATTCCACAAGCAAAAGCTTTATTTTTAGTCACGTGTAAACCAAAAAGAACATAATCTGAATTTCAGAATCAAGACAGAGTTTGTAGGTTTGCCACTTACATTTTGGTATGGAGTCATTGATACAATGACACTTTTTCAGAAGTAGCACTGTTCTGCAAGCTATTTGGCACAGTAGAGAGTGGAAAGAGGTAGAAATGAGCAGTTATTGCTAATGAACAGCCATTAAGAACTCATGTGTATGTGTACATGTGCATATTTGTATGTACTTTGAGCTTTGCAACACCTAGCTCAGGGAATGGTAATCTTCAAGTTACCTCTACATTTTAAATGTTTTGTATTGCTACTTGCACTGAATATAAATGCAATAAATTAAAGGACTGATATCCTATCAGCAGGTGCAGCTTAACAGGAGAGTTACCATTATATTAACTGTGAGACACTAGTCTGTGAATTGTGGATACATCTTTTTATTTTTCCCAGGGAGCTGGGAATTCGACCTGTATTATGATAACAAATCTTAAGAAAACTATCACATCTCAACTCTATAGTACACAGTGAAACAGACTACACTATTGTACTAAATGTTGCTCTTAACATTGATAGATCAGACTGTTGCAGAGTTAACAACGTTACTGCCCATGCGTCAGTGTAATGGTACCAGGATGCCTGAGGTGCTACGATAAATTTAAAATGTGTTAGACTCCATCTCTACAGCACTATTAAGGCATCATCTTTTGCAGTTTTATATACTGCCTTGATTCTCTCCTGGTGTATAAAGGGAAAACTTGAGTTTTTTGCCATACAGAGACCCATGCAAACACCAGCATGGAATTTCTTTCTAGCACTCGAATCTTATCAATGAGTCTGGCTACCACATCAGCTCAATCATAATGAGAGCTTGGTTTAGTAAGGTGCACATCCAACTCCCTAGCTGGACAACACATTTTTGATGGACAGTTTCAGAGTACACATGGATCCTTTTCAGAGCAGCACTTTGGAATATGGTCACTCTGACTCACAACAAAGTCCTACCTTGACTGCCATGATTCCTGGAGGAGGAGTTACATCTGTCCAGGAGCGCCTCTGGCCTGGGAAAATATCTGGGGCTCAGGTGCCGGGACTCAGGGCTTGTGCACTGTGAGCATGCCACCCCTGCAGCTGCCGCTGTGGCATACTCAGGGTTCTGGCACTAGGACTTGGGGCTTGAGCCCCGTAAGCCCAGCACCAGTGATGCCCCTGCATCTGTCAGCACTTGCCTTCTAACTAGGGCAAGCATATGTTTCCTTTGGTTAGACAGAAGTGTTTTGGGGCCAGGTAGCTATTCTCTTATGCTGATGGCCAACAACATAAAATGATTTAAATAATGTTTATCACTTATTAATACATTTAAAAATAATTTTGCTTCTTGCAGAATAAAATTGACCCTTTTTGTTTAAAAGATTTTATGGCTCTATACAGTCTATTAATCTGTCCCAAACTCCCAGAGTAACTTTTCCATTATGTTTTTTCTTTTTAATAAAACTCATGAACTAGGTCCATCTTGGGAGTTAACGTTTCTGTTAACCCCCATGCTGGTGATATATTACAATAATACATGGTAGAAGTGACAAGCTCAGTTAAAATAGTATTGGAATGAAATATAATAGCAATGGCTGGCTAGCTGACAGGAGATAAACTTATTTCCTAGGTTTCATTTTTAAACAGTTATAGATGCTATGGATTTCTTTTAAAGTAAACCCAGCTTGGGAAAAATGGAAGATAAATTGTAATAGGTAAACTGAAAAGTGGTGTAAGTTTCCCAAAGCTAATAAATTTTAACTTTTTTTTAAGGAATAAAACTTATCTTTCCTTTAAACAACATAAAAGAAGGATAATATTGATGACAGAAACATCCTATCAAGGTGTATAGTGAATTCTGCTTCACTTGAAATCTTCAAATCAGAATTGGCGGCCTTTCTAAAAGATACACTGTAACTCAGCCAGAAGTTAGTTGAGTCAGTGCAGGAATTATCCAGTACATTTCTAAGGCCTGTGTTTTGCAGGAGGGTGAGCCAGATGATCAAACCATTCTGATCTTTAAAATATATGACTCTCTTATTAGAGGTCACTAAAGGAAGATATAGTGTGACCAGAATTTCTGCAAGATTACCCACACAACTTCTTTGGTAATGAACATTAATCTTCACCATCAGGAACTCTTTCCATTGTGCATAGCCATGACCTACCTATGCATTTGCTTATTAGGGTTGAAATGAGAGTGCCAGAGTCACACAGATATGAGAAAATGCCTCCCTTCTAATCTGTATATCAGGGCCGTAACTACCGCTGTACGAATGGGGCTCTGCCCTGAGCACCCCAGAGAGGCTCCACTGAGCCGCTCTATCAAAGGGCACGTTATATGGTGATTGCTCCAGGTGTTGATCATTGTAAGGGGCACATTCCAAGTGGAATGCGCCCTGGGTGCTGAAATGCATAGTTATGGGGGTGCTGTATATATTGCACACATTTCAGTTTTGTCCTATGAGGGATTTAAAGGGAAAAGTATGAAGGTAAAGAAACTGGTATATTAAGTGCATTGCTCACCCTTTCCCATTTTTCTTTTCTATTTAACATCCATTACTAAACTGGTGTGAGCAGTTCTAAGAAATCTCCGTTCCATAAATCCAAAAGAACGAAGTAGGTAAACATTTGATACTTAAATCCTGCTGCAGTGGTTAATTGATGCAACAGTGAGTCATAGAGAAATCAAGACACTTGCTGGGTAAGAAAGACCCAGGGACTATTTGCAATAGTGAGACAAGAAGGTATATTGTGTTTAGGGGATGAAAAGCGTCCTGTGAAAGAGGTGATGGTGGGGCTAAGGAAGGAAGATCAAGGAGTCTTGGAGAAAAGCTGGTAATAAGATTTTCTGTAAGAGGCCCAGTATTCTGGTGGATCTGACTCTAACTTAGTATTAATCCTTCTTGACCCAAACATAGAAAGAAAAAACAACTGAAGTTTTAACTAAATTGTCAGTACATTTATTTGAATGGGGCTGGTAGGTTTTGATTGTGTAATTCTAACTGATTAGGCGATTGTATGGGCTAAATTACTGAACAGTCTATCAAAAGATCAGATTTGAACACATTTAGAGAGGGAGTAACTACTCCATAGGTGAGATTGAATGTAGCTTTATTATAAACCCATTTTTTTGTCTCTCTCCAACTTCCATCAGAAGAAAGGAATTCTCCTGAGATTTCAAAGGTCATAGTTCATTCCAGAGCAGAAATTTTCTGCCAAATTTGGAAAGAAAAATCAGAAAAGGAGCCATGGTGCGTAAAAAATGTGTGTGGTAAATCTTTGAGTATTTCCCTAACTTTTTTTAAAGAACGAAGACATTTGGGGGGTAATTTTTTTAATATGCATTAATTAAATTAACAGCAATGTATCCAATGTAATACAACCTTCTGTACCATATTGGGTTCTCATCTGAAAATAGTGCACAAATTTGTGATTTATCTAAAAACTGGGCTAGTTTAGTTTAGACTGGAGAGCTTACAAGTAAAAAAAAAGAAAAAAAAGGAAGATAGAACCATTTAATTACAGGTCATTAGTTCGTGGCCCGAAGAGGCCAAGAATCATTGCTGTCCCTTGACTGTAAGTAGAAATAGTTGATATCCTAAATTGATTTGTGAACATAACTATTATTGATTTGCACCTTTGTTGGTAATTCAAAAACAAAGGTTAACACTGAATGATTGGTCTCCTGTCTCATTCTCAGAATTAGTCCCTTCAAAGCAGAGCAGATAGCGACAAACTGTGAATGTGGATAAGTGAATAGAATAGCTAAAATGCTTAAAACCACTTCCAAAAGTTGTAATTCTGACCCTTTTATACAAAGCAATAAATACACCCCCAAAGAAGAAAACAAATGTATTATTTGAAAGGAAAGGCTGTCTGTGTTAACCTCACTCGTTACTGCTAGGTTCTCTTTCTTAACAGTTATTTTGTAGGTATGAAAATACCCAAGCTAACCAGACTCTGGCATCTCAGTCAACCACAGAGTTACAAACTGAGCAAAATTAAGCATTTCAACGTTTCATTAACTTAACGTTTCAGATTACTGCAGCTGATAGTAATATAAGCATAATCAATGAAAGGGAGAACCCTCCCAAAGATTTATGTGTCTATTTTTAAATTATGTACCTGTAATTGCCATATTATGCAAGTTTAATTGTGGCACAAATGCCACTTCTTGTAGTGGCATCAAGGCACTTTTCAAGGAATTGATAAACTGTGCAGAAATTAATAAAAAAAAAACCACAAAACAGATTTATTTGAACCCACAATATTAATTCAGATAAATTCAAGAAACTATGAAATCATGAATTACTTTCCTGTAAGTGCCTGAGACCTCTGTCATAGCTCATGCA
The DNA here is from genome assembly GCA_007922195.1 of Podocnemis expansa. Taxonomy (NCBI): domain Eukaryota; kingdom Metazoa; phylum Chordata; order Testudines; family Podocnemididae; genus Podocnemis; species Podocnemis expansa. Next base: position 12,138,169 of record ML682013.1, read on the forward strand.
GTCTGTAAAGCATCTTGCCAAATGCTCATTATAAGTATGTGCTGTAACAATTTTAATTTTATTTGTCTCATCTTAGAAACAGAGCTTTTGCCAACTAAGTTCAAAAGGCTTGTGAAATGGATACAGAAGTTTCAAAACTAAAATCTTTAGATGAATGGTCTTCAAACCGTGGACTCTAGAGCTCTGCTCGTCTGTGAAGAGGTGCCTGGTCAAATGTTGCTGGCTGTCTTCCTTGTTTCCAGTTGCTAAATTGCTGTAAAAGTAGCTAGATATACATTAAATACTTTCCTAATTTTACTTTCCATGTAAGTGATGGCTGTAGTTACAACAGAGGTTATATGATTTTGAGTAGGAGTGGAGATGGCCCAAAACACACTCTTTTTAAAATATGCTCTGTGCTAGGGAAACATTGGAACATTCCTGGTCTCAAATACTACCATTATTACTGAATGGGGGAGGCAGTCTAGTGACAGATGATGTGTAAAAAGCTGAAGTACTCAATTGTTTGCCACTGTCTTCATGGACAAGGTCAGCTCCGAAACTACTGCACAGTGCAGCAGTGACTGGGTAGGTGAGCAGCCCTCAATGCTAAAAGAATAGGTTCATGGCTATTTAAAAAGGCTGCACATGCACAAGTCCCTAGGGTTGGATGCAATGCATCTGAGGTTGCTGAGAAAGTTGTCTGATGTTATCGCAGAGCCATTGGCCATTATCTCTGAAAATTCCTGGAGTCTGGGAGAGGTCCCATTTGAATGGAACAAGGCAAATATAGTACTCATCTTCAACAAAGGGAAGGAGAAAGATCTAAAGAACTACAGACCATTCAGCTTCACTTCAGTCCTTGGAAAAATCATGGAGCAGACCCTCAGGGAATCTATTGGAGGCACTTGAAAGAGAAGAAAGTGATTAGTAACAATCATCAGGGCAAATTATGTCTGACTGACCTCATTGCCTGTGAATGCTGTGAATGTGGGGAAAGTGTCAGATGTGACATACCTTGATGTTAGCAAAGCTTTTGATATGGTTTCCCAGAGTATACTTAACAGCAAGTTAAAGAAGTATAGGTTAGATGAATAGATGGTAAGATATGTAGAAAGCTAGCTAAATCATTGGGTTTAATGAGTAGATGTCAACAGCTCAATGTCTAGTTGGCAGCCAGTAACAAGTGGAGTACTTGAGGGGTCAGTGCTGGAGCTGGTTTTGTTCAATATCTTCATTAATGATCTGGAGAATGGGGTGGATTGCACCTTCAAGTTTTCAGATGACACTAAGCTGGGCAGGAAATGGTAGATAGGATACAGAGTAACCAAGACAAATTAGGGGATTAGGCCAAAAGAAAGGTGATGAGGTTCAAAAGGGAGAGGAGCAAAGTCCTACACTGAGGACAAAAGAATCCCATACACTGCTGCAGCCTGGGGACCAATTGGCTAGGCAGCAATTTGTCAGAAAAGGACCTGGAATTAAAGTGGACAAGCAGGAGGAAGTGAATCAACAGTGTGCCCTTATTGCCAAGAAGGCTAATAGCATATTGGGCTGCTTTAGTAGGACCACTGCTAGTAGATTAAGGAAACTGATCATTCCCCTCTATTGAGCAGGGAGGCCTCGTGTGTCCAGTTTTGTGCCTCCTTCTCACCCACCCCCCCAAATACAGAGGGGATGTGGCAGAATTGGAAGGAGTCTAGTGGAGGGCAACAAATGATTGTGAGGGCTGGAGCACATGACTGATGCTCACGAAACTAGCTGGTTTAATCTGCAAAAGAGAAGAATTGTGAAGGATTTGATAGCAGCATTTAACTACCTCAAAGGGGCCCAAAGGAGGATGGGACTAGGTTGCTCTCAGTGGTAGTAGATGGCAGAACTAGGAACAATAGTCTCAGGTCACAGTGAGGGAGGTATAGTTTGGATACTGAGAAAAAAGCCTTTTTCACTAGGAAAGTGGTGAAGCCATGGAATGAGTTACCTAGCGAGGGGATGGAATCTACATCCTTAGAGGTTTTTAAGGTGCAGATTGACAGAGTCCTTCCTGAGAGGATTTAGTTAGGGTAGGTCCTGCTTTGAATAGGGGGCTGGACTAGATAACCTCCTGAAGTCCTTTGAAACCCTAATCTTGTATTATTCTCTGTTTAGTGTTCTGTGAAAGAGCCTTTTAAATGTACAGTTCTAGCTATCTTTCACAAAATGGTCAAATTAATATTTTTTAATAAAGCTGTTGACATAGTTTAATGGGAGCAGTCAAAAAAGTAAATGACAGTGTTCTCAAAACAACATTAAGTGACATATGGTAAGGCAAGCCTTTATCTTGTTTTTCTCTTGTGGCAAGATGGGACATAATATTGCCACTTTATAATCTTACGATAAGCTACTCTTCCTCTGATAAGAACTATATTGGTTTTTTACTGTGTAACACTGTGTTGGGAGGCCAGTAAGCAACACTTCCTATAGGAGCTGTAAACTGTGTCAATGACCATGAATAGATACAAAAATTAACACCCTAACGTAGTGTTAGCAGGCATTGCATTGTTGGAGATACTGTTTTTCAATTGTCAAACTAAAGTCATGACTGCCTTAGGCTATGTCTACACTTAGTGTTTCAATTCGAATTACTGAATTTGAAGTAGTCAGTTCGGCCTAATAAGTATTAATTCAAATTCAGTCAATTTGAATTGACATGGCCACACTAGAAAATCCAATTCGAATTGGCATGGACTTGCCAATTCAAATGGGGGGGGCACCATGGGAAGTTTGGCTAAATGGTCAATTAGAACTGAGTAATTCGAATTGACATGGCCACACTGCGTCAATTCATATTTCTCGGTTCGAATTGACTGCAACTTCAAAGTCAAACAAGGTTTGACAAATTAAAAGTCACCTTTCATCAATTCAAACTGAGGAGTTCCTCATTTCGAATTGATGAAAGTGAATGTGTCCATGCACTTAATAGAATTTGAATTGATGACAGTCAATTTGAATTCGGCTCTAAGTGTAGACATACCCTAAATGACATTCCTGAGGGGTAACTGTGTTGTTCTGTCTCACAAAACAAACAAGGAGTCCTGTGGCACTTTTAAAGACTAAGGGTATGTCCACACAGGCTTCTTATTTTGAAACAATAGAGGTCGTTTCAAAATAAGAAGCAGCATGTCCACACGACGCACCGTTATTTCAAAACTGTTAAACCTCACATCTAATCAAAATAGCCGTTGTTTCGAAACGGTTGTTTCAAAACAACGGCATTCGGACACATTGTTTTGAAACAATACCATTGTTTCAAAACAACTGTTTCGAAACAACATGTCCGAAAGGCCTTTTTTCGAAATAACCATTTCAAAACAAGGGCTATTTTGAAAGCAGGCTTTCCCTTCATTTGAATTAACTTACTTCAAAATAAGGACTTTATTTTGAAATAACTCATTTCGAAATGGGTTATTTCGAAATAATGATGTATGTGTGGACATAGCCTAACAGATTTATTTATCACATGAGCTTTCGTGAACACAATCCCACTTCATCAGATGCATGAAATGAAAAACATAGCTAAAGCCTGCAAATCCGTGTATCCACTTCAGATCCATGGGCATCCATAGATGCAGATATGTGCAGATCCATAGTTGCAGATTGGAGCTTGGATGTAGATACTATTTTTATCTGCCCAGGGTGCATTAGCTGCTGCTGCTGTCTCTGCTGCAGTTGTGAAGAGCAGTGAGCAATGTTAAACAGCACAGCAGGGAACAAAGAAAGCATTCCAGACAATCCTAGCTCAGTTCTGCTTGCAGTCTGCCAGCCAATGAGAGTCAGTCATGCATGGGACCTCAGCTTACTGCCTGGCTAGTCCCAACGTGTCGCCATAGCCACAGACTCTAAGGTCAAAAGGGACCAATGTGATCATCTTCAAATGCCTAAAGAAGATTTTAATTCCCCATAGAGGTTCAACTGGAAAAAGTCCTAAACTCCATATTGCATTGATTGGTGTGTGCTTTTTCATTGGTAATGAAGTGACCCAGTTTATACTTTGTATGAATTTATTTATAAAATAATTTGGGGACTAAGGTTCTAAACAAATATATCACTACTAACTGTTTTTGGAGGAAGCCCTAAGCAGGGCCAGATCAAGGCCTGTGAGGGAGGGTGTTTGGGGCCCCCAATGTGAGGTTCCTTCACTGGGGTGGTATCTTGCCTGGGGGGAGGGTGCCCGGCCCCATCAGTGCTGAGGGGCAGGATCAGGGGCTCCAGGGCCACAGCTGGCACTGCTGCAGGGCTGGGGGTTGAGGGGCATGGTCTGGTGCTGCTGTGGGGGAGAGGAAGGAGAGGGCTGTGGCCAGTGCTGCTGAAGGGCCATGGCCAGTGCTGCTGGGGGCAGCTTCAGAAGGGCCAAAGGCTGCAGTCTGTGGCACTCCAGGGGCCCCCACAATGCGAGGGCCCCGGGCACAGGCCCCATAGGCCCATGCAGTAATCCAGCTCTGGTTCTAGGAGCAAGTCCCAAGAAATTCTGATCACTCTGGACTTGATCCAGAAAAGCACTTAAGAATGTGCTTAAGCATACAGGTAACCCTGTTAACTTCAGCAAGACTACTCAGATGTTTAAAGTTAAGCATGTGTTTAAATACTTTGCTGGATCAGAGCCCAAATGCTCAGAAACTTGCAAGATCAAGCCCTGTATGCTTAATTTTCTTTCATTCTAGAATGCTTCCATTTTGGTCTGTTCTTCACAAACATGGCAATCCCAAAGCAACACTGTCAGACAAGGACTGGATGTGTGTTCTGTAGCCCAGAATAAATTATGAGGGTTCCTATGTCTTCAGTCTGGCATTTTGGCACGAATGTGGTGGTGTCACATAGTTAATCCTTCCTATCACCTTCAAAATATTGCAGATGACTAAATGACCATCTGAGTGAAACTTAAACATTAGGGATAAACCACATTTCTTTTCATGCAAGAAAAGATTATTTCAGTGTCTAAGTGTGGCTTGCAAGCTGCTTTATAACTATGAGCTAATTTAAACTAGTTCTTATGTTTTGGCTAAGATTAGCTCATGCAGTGACATTTAAATTTCATTTGCTAGCTGTAATTTTACTGTGCAGAATGTTGCAGATAAGAGAAAATGGCAGATTATGTAAATAACCATTTCTAAAAAAGCAGCTTTTTTCATTCCATTGTCTTGAACATCCTACCCAAATTGCCTCATGCATGTTTTTCATTTTAAGTATGCACTATTAATACCAGAGACTTCACTGTAACAAATATTTCCAAGTTGCACCCATGCCAAAGAGAAAAGTTGTCTTAAACTAAAAGGCTACAGAAATCCAATCATTTGGCCAAGCATCAAATAAATAATCTTCCCAAATGAAAGACATTAAATACAAAAAAGCCATCTGCTATATGTGGAAATAGCATCTAAAAGGTGCAAGAAGTGACATTTGAAGTAAAATTGCTGGCCAGCACAGAGCAAGTCACATAAAAATGTGGTCTGTGAGATCATTTATGAGCCTTTTCAAATTATGGCAGGGAGACTTTGACATGGGTACACTATATGAAGCTTCATAAAAGCCCTAGTGCTCCATCTGCATCATTCCATTTTGAACAAAATCACAACTTGAGTATTTTTCGATAAGGACTGTGCTTACATACACTGACATTTAGTAGAAACTTTATAAGAATTGGAAAAGCATTCATTCACTGTCATGGACAGGGGCTTTCAAATCATGTTTGGAAGACAAATGTGAAAGATAACTAAGTAGGATTTCTTCATTGTTAATAAAGGATGAGATTTTTTTTAAACAGATGATGGATGTGATGCAGCTGGAAGATGAAGACCAGGGCCAAAGAGAGAACCAGAGGGCCAGAGAAATATTAAAGAAGAGGAAAACCAATTTAAAGAGGAGGTGATTCAAAGCAATGTATTCAGTAATGGTGGAATACCTCACTGGTTTAAACTTTACAGCTCCATCTCCAGCAGGAGTGGCATTAACCCAGTTTGACCTATTAGAGTGCATGGAGACCCTCCTTCTAGGACACCATACTTGTTGCCCTGCCAGACAGAATTGCATCCCTGACTCTTCTTCTGTAGGGCAGGATAAATGTTGTTGGCCCTGTTGAAGTTAAATAGGAGTCTAACTTGTTTTCAGTACATTCTGGATGAGACCCATTTCATTTGCTGACTCTTCTGTAGGAAACTACTGCCCAAAAAATTTGCATGTGCTACCAAAGGAAAAGCAGTTGAAAAAATGTGAAGGAAAAATGTGCCCTAAATTATATAGGTGGTTCATTATATACATATGATATAAAACAGGACAAAGTTTAGCATCACAGTAAAAACAAGTGTAGTGGTGCGGTTGCTTCGCTATGGTGTACGCTGGGTTAAAAGAGGCCTGTGTCTGTGTGTGTGGCAGCCAGTCAGGGACAAGGAGGCAGGATAAAAAGGGAGCAGCAAAGCTAGCTGCTCAGTCTGGCCTGGAAAGCTGGAGGGAGAAAGTCCTCTCCCTAGCTGGCCGGCTGCAGGAGTCAGCACCCTGGAAAGCTCTGAGCTTGTGTACGCAGAGCTGACCAAGAGCCGGGGCTCCTGAGCAGCACAGACAATGGCAGTGGCAGGAGAAGCAGTCTGGGGGCAAGGAGCCAGAAGCAGACAGTGGCTGGCTTCTGGTGGTGAGTGACTGCAGGTGACTGGGGGTTGCCGAGAAAGTGGCCCAAGGGTGCCAGGAGCGTCACAAGTTTGCTGGCCATTGACTGTTTTAATTAGTGGACAGGACAAAGGCAAGCTGAACTTTACCCCCAAAGGGGTGGACTTAAAGGGGTTGGCCAGAGGGCTAAGACCTGAGATGAGGATGTGGGACAGGAGTCTGGTATGGTGAGACATGGAGCACAGACAACTAGCAGGGGGACCACTTGAGCTAGATTCCCTAGAGCTACCACCAGGAGGCACCCTGCAAGTGGCTCTGGTGCTGCAAACACCTCCACAAGTTACAAAATGGAGTCAAATGAGAGATGAATTTGGCTCAAGATGTTGCCACTCAACTCCATACACAGTTGACATTTATTTTATACTTTTTATATTTTTTAATTTTATTTTTTTTTCTATTTGAAGACCACAATTGGTATTTTGATAGGCCTCTTACAAAGATATGGAAAGAAGACAAATGCCAGATGAGTGGAAAGGGGTCAAAAACTGAAGCTGCCAAAGAAAGAAAACCTCTGTCAGTGTAAAAGCTTCAGGGGCATTCAGGTGCCATCTGTTCCAAAGAAGGTATTTTGTATATCATTCTAGACGGGCTAAAGGTAGTGCTAGATTCAAGGCTATGACAAGAACAAACAGCATGAAGACAAGAGAAAACATGTATGCATCAAATAGAGCCCCTATGTATCATCATAGAACTGTTAACCAAATGGTGGTCACAGCCTTATATGATAAAAGCATGAGAATGCAGGTCAGACCAATGTTCTACCTAGCCAATATGTTGTCTTCTGAAAGTGGCCAACGTCAGGTGATTCAGAAGGAATGAATAGAACAAGTAATCATCAAGTTATCTGTCCAGACAGTCATTTCCACCTTCTGTCAAACAGCAATTCCTGCCCATCTTGGCTAATAGCCTTTGATGAACTTATCCTCCATGAATGTGTCTAGTTCTTTTTTGAACTCTGTTAGAGTCTTGGCCTTCACAACATCCTCTGGCAAGGAGTTCCACAGCTAGAATGTGTTGTGTGAATATTTCCTTTTATTTATTTTTAACCTGTTCCCTATTAATTTCATTTGGTGACCTCCTAGGTTTTGTGTCACGAGAAGTAGTAAATATATTCTTTTTTACTTTCTTCACTCTAGTCATTATATTATCAACCTCCATCATGTCTCCCCTTAGTCATCTCTTCTCCAAGCTGAAAAGTTCCAGTCTTCTTAATTTCTCTCCTCATACAGCTTTTCCATATCAATCATTGTAGTTGCCTTTTTCTATACATTTTCCAATTCCAGTATATCTCTTTTTGAGATGGGGCAACCAGATCAAGATGGGGACATACCATGGATTTATAAAGAGGCAAGACAATATTTTCTATCTTGTTATCTCTTCATTTCCTAATGATTCCCAACATTTTTCTTTTCTTTTCTGACTGTCACTGTAAATTGAGTGGATGTTTTCAGAAAACTATCCACAGTGACTTCAAGATCACTTTTTTGAGTAATAACAGCTAATTTATGCCCCATCACTTTATGCGGACAGCTGGGATTATGCTTTCCAATGTGCATTACTTTGCATTTATATACATTGAATTTTATCTATCATTTTGTTGCCCACTCACCTAGTTTTGTAAGATTCCTTTATAATTCCTTGTAATCTGCTTTGGACTTAACTAGCTTGATTAGTTTTGTACTATCTGCAATTTTTGCTGCGTCCCTGTTTACCCCTTTTCCCAGATTATTTATGACTATGTTGAACAACACTAGTCCCCATAAGACCCCTGGTAGATATCACTGTTACCTTTTTTCATCCTGAAACCTGAGTATCTATTCCTACCCCTTGTTTTAGGGTTACTATAAGTCTGTTTTTTTCCCAGACATGTCCTCCTTTTCAGACACTAGTCACTAGCTGATAAGCTGAGCTCCTGTTGCTGGTTAGAGCCCCTGCTGTGCAGCTCATATTCAGGCAGTGGCTTGGCCACCTCTGCTCCTGTGTTTGTTTCTTCAGGTGGCTACTTGGCTGCCTTGGCTCCCTGTTAGGATCCTGCTCTGGCATTGCTTGGATCTGAAAAGGAGGACATGTCCAGGCAAAACCGGAGATATGGTAAACCTACTTTGTTTCCTATTTTTTAACAAGTTAATATTCCAGGAGAGTACCTTCCCTCTTAATTCATGACTGCTTACTTTGCTTGGACACCTTACGTGAGGGACATTGGCAAAGGCTTTCTGAAAATCTAAGGACACTATATCCACTGGATCACACTTGTTCACATGCTAGTTGACCTTCTCAGAGAATTCTAGTAGCCTGGTGGGATATGATTTCCCTTAACAAAAACCATGTTGACTCTTCCCCAACAAATTGTATTCATCTATTTGTCTGATAATACTGGTTTTTTTACTGTAGTTTCAACCAATTTACCTTGTAATGAAGTTAGACTTACTGATCTGTAATTTCCAGGATCACCTCTGGAACTTCTTTCTAAAATTGGCATCACATACCCAATCATTTGGTACAGAAGCTGATTTAAATGATAAGTTACATATCACAGTTAGCAGTTCTGCAATTTCACTTTTGAGTTCCTTCAGAATTCTTGGGTGAATACCATCTGGTCTGGTAACTTATTATTGCTTAATTTATCAATTTGTTCCAAAACCTACTCTATTGATTCCTCAATCTGGGACAGTTCCTCAGATTTGTCATCTAACAGAATGGCTTGGGTTTGCGAATTGCCCTCCCCTCCTCTTCAGTGAAGATCAATGCAAATAAGTCATTTAGTTTCTCTACAATAATCTTATCAACTCTGAGAGCTCCTATAGCATCTCAATCATCCAGTGGCCCCAATGGTTGTTAGCAGCTTTCCTGCTTTTGACGTACTTAAAAAAACAAAACAAAACAAGACAAAACAAAAATGTTGCTGTTACTTTTTGAGTCTTTTATTAGCTGTTCTTCACCTTCTTTTTCAGCTTTCCTGAATGCATTTTTACCATTCATTTGCCAAAGTTTATGCTTCCTTCCACTTTCCTCAGTAGGATTTAACTTATATTTTTTACAGGATGCCTTTTTGCTTCTGACTGCTTCTTTTACTTTGATTTTCATAGATTCACAAAAAGCCTTTAATGCAGTAGACAGCACAGTTTTATGGAAGCTGCCATGTTACCATGGTACCACCCAGAGGTCTGTGAACATCACTTAGAGTATCTATGAAAATATGAGTAAAGCAACTAGGTCATTGAAGTAAGTAGGTCATTCATCAGCAATGATGGACTGGGTCTAAAAATGGGCCCCAGCAGTTGAAGTGGCAAGGCAGTGAGTAGAGGAGCAGGCACTGCACTCCAAACAGGGTGCTTCTGGGCCCTAGGCGAATGGCCACCACAGTCTGGGTAGGGTGCTGCTGGACCCAAATGGTGGGTCTTGAGGTGGGGTGAAGACCAGGAAGGGATGTGGAGTTGATGCTCCACTCCGACCAGGATGTTGTGCTAGACCCACATGGTGGAAGAGGGGTTTGGGAAAGGGATGGCTATCATGCTCCAACCAGGGTGTCATTCTGAGTCCATGTGGTAGGATGGGGTGGGGCTGAGAGGGGGTAGAAGCACCACTGTGCCCTTCAGTGCACTGGCCCCTCTGGCGTTTGCAAGAGCTATCCAATGGCTGAGCCACCCTTGGGCATCGGACAAAGATGTCCTATGTTATACATAGGATTTTACACTAGCAGCTGAAAGCTCATACTGTTGTGCATCTGTAACGGATATAAAAAAGCCCAAAATAGAAACTCTTGTTTCTGCACTGTAATGAGCAGTGTTGCTGTTTGTGCGTTTTCCCCAAAGTCTGAACACAGAGTCTACCCTTGACTGGAGGTGCTCATCACCTCTTTGTTACCCCCACACAACCATCACTCCCATAATCTGATCAACTGTCACATTCCATTTGCCATAGACCCTTTGGACTCCAATGTTACATCTAGTTCTCTCAGGACACAGTGATTACTGAGCTGGTGCCTTGGAACAGAAAGTGCCTTGGAAAAGTTTGCACGTAACAGAGCTTCAAAGCATCTAATGAAGTGGGATTTTCTCCCATGAATGCTCATGCAATAAATAAACTTGTTAGTCTTTGTTTTATGTAACAGAGTGATGTTCCTAGGCATTTTTATGCAGATTACATGCAGAGTTTTTCCAGAACATCTTCTGTTCGAAAGGTTTTCATAATCTTCATCTTCTGTTTAAAAGGTTTTTTGTAACAATCATGATATAGCTAAATTGGTTTCAACACATAATTTAAACCCTTAGACACATACAATGTATAGAGCAACATAGTATCTTAAAGCTGGCATAAAATCCTAAAGGTAATTTGACTTCAGGCTCCCCATAGTTATAACCTAACAACTGCTCTGATTTGCTGTTACTGTATGACCTGATCCTATGATTTACACTCCCTTGCATTCATTTTCATTCCATTCTGTAAGTTCACCCATCTTCAAAGCATCTGACGAAGTGGGATTTTCTCCCACTAAAGCGCATGCGAAAAATAAAGTGCCACATGACTCCTTGGGTTTTTTTGCTGGACTAGACTAACACGGCTATCCCTTTGGAAATTGTTTTACAATGATCTATGTAACAGAGCAATTATGTGCCGTGGAAAAGAATTTGATTTGGGTTGTGTTCTCTAAAACTATGAATATTCATTTAACATGTATATGCTGAGCCTGATTACATATGTGTGGAGAGAGAAGAGGTAGAAAGGGTCAGTTTGCAGTGCATTAAGACAAGAATGGGGATGAAGTGTATCCTAGTTTATATAGAGATGACTATTATGAAAGGAGTGCAAAAGCTGAAAGGAGTACAATACAACAAAACTTTGAGTAATTCCTTTTCCGTTTAATGCTTGGGTGATATCCTGAGGCCTTGTATGTTCACAGAGAACAGCTGGGAAACTGTTTGGACCCTTTAACTGTGGAAGACTATGTGGATCCTGAGTATGGGGTGGGAATCCAACCCTGGGACTAATATTCTTTATCAGTTTTGTTTTGTTTTTTTAACTATGGGTCTTTTCTTTTTTTGGCCGTCTTAATTATATATTTACACTACACTTGCCAGAATTTATTCTCCTTTCTATTTTCCTTATTAGGATTAAACATCTGCTTTTTAGAGCATGCCTTTTTATCTCTAACTGCTTCTTTTACTTTTTTGTTTAGCCATGATGGCCCTTTTTTGCTCTTTTACTGTGAAATCACTCTGGTAAATTTATCGGGAGAAAAATTTAAGATAGATGCTTCCACTAACCAGTTTGTCCAATTTTGAGAGTGAGAACCAGTTCCCGATCTAATCTTCACCCATGTAAACCCAAACTGGCCAACATCAGTGGAATTGCTCCTGATTTGCTTTCAGTTGTCTAAAAAGTGAAAAGAAAAGCCTTCTTCCTAAACTGTTAATGAGATTGCATTGAATTATGTGCAGTGTCAACAGATTTGATAACATCAGTATTCTGATGTTTCTGATATTCCAGGCAAGCAGGTAGATTTTATAATATTCTGTGTGGGTGACTCCAAAATCTGTCCTTATTTTGCATTCACTGAACAGATGTTGCTTTTATACCTCTGCAGATGGGAACAGTACCAGAAGGGATGTCAAAGCACCAGGTAAACAGCATTTTCCAATAGTGTATTACAATTTCTTCTTTCAAACTATTCACAGCAGGGCTAATTTCAATAGAACCAGCCTCCATTGTTGAAGCATGGAATTAGATGGAGTGGTCCAGTGGCTCTTAGACTTACTGTAAGTGAGGAACTCTTTTCTAATAAGTAGGTGTGGGGGGGCATGCCCATCACATTCTGAGAACACATGTATAGGACTTTTCAAAGAAATCTCACAAACTAAAGGGCATTTTTTGGTACCTCGGATTCTCTTGAGGATTTTCTTTGATGCTTTTTGTTTTATATTATGTTGTCTATTGTTCGGCAAAGGCTGAGGCATATCCTTGGACTGGTTGACAGGTGCTTTTCTGTTGCGTTCATTTATGGGTTAGCTGCACTAATTTGTTTCCTGCAGATTATTATTTTTATGGCAATGGGTGGTCACCATTTTGGGGACAATTGTGCCCTAACTTCTAGGCCTGTGTAATAGGTTGCAACTAACTGCACTGACTAGAGGGAACTGTGTGAAAGTTTTGTGACTCAAGTGGTACATCAACACTGCAGTCAAAGGTAGGACAACAGCATGTCCAGACCTGCCCATGATACCTTGGATCTAACTAGCTCAACTAACCATAGCAATGAAGCTCTTGCAACCTGGACAGCAGCACAGGCTACCTGCTTTGAGTACATGCTTCAGATCTTGAGCAGGCTTCACTCTATTGTTACTCAAGCTAACAAAATCATAACTAGAGCAGGTGTATACCTATTCTCTGAACTCTGCTTTCCAGTAGTTCCCTAGTTTCTCTTTTTCTCAGGCGCGGAGGAAGAAGTTATTTCAGTCCACAGGGTGCAGGTTATTTCCTCCATCCTGCCGTGCTGACTTTGATACTTCCGGCATAGCAGCAAGGCTTCACCAAGTCCCACCCCCTTTTACTCTCTACATGCTTTCAGTCCACAAGCAGGGCTTTTTGCCTCCATATATCCCTGAAAACCCATGTAAAGGCAAGAGACAACAGGGCCAGTCCAACCATATAAGTGAACTAGGCAGTCACCTAGGACACCAGACTTTAAGGGGCACCATATTAGACAGAAGTGATTTAAAAAATATATTAATGTTATCTCTTATAACATGTGGAGGGAGGAGCAGAGTCATAGTTCACCTAGGGTGCCGAAAACCCTTGGGTCAGCCCTGAGTGACAGTCATACCCTTTGGGATTTTTAAGTCTAACTAGGAGAGTGCCAAGATCTCTCATATAGAGGTATTTAAGTGTTGTTTAAACCTAAAGAAATAATTGTAAGTGCCAGCATTGTGTCCATTTCAGTGTTGCATAAACATATGTTTGGGTTGTAATAATCAAGGCGTGACAATAATTCAAATGAGTGCAGCAAAAAGGAGGATGAATTCAAGCTAACAATGGTTCAGACAGATTATCTGCATATATAGGTGATTGAAAAGAGTTACCTAATATTTGATTCCTAGATTTGCTAAGGTACTAAATGGAATGAAGAAAGGTATATTTTGAAGCAAAATAAAACATATGTCAATTTGCGATTAAGAAGGATAATAGTTTTATTGTATTCTAGACTACTGGAACACTGACTGCACTGAATCACAGTCCACATTTTGGATTAGTGAACATTTGACAATGTTTACCTTAGCAAATTCCACCTATTGAAATAAGTTGTACTAATAACCTTTATGATATAAGTCATCATTTCCCAGATTGCATTTCCACAGCAAAGCCTGTGAGTATTAACAAGGCCTTTAAATGTGTAAATAAATTAAAATACAATTATAAAAATCTATTATGCAAATCTAAAAAGGATTAAGGGCATAGACCTGAAATGTGGTGGGCCCCTCCAGTCAATTTCACAGGATCAGTAGCTAGGAAACTCAATTCTCTTATCTCCTAAAGGCCTTAGTGATTAATCTAGTCCATGCAGAATAATGCAATAAAATGTTTAATAAAAAAGGCCTAGTCATTTTCCCATTGCAAAATTCCCACTGATTTTAATGGCACAGGATTAGATCCATCTAGCACCTTTTGGTACAAGCAGTGGATAGTCAGGGATCACTTTATTCACCTTGCCTGCAGACAAGTTTGAAGTACAACCCAACAATAGTTTAACAGAAAATACAACTCTAAAGCAGCTGGCGACAAGAAGCAAGACAAATACCATAGCCAAATAAAACTGCAGGAGAAATGTAGAAGTTAACATATAATTACCCAAACTGGAATATCATCTTTAATGTCCTTGCTTTTGAGAAAGTGCAATGGTATATGTTGTAAAGAGATTCCAAATATTCTACTCCAAATCTTGAACATATTCTCGTAATTAGCCCTTGTTCGAAGCTCACTTGCATGAATCTATTGTGGTGCACTCAAAAACAGATTTCATCTGTGAGCTCTTTGTTAAAGCCGAACACAAATTTTTGTTTTGTTTGAATATCCCTGAATATTCTGAATTAATATAGTATGACCACAAGTTCCACTTGTATTTCCTATAGGAAATACCAGATGAGACTTTCCAATTGGTTCCAGTTAGTTCAACTGGGTTATGGAACCAAAGCATAATCTTTAGCGCTACTGATTTCTGGAGTTACTACTCTTCCAGTTTAGATCAGAGATCAGTAGAAACCAACTGAAAAATTCGAGTGGAGTCTAGGACTTTTGACAAGTAAGCTAATTGATGGGGAACATATGGGAAATTGAACTTCTCTTGCTTCACAAGGAGAATGAGGATTGGAAGAGACAATTTCATTCAAACTCAAACTTTGGGACCTGCAAACTGATGTGATTTACACCAGTTCTGACTAGAAATGCTTCCAAATTAGACTTCTGATCTTCACACCTGAAACTTTAAAGTAGTTGGAATCTCTCTACCCAGAACAGGATTCAAATTCCTTATATGTATAATGTGATCATATAGTGCTAATGGGCTCTGAATGTTAACACCTCTGAATTTTGAAGAGATTGAAATCTGTCTTTATTAATAATAATTTTATTACAGTATGGCCTGGAGATCTCAATGACACCAGGACCTCATTGTGCTAGGCATTATACAAACACTTGGAAATGCTCCCTAAGTTGAAAAGCTCATAATTTGTATAGATAAGAGAGTAGAAAGGAAACATTACTATTGTCATAAAAGTTGAAACACTAGGGCCAGACCTACACTGCTATGCTGGTATAATGCAACTGGTTTCTCTCAAATCAATGTACTTGTGTCTACACACTGTGGCATCTTCACAATGCTACACAGATGAAAGAGCATCTCCCACTGATGCTGCCTTTCATCTTTTGGGGAGGTGCACTAATTGACTGGACCAAAGAGCACTCTCCTGTTGATTGAGTGGGTCTACACAGACATGCTGAATTGATGCCACTGTATCGATGCCTGCCACCACAGCAGTGTAGACTTGCCCTTAGAAACAGCGAGTGACTTCTCTGAGGTCTTATAGGAAGCCTATGGCACAGTCAGGAACTGAACTCAGGTATCCTGCATCCCACTGCTTTATCCCAACACCATCCTTCTGCCTCTAAGTCTAAACCCTAGTTCTGGGGTGAAAGAAAAATGAATGTTTCAAACAAGCATTGAAGGATTTGCACAGCTCAATCAGCGCCACTAGAGTTAAAATTTCTTGCTTAGTCTATAATCTAAGAAACAGCACCGCCAGCAGCGTAGTGCCCTTTCCTACCATACTTGAGTACCTGCTCAGTACTAGATCAGAGGGGAGAATGATACTTATTAAATTTCCAGCACCAGTGCAAGCAGTGGCTATGCATTCCTTAGAGGATCCACTTGTAATCCTGACCCTGCTAAACTTGTGAGATCTGATGAGCTCACGCCTGAGATGGCACAGCCTCAGGAAAAATACTCAATGTATGTAATTACAATATGTTCCACTTTCTATTTCTGTAATCAGTCAGATGAGCCACTAACTAAGAGAGTAGAAGAGAAATTCATAAATACTTCTAATCAACCCCAAGTCTCTAGGTTTGTAATGTAAAACATTATTTGCTAAAACAGAGAGGAGCAGCTCTTGTAGAGACTCAGATCTGAGTGTGCTTCTTTGCTTTTGATTATGGTGGTCCTCTACCAAAACTGGATTTTTTTTTGCACTGGTTTCTTACGAACCTTTGTAAGACTCATTCTCTGGACTTTTCTGGGAACACTACAAACAAAATATACCCAATAAAGATATCAAATAACATTTCTTATTTGTTTTCCTTAGTGTTACATGTTTTGCTGTCAAATAAATGAACTTTATCTGCATCAAATTATGAGTACAATTTATATATATTTTGTTTTTTAAGAACTGTATTTGCCAGCAATCAAATATTTCTAGCTGGAACTGTAGAAGAAGACTAGGCACATGTTTCACTGAGTTAAGGGCTTAGATTTTCTTAGGTATTTTAGGAATGGGAAACTACACGTTTCCTACATCAACAAAGGCAGCTTCCATTAATAGCAGTGATTTGTCCACAGCCATTCTTTACTGCAGTCCCTGAGGCAAGTGGCAGGCCCTGATAAGAAGAACGGGATCCTCCCCACAAAATTATCAATCACCAGAAGCTAAACATGTGCTGTGCTAATGTCAATTACTGTAGCACAGCTTATGTCAATGGAGCTGCAGTGATTTACATCAGTGGATGATCTGGCCTCTTAAGAACAAGACACATTACTATTTCTTTTTTTTTTTACATTTTAAATTTTTAGAGACTTTCTCTTTTATTCTGTACAAATTAAGGAATATCAGTTGTCTGGGAGATGTAAACTTCTAGGGCCCTATCTTGTAAAGCCCTCCCAACAAGAAGTCCCCGCTGAAGTCAATGAGTTCTGCCACCTAGAAGTCTAGCCACATCAAATCCTCTGTTTAATTTTTGGCAAAACGAGCAAGGAGTCGTCTGGCACTTTTAACGGCTAACAAATTTATTTATCACATGAGCTTTTGTGGGAGAAAATCCCACTTCATTGGACGCTTTGAAGTGCGATTTTTCTTTCACAAAAGCTCATGCAATAAATAAATTTGTTAGTCTTTAAAAGTGCCAGACAACTCCTTGCTTGTTTTGCTGAACCAGACTAACCCGGCTACCCCTTTGGAACCTGTTTAATTTTCGTATCATAGGCCTTATGAAAAGCAAACCAGTGAGCGTTCTTTTACTATATAGGTAGACTCTTATTCTCCCATGAGTTTTGATCTTGTTTTAAAAATCATTTTTTAACTGTTTTTCTGTCTCTCTGTATCCCAGGCTTTTCACTTGTGCAAAACTTATGACTCTTGCTCCCCATTTCACCTTTTCACCAGGGACTCTCACAGTCCACACTGGCTGTTCAAATGATCAAATTGGCTATTATTAGCTGGCACCCAGTGACCTTCTAATTATGGCATCCTATTCATTAGAAGGAATACTACAGATTCGTGGCTAATGTTAAAGATCTATTTGCTTTAAACAGCAGTCTACACCTCTTACTTGACCTCAGCAGTCTTGAATGTTAGCAGATACTCAGTATTATAATATAACAGTCTATAAAGTAACTTCATGGTCTCTCACACTCATCCTCATTGACTTAATCTTCCATGTTAATGACACACCCAACCCTTCAGTTGTACATTTGCTTGCACTCAGCTCTTCATTTGATCTGATTCAACTCCGCCACTCACCAAAACAGTTGTTCACTTGACCTGGTATTCACCAAAGTCTGTTCTGTCTCTCACTGAGCTTCCCATCGCTAAGTAGCCCCCCCTCTGACTATAACCCGGTCTTTCTCAGCACTGCCTGTCAGCCCCTCTCTATCTCATACCCTGTCAGATGGCCTTTCCATGAACTCTAGTACATCAATACTGACTTATCTTCTACTCTCAGCCTTTTCCTCCTTGTTCTCTCTTCCCTTTTTTCCATCTTTGTGGTAGTTGATGCTTTCCCTTGCTTGATACTCTCTCACCCCGTGTCGTTTTGACTCTCTTTCTTCTACTGCAAGGTCTGCCTCAGCCCAGGCTCACCCCCAAAATCTGTTTCTGATGGTTCAGTTCTTATGATGTGGTGTCCCTGGTGGAAACCCCATAATCAGACTATCTTCTTCCCATTACAAATTAGTTCTCTCTTTCTTTCATTCTGCCACCTTCCTAGCTAAACAACTGTACTATTCAGCTTAATTGAATCCCATAAGGAATGATCCCAGCCAACTTTTCAACCCCTTTGACTCCTCAAACCCTCCTCTCCTCTTATCTCCACAATCTTCATAATTTCTTACAAGAGAATATTGACAAAATATGACTAACCTTCTCCTTTCTCTCAGCTTGCCTTTCCTTTCCCCTTTCCCACTTACAACTTTCTCGCTTCTTCTCCCCTACAGGTGCAGAAGTTTCTCATCTACTCCACTTTTCTAATTCCTCCTTTTGCTCCAGTGACTCCATCCCATCTTCTGATCTCTCTCACGCCCAGTCTCATCCCTTTCCTTACTCTTCTGTTTAATCTCTCACTCACCCCTGGCTCCTTACCCTCATGTTGCAAACATTCTTTAGACTCTCCCATCTTAGAAAAAAACAAACCACATTTTGACCTCATTTGCCTGTTCAGCTGCTGCCTCGTCTCACTTCTCCTTTTCATGTATAAGCTTATCGCACATTCTGTCTTCAGTCAGTGCCTAGAATTCCTGTCTTTCAATTCCATTCTATAGCCCTTCCATTATGGCTTTCACTCTTTGCACTCCTCTTAACGCACCCTTGCCAAAGTCTCCAATGGATTCTTTCAAGCCAAAGCTCAGAACTAGTGTTCCCCCTTCAACCTCCTTGACCTGTCAGCTGCCTTTACAGTTTACAGAGTAAACCACACTCTTCTTGAAATTTTGTCCTCCTTTGACTTACATGAATCTTGTTTCTTCCAGTTCTCTGACTACCTCTTTAATCACTCTTTCAAAGTATCCTTTGCAGGATTTTTCTCACCCCTTCCTTCAGCTTTCTGTTCTCTCCTTGTTCTTCCCCTCTTCATCTTCCACTACACTTTATCTCTGAATAATCAATCCACAAATAAAAAATTGACCACCATCTCTGTATTGATAACTCACAGATTTACTTCTCTACTCCAGACCTGTCTTTTTCCATACAAACTGCAATCTTTGCGTACCTCTCTGACTTCTCCTCGTGGAAGTCCAGTTGCTGTATCTTCAAGCATCTGATGAATTGGGATTCTCTCCCATGGAAGCTCATGCAATAAATACATTTGTTAGTCTTTAGAAGTGCCACCAGACTCCTCATTTGCTTTACAACATCCTTCTGTCTGGTCTTAATAAGTGCAATATTGCCCAGCTCATATCCATTGTCACTGTATTCTCTGCCATGCTGCCCTTCTTGCGTGGAAGAAGCTTCCCAGCAACATCTTCAAACCCACTTTAATATCCTTTTACCAAGCCCTCCTTAAGCTTTTCCTTAGCTGTTATGCCTATAGAAAACTTGACAACAGTTATGCTGCCAGTGTGCCGAAACTACAGCCTGGCATGATGACCTTCCCTTGCCATGCTCCATTTGTTCTCTCTGTCTTACACTTAGATTGTAAACTCCTGTGGGCAGGGGTTATTTTGTATTTATGCAATCCCCAGCACAATGGGGACCTGGTCAATGACTAAGATGCCTAGGTTTTATGATAATACAAATAATCGTTTAAAGAAATTAGGCCAAATCTGCTCTGTTACTGGTCAATTTTAGAGTGATACCACTGACTGCAGTATATTTACACCAGTGTAAAGGACAGCAGGACTCAGCCCATGTACAATATATCACTTTTCACCTGCATACCATTGTATTGATTAAAATGTGGTTTTACGCCATGAAAGATGGTTGTTATAGGCCCCATTTTATTTTATGTGTGTTATTCAACTAAGAAAAAATGAAAAGCTGTCCGGTAAACACTCATGTTTCTCCTTACTTATATGTTCAGATAGAGTTCCCAATAAAATGAATTGCTGCTTTTAACAATACACAGAGTTATCTGTGCTGATGATTTCACATGATTAATTCATGTGATCCCAGCACTGTGGCTCTTTCATAGTGTTCTCTGCTCTCAGCACTTTGGACTTTTTGGAGTTAGTGGTTAGCTCTGCTTAGAACCATAACAGAGCCTTGTTCTATGGTGTACTAAAGCATTTATCATATTCATCATTGGAGACAAACAAAATTACAGCATAAAGTGATACAAAATGGTAAGGAAATAGAGAAGTTTGTATCATATGCAGTAGTGACCAGGTCAGTTTAGGCTCTAGATATAAACAAGACAACATTTCAAAAAAGTCCTTCATCTGTGGATTCAAATAATACATGATTTTTCCAGGGAGCACTCTTCTGCAGATGAAGAAATTCAGTCAGGTCAAGAAGGAAGAGACCCCTTTATATAGAGTTTTAGGGGCAGATTTACATTGTGTTTTGCTGGGTTGCAGCCTATGACACTGACTGACTGAATCAAATGTTTAAAACCCTATGCAACACATTGTAAATTTACTTCCACTGGTGTCACGGTGACCAAGTTTAGTCCAGCTGCTAGTTCTTGGGGGGGCGGGGGGGGGGGAATCAAATATGGTGTATCTGAAGCCAGCTCAATCCTAAAAGGACCATATTTTGTGAGGGATCCAGCATAGGAACAATTTACAACAGCAACGAAGTGGCAACACTGAGAAGAATTACAATATATGTTCATACAGCTAGCTCAAATGTGATATGAAAGATTCATTCATCAGTTTACTATATGGCACTATGGCTCAATATAGCGGCTGCAAGGACTGCATTTCCCTGTCAATAAAAAACCCAAATCCTCAATAGGCATTATGAATTTGGATCCATCCCTAACTGAAAGTTGATTGTGCCTCTGTTTAAAATGCATATGAAAGAAAGGGAAATTGGCCTGAACATTCAGAGACTTTAACTCTTTTCCAAAAGTGTTTTTAACAACTTTTTTTAAAAAAAGCATAGTTTAAATAAATAAACATGACTACTACAGAGAGAGGCAGACAAGTTTTAAGTGTGATTTTTTTTATGTACAAGCAAGTATGTAACTGTGCAGAATTGGTGCATTAATAGTCAATAACAAAGCATACTTTTAATGTATTTAAATAGATTCTGTGCCATATTTATTATTCTGATAGATGTCTTGGAAATGTTCTCATCAGCTAAATGCTTAAATTCATTATAGATTTTGAGGTAAAGCCAAGTAGCAGTAGCGATGACAGTTGTATTAAAATAGTTTTTTCATGTAAATGTCAGATTTTTAGACAGCTGATAAGTTAATTTTAATATGACTGATTGTCCAAGAATGGCATCAGAGTATCCATGGCTCAATGAAGGATACAAGTTAGATTACAAATAGTACAAAAGGAAAACCAATGGATAGTAGGTACAAACATGCACCCATGACAAAGATTTGAAGGTGATTGAAATGCTGAGCTTTGCGGGCACTTGCTTGACCAAGAACAATACTACCTGACAATGGCAGGGCCAGGACTTAGTTCTGCAATGATAATGATTTCCCACACCAGACAAGGTTCTGAGATAAGTATAAGACACTTTAGTGTCCATCCTGGACTATAGTGTTTTCTGAATTGGAGAGGCCCCTGACATAACTTAGACTGTGCTGGGGACCAGTTCAAGGTACAGCAGCTTTTCTTGAACTGTTATGGATTGCAGCTGTGTTCTGGACTCTCACAGCACTGCAAGCTGCAGTCTTGTCCCTGATCCTCACCTTTTGCCTCCAGCCCTGTCCTGGCACACCCTCTATACAAGAGTTGGGAGGTGAGGTGGGTTGGCACCTCAGAAGGCAGACTTATGGCTGTCTTCCACAGTTCCTTCACCAAAAAAGTCATCCCTTGTCAGATATTGGACTTCTAGCATCTCTTTATGCCTCTCCATCCTTTTCTACCTGGCATAAATAGTCCAGGCCCTAACGCCTCACGAACTAGGAGAGTCATGCCGGCTCGGACGTCGCCCGGATTAAGAAGATCCGCGCCAGATGTTGGGGAACTAGGACAATCTGATGATAAGTGGGCTACTGGAACAAACCATGCATGGACGAGACAAGAGAACCTGGAATTGATGGAATGCTACTACAACAGTAGACCTAATGAGAGGGGATATGTGAAACGTATGAGGGAACTATGGATGGACAAAAGACCTACATCCACACTAACTGAGAAACAGCTAGTTACCCAACGCTTCAACATAGTAAAGAGGCAGCTGCTCTCACAACTGGAGATAAACCAACTCCACATTACCTCCCGGACTCAAGAAGAAGACCCAGAAGAACAACTAGATGTGCAGCCAACACCTGAAGCTGGAACTTCACTGCCACCCCCTCCATTACAGAGCACAGCAGCTCATATGAGGCATAAGATCATGGATAAACCAGCTACAATCAACCTGTGAGACCGATTACCAAGGGTCGCTGGAGAAGTCCCATCAGATAGTATGCTAGAAGATGCCAATAGAGCCCTAATGACAATTCCTACTACCACCATCACTGAAACCAATGAACTGGTATATGCTACAGCCTCTGTAATCCTGGAGATGCTTGGCTACACAATCAAGAAGAACAGCAGTACATACCCCCCCCCTGGAAAATGAGGTTGGAGGATAAGATCAAGGCCACCCCGAGAGAAGTTAGCCAGCTGGTGGAACTACAGAAGGGTGTAGAGATTAAGGATAAGACTTGGCTACTGAAAAAATACAAGGGCCTGACTCCAGCTGAAGCCCTAGAGACTGCTAAACAAAGGCTCACAGCACTGGCCACCAGGCTAAGGAGATACACTAGAGAAGCAGAGGCCAAAAGATAAATGCCCTGTTCTCCAAAGAACCGTCCAAGGTGTACTCCCAATTGCAGTGCAACAACACAATAACAGCA
>ML682013.1:12166343-12177892 GCA_007922195.1 Podocnemis expansa
GACACATACCACCCATAGTGGTGAGAGGGGAATTTTTTTTATATATATATATTTATATATATCACCTTCCATCCAAATAGAACTAGAACTGTTCTACAACTTTTTTCCAAACTGTTTAAAGATCTCAAAATGGTATCCACTTTGTTCCCCACTGAAGGACAGCCACATCTGACAATAACTGTGTTAATAGCTTAATAGTGTACATAAGCACTACATGAAAATATGAGGCAGTTATTGAAGAATAGCATATCCAGTTGCAGGGCCGTAACTACGGCGGGGCCAATGGGTTTTGCCCCAGGCGCACCAGAGCAGCTCAGTAGAGCCGCTCATTTAAAAGGCGCATTTCGCTGCGCTGGCTCCAAGCGCCACTAATGGCAAGGAGAGCGTTCTGATCGGAACGTGCCCCGGGTGGTGAAACAGCATGTTACAGCTCTGTCCAGTTGAAATTGAAGGTGGGATTTAGGACCATATTGAAACAATAGTACTGAACATGAGATTTTTTCCAAAAACAGCTGTGTCAACTCTCTCTCTTTTCTCAAAAGTACCATAAGATTTGCTATAACAATTGGTCAGTGTGATAGATTTGGAGCTAATTAGCCTGTAATAGTTTATAAATACTGTATCTTCACTGGGTTATTGTGATGTTTATTGTTTGCATTTATTGAGTTTAATAAGAGGATTGTGAGACAGTGCACTAAGCAAAAGGGAAGTGGTCCAGATATATGCTTCACAGCAAGCATTTGAACATCAAGTCAAGAGAGATTCACTATGATGCCTTGACTAATTCCCTCCCATCGAGCTCATTAATCTAGTTTTTGGGGATAAATTTCTGCCACGGAAACTGAGGGCAGGTCTCTATTGGTGGTGGCTAATTTGCTGCCATCAATTTAAACTTCGTGATTGACTGCTAAAATATGTGAAGACCTGCTCAGCTGATCAGGAAGTTCGATTCTGCAACACCACCCTGCAACCAGGTAACACTGGGTCAAAGGGAGCCCCTCCCTTTGAACCTGTGCAGTGTGTATGCAGGGAATGGAGAAGCCGAAGTGTCTAATCCCAACATGATTTGGTGTCTTCTGCATGTCAGTATGGTATTAAGTAAAGTTGTGTCTTCCTGAACTTACTCAGAAAAAAAGGCAGAGTAAACTGTAAGAAGCAAAACAAAGCTGTAGCATAATTGTGCAGTAAATGCATATGCAGTTAGGTGGTGCCGAAAGCTTAAGCAAAGGGGAAAGCAGAGAGCCACACAAGACCTTGTACATATTAAAATAAGTCTAAAGAAGCTTTATGGCTTTTGCATGGTGAGGTCAAACACAACTCCTATTTTTTTTTCTAGTATTGACAAAGTTTATTGGGAAGGATGGAAGCAAATATCTGTTTATACTGTACAAGACACTTTCTGCTTGATTTTAAAAGCAGAGATTACAAAAGACAGCACAACAGCCTATATTTGTACTTTACATCTGTTGTTCATTTGACAGGTTGGTCAACAGAGGAAGCTCCCCTCTAAGCCCCCTTACTCACACACACACTGACAGGACTCTCAGAGCATATTTAGCAGGATGTCCTCATGTCACACTCAGTCTGGCAAATAGGTTGGACATAAGCAGAGACACTGCTCTAGAGGAAAAGATGGTGTGGAGCACCTACTTATATCCCTCACTGACTAGAAAAGAAGAGATTTCATCCCCTTTAAGAAGCATGTTCTGAAGAAGATTCTGTAGACCAAATATTACAGAAGCTAATTTTAGCTAAAGTCAGCCCTCAGGATGTTCAAGAGAAATTTCTCTTTGTAGAAAGAAATGAAGGCGTGAAACAAGCTGACAAGTACAGCAATTACATCCATCATGAACACTCCTCTGTGTGTGTGTGTGCGTGCATGAGAGGACAAACTGTAGTAGAAAAATGATAATACAGATTTAAATGATTCACAGAAAAGATATTCCTAGAGAAGCCACCTATCAACTTTTCATACTGAAATTTGCAATTGTAAGTTTGTAACCTAAGATAGTATTCACAGCAAATGCATAAAGTGTAGTGCAATTTGGTTTATTTTATATGGCGTCTTTTCATACAAACCCTCTCCAAAAAGGCTTTTCCACATTAAACAGCACAATTACAAATTCAATAGAAGTGAGAAAAAAACAGGAGTGATTAAGTGGTATAGATAAAGAAAGGCTGTCACAAACTATGTGTGGGTAGCAAATATGTAAAGATATGAAACTAAAATCCTTATGCATAAATTCATAGGTTATAATAGCTATCTAAAATTGGAGCCCGCAGAAGTGGTTAATTGTCACTGTAGTCTCTGACAGCTCACTAATGAGTTGAGTGCTTGAAGGTAAGCAAGTGAAAACAGACAGGCTTCAAACCTAGAAAAGGTTGGTTTCTGGTGGTTGAGCCAGAGAGGATAACTGAATTCAGATGGGTTTTGTTTTGCAGTCTACATCCTAAAGACAATCCCTTAGCTCTGGAGTGTTTTTAATTGACATCTGGATCAGATGATTAAGGGGTACTTGATTTGAAAGTCCTTAAGAAAATATTTGGAAACGTAGGAAGGAGTTAAGATTTAGGGCTTGATCCACAGTACAGTGAAGTTTTTGTAGTGATTTACACTTGTGCAAAATGCGTATATAATGATAAAATCCAAATTCTCCACTAATTAACACCTGTGATAATTTTATGCTGACTTTGCACAGACATAAACAACTACACAAGGTACAAGCTAACAGTGAATTAGGATCAGCATCTCACAGCTTTTGGTATATGGAAGAAAGAAAGATTTATCAAAGGAAAATTAGCTGGATCAGGATTGAGCTTCACTGTTAGATTCTGTGTTTTACACGAGAGTTATAAATTGCATGTTATCATGCTGTCTAATATCCCTATTCAAGATTGTGCCTACTTATCAGCCAAATAGCCTAGGATACAATGTCCTAAATTTGTGACAATTTATTTCATTACCAATGAGGAAATAACCCATACCTGAAGTCTAATGTTTTATGCTTTTGTGATGGGAACTGAGGTATGTAAGAAAGCAACAAAAATTCCAGGAAAGATTAAAAGAAATGGGGGGGGGGGAGATCTAGTAAGCTTATGTTTCTGCTATGTTATTATAATGTCTTCTAAATCCAAATCTGAGAACCTTAGTTTTAAATTCTGTGTGTGAACAAAGATTAGTGTCTAATTTTATCTGCTTAAAAGCTTTAAAATGTTGAAAATATTGAAGGTTGAAGGCCCTGGGGTATACCATAATTTTACAAAATTTAATAATTTTTCAGAATTTTCAGTGTTTCTGAAGCCTCTTTGAACACAAATGGAATACAGATCAACAAATTCAAAATTTATGTAGGTTTGCAAAAAGTTTGAAATTGGGTTTTCCACCTAATTAATGGGCACAATAAATATATTTATCATAAGGATTTTTGTTCTGCATCACTGTAGATAACTAAGCTCCAGTCCAGCAGCTTCACTTAAACTTATTTCCCTTCAAGGTTCAGATTCAGGAACATACTTAAGCACATGCTTAAATCCATCTCTTTTCAAGACAGCATCTAAACATGTAGTTAATCTTAGATACATGCTATTGACTTCAATGAGACTTAATTCTTCAACTGTCTGTCATGCTCACTGGAAGGGCATAACAAGTGGGGTACCACAGGGATCGGTTCTGGATCCAATTCTGTTCAATATTTTTCATCAATGATTTAGATAATGGCATGGAAAATACACTTACAAAGTTTGCTGATTGTGCCAAGCTGGGAGTGGTTCCAAGTGCTTTGGAGGATAGGATCACAATTCAAAATCATTTGGATAAACTGGTGAAATGGTCTGAGGTAAACAGAATGAAATTCAATAAAGACAAGTGCAAAGTACTCCACTTAGGAAAGAACAATCCATTGCACATATGCAAAATGGGCAATGACTGCCTAGGAAGGAGTACTGTGGGAAGGGATCTGGGTACCTTAGTGGTCCACAAGCTAAATATGAGTGAACAGTGTTACACTGTTGCAAAAACAAACAAACAAACAAACAAACAAACCACCATTCTGGGATATATTAACAGGAGTATTGTAAGTAAGACACGAGAAGTAATTCTTCCACTCTACTCCAACCTGATTAGGCCTCTGCTAGAGTATTGTGTCCAGTTTGGGGTGCCTTATTTCAGAAAAGATGTGGACAAATTGGAGAAAGTCCAGAGAAGAACAACATGAATCATTAGAAGTCTGGAACACTTGACTTATGAAGGAAGATTGAAAGAGCTGGGTTTGTTTAGTCTGGAAAAGAGAAGACCAAGAGGGTATGTAATAACAGTGTTCAAATACCTAATGGTATGTCTACACTTACAAGTTAGTTTGAATTAAGGAGGCTTAATTTGAACTAACTTAATACCTGTCTACACTGGGCTTTCATTAGTTCAAATTAAGGAATTCCTTAACTGTAACTAATGAAAACTTGGTTCGAATTAGGAAGACCTGCCAGTTAGTTTGAACTAAGCACTTAGTAGAACCTTAGTTTGAACTAAGAATGGTGTAGAATAGAATTAACCTTTAGTTCAAACTTAAGTTCAAATTAAGGGCAGTTAGTTTGAATTAACAAAGTGGCTAATTTGACTTAACGTTAAGTTGAATTAGTCCACTTTGTTAATTCAAACTAACTTTTCCTGGAGTAGACATAGCCTAAGAGGTTGTCACAAAGAAGAAGGAGAAAAACTGTTTTCCTTAACTGCCAATGATAGGACAAGAAGCAATGGACTTAAATTACAGCAAGGGAGGTTTAGTTTGGACATGAGGAAAATATTCCTAACTGTCAGGGTGATTAACCAGTGGAATAAGTTGCCTACACAGGTTATGGAATCTCTATCATTGGAAGTGTCTAAGGGCATGTTAGACAAGTACCTGTCAGGGATATTTTAAGAGGATATTTGGTCCTCCCATGAGTGCAGGGAACTGGACTTGATGACCTCTCATTATGCCTTCCAGTTTCTATGAAATAAAATCTTTGACAGTTTGGGCAGGAGAAATTCAAAAGCTACTTGATATTATGCCATTGAAGATGGTGCTGTTGATACGCTGCCGCTGTGTACACCTCAACTGCCTGAATAGAATCATACACTACAGATCTCCATATACATCTGTCTCTGGCAACTTCTTACCAGTTCTCTGTGTTAATATTTGTTTTCTTCAGATTCCTTTTCAAAACATCCTTTATAGTACAGCTTTTGCCCTCCTCTATTGTGTTTCCCTTCCTTGAGTTCACCATAGAAGAGAATCATTGGGAACCAATGATCCAGCATACAGACAACATGACCTGTCCAAATAAGTGGCACAGCTGGTATAAGTGCCTCACAGTGGGCATGCCAGCTCTTCTCAATTCCCTGCGGTTTGGAACTTGTTCTTGCCATTTAGTTCCTAGAAGCTGTCATGGATGTCTCAGATGCGGGCTTATAAGCTTTTAGATGTGTTGCCTGTTAGAGGTCCCACCTCTTGCAGTTCTTGTTTGCTAACAGAGGTAGAAGCCCAAGTCCAGTAGCAGGCAACACAATCTTTTTCCAGCCTTTACCCCAGTGATTCCCTTTTCCCATCCCACCTTGCTACCTGTTGGATCTCAGGTTTTATAGTGTGTTTTTTTAACCAATCACTTTTTTACAACTATTACCAAATAATTCTAGAACCAATCCTATCATCTTGTAACATAACCTTCCACCCAATCCTAGCCCACCACTTTAACTGATTACAACTAATTATAGGACAGACAGAAACAATTAAGGATACAGACAAGTTATCAGAGCAATCGATAGCAGGATGACCAAACAATACAAAATGTAAATTTTGTCACAAGTGTGATGCTCTTGAGGTGTTAGCTCCTTCTGACATGATGTGTGTTGAATGTGTGGATGCGATTCTACGCATCCCAGCCAGGGCCGTAACTACAGCAGGGCGAACGGGGCTTTGCCCTGGGTGTGAATTTAAAACGGTGCCATGGGAAGCCATCTTCCCTGCTGCCTCTGGCCACATCAGGGAAGTGATCCCCCCTGCCAGCTCCAGCTGCGGTGGGGGATTGCTTCCCTGCCATGGCCAGACGTGGTGGGGGCAATCACTTCCCTGCTGCAGCCAGAGCCAGCAGCAGGGAGTCCCTTCTCCCCATTGTGGTGGCGTGGGGACCCCTGTTGCCAGCTCTGGCCATGGTGGGGAAGGATCACACCTCCATCCCCACCACTGTACAGATGGGCCCCAGATCAGGGCCCAGGGGGGCACCTTTGGGGCCGCTTGCCCCAGGCACTGGAACCCCTAGTTATGGCCCTGGCCCCAGCTTATGGCTGCCCCTGGTGCTTTTTGCCTTTGCTTAGCCAAAGTGCAAGGCCTCAGCCCATCTAGTTGGTTCTTTGATTTCCTACCATGGTAGCTAGCTAGTGATGCATCATATTTTAAAAAAATCATAGGCCTTATAGGCAGACCTAGATATCTATAGTTTAACATTGCCTGTACAGAGTTTCTGTTCCTGTAGAATGCAGAAGTGCAGTCAGCACCACAGAATGATAGCACTTCATCTTAGTTGCTGTAGTGATGCTGTGCAGGTACCTGGGATGTTTCAGTAGTTTTCCAAATACTCTGGAGACTGTGGAGGCTGATGGAAAGTGATATGTAACTTCTGGCTTATGGGTATTATCACTAGCAACTGTGCTTCCAAATATATAAAGATATTAACACATTTAAGGGCTTCCCCATTGACAAGAACTTCAGGTACAGCAACACTGCCTACATTTTGTCTCTTGAATGGCTGGCAAAGAAGGTTAGTTTTACTGGTATTTATCATTCATCTGAATTGTTTTGCTGTTGACAAAAAGTGAGTGATTATCTTTGGGTATCTTTAAATGAATGAGCAACTAGTGCTGAATCAACTCCAAAGAGAAGTTCTCTAATGCATTCTTCATGCACCCTGGAGCTGACATGTAATCTTGTCAAGTTAAATAGCTTCCTGCTGAGTCTAGTGAAAATATACTCTTAAACTGAGGTTTTATGACGTTGCAGTGAGGATGGCAGCTAAGAACATAATAAAAAGTGTGGGAGCAAGGACACACCCTGGCATATATCAAACGAGTTGGTAACATTTCCTGTCACAGAGATTCTACCAGTCATTCCATCATGAAACAGCCATATAGTTTAAGCAATCTCCACAGGGTTTCTCTATCCACTGTGTCAAAGGCCCTGGACAAGTCAACAAATAAGACAAAATGGTCTTAATATTGCTCAAGGGCCTTTTCCTGTAATTGCCTCATGGAGAAAATCATGTCATTGGTTGATTTCTTCCCACAGAAACCACACTGACTTTGAGGAAGAGCACTTTCTTATATACTTTTAAAATGTTTAAAAGAATTTTAGGCAGAATCTTTCTGGAAATTGATAATAGAACTATACCATGATGATTACTGCATACAGCTCTTTCACCTTTTCTTTTGTAAATAATAATAATAATAATAATAATAATAATGAAAGCAGTCTTTGAAATACTTAGAGAGCTCTTGCTTTTCTAAACATGAATTATAGAAGGTCATAAGTGCTACTTTAAGCTTAATGCCACCATATCTGAACACTTTAGGGAGAATCCCATGTAATCCTAGAGCTTTCCTGAATCCAGTTGTTTTAACTGCTTTATCAGGTTCTTCCAACAATTCATTTCCTTCTGTAGTGGCAGTTGTTTTAGTTGTTGAAAGTTGATATCACATTTATCTATAAAACATAGAGCACCTTCTACACTCTTGATAGATACAATTGTATTAGTTTTCAGAACTGTAGATTTCCTTTAGAGCAATGTAGAAGCCCCTGTGAGTCATCTGAGGTGGCCAAAATATCTGTCTTTTTTTCACTTTGTTTTCCACCACCTGTTCTTCATCATACAATTTTTTTTGTAAGCATGAGTTGACTGTGTTGTATTTTTTCTCAGATTCAGCTGTGTTGCTTGAAAGATGTTCAACATAGAGTTTCTGCTTTTAGTGCAGAAAATCTTATACATTGTTATTATTTTCATCAAACCAATCTGTGCTCTTCCATTTAGGACAACTGAGTTTGTTGCATGCAGCACTGTAAACTATTCATTTGAAAGCATTCCATGACTTATTAATTACATGCACAAGTGGCATCCTTAATAGGCCTTAAGGCTATTAATGCCCTTAAGGCTCAATGGTGTATGTTGTGTATGTCTTAACTTCTATA
Organism: Podocnemis expansa; assembly: GCA_007922195.1. Lineage (NCBI taxonomy): Eukaryota > Metazoa > Chordata > Testudines > Podocnemididae > Podocnemis > Podocnemis expansa. The sequence goes on from ML682013.1 coordinate 12,174,557, forward strand.
ACTGTGTTATGTACACTTAAAGGTCACAAATAAGTCTTTCAAATACAGGTAATTTCATTTTAGCCAAATTACATAGACAAACAGTTTTCACCTACAGTCACTCACAAAATAATGAGGGTTCAATGGCTCTTAATAGCAATTTTGCAGATTCAAAAAATGCCTGCTATTGCCCAATTTTGATAATAGCCAGAGATAGAGAGAAAAAAATTAGACACATAGGCAGTGTGCATGAATCACAGGCCATTCTTATCTATGCCTGCATGAAAAGAAAAACCTGACCAACTACAGCCCAATATTAAATCACAAGGTATGCACTAATCAGCTTTCATGGTGCTGAAATATTACACTTATCAATAGCAGTTGATGTGAGATGCTTCAAATTAAATTGGACTGCTGCAAACAATGGGATTTTTCAGAGTCAGCCATGACTAAATCTGTTTTTCACTCCAGTTTGATCAAGATGTCATTCATTATATTGCAGAGAAATTATCAAGTCTGGTGACTTCAAGCAATCTCAGTGATGTGCAGGTTAAATTGAAAAATAACCAATTTAATTGAAATGAGTATTTAAAAAAACAAACAAACAAACAAACAAACAAGTTAATACATGCAGTTCTGCTGAAGTCAAGGGGCCTGATCCAAAGTCACAGAAGTCAATGAAAAGGCACTCAGTGACTTCAGTTGTATTTGGATCACCTCATGATCCTAAGTATGTTGCGTAAGTGTTGGGGCAAGTCTCCACTGATAGTGGCAAATTCACCACCATCAGTTTGATCTCTCTGGTTTGATTGAGTGGTTAGTAAAGACCCCCCCTCAATTGATCTGGGAGTCAACGCTGTAAGTCCATCCCCTCAAGAAAAGTAGCCCTGAGTCAAAGGGAGGGCACTTCCCTTTGACTCAGCACAGTGGAGACCTCTAGGTAAGTAGGAATTAGAAAGTTGAAGGGAAATACAAGTTATTTTACATAATTTGCATATCTCCATTCAACTGCCACTGAAAGCCTCAATAAGTGCAGACCAGAGCTCTCAAAGCAGCTGCTGATCTCACATATCGTCATGCATATGCTGGAAAAGCTAGCTAGAAAGAAGTGATTTTAAATTAATGACCCATGGCTAGATGTTGCCCTCTGCAGCATAGTGCAGAGATGAACAAATGAACAGAAATACTGTCAGACAGGAGGCAAACTGTGTGAAAGGAGTAGTTCAAAGCTTATATTGTATGTGCCACAGGACCCCTTGTTTGTTATATGATATGTAATGTGCATCTTTCCTCCAGTGCCATGTCTGACTCATAAGCATTCTACAGGGTCTATTGGGGTGGGAGACGAGAGTATCAAGCCTATTGATGGAAAACCTTATATATTTTTAATGAACTTAGTGCAGTCCCATTCCTTTTCCTGCTCACAGAGGGGATGAGGGCAGTGTGTGGTTAAGGCACAAGGGAGCACTCCTGAACTGGCAATGCTGCCATGCATGTGACAAATAAGCAGCATAGAGGAAGCATGTCATCTGGGGCTCTGGGGAGCCACAGGTCTAAGACTGTGTCTCCTGAGACTTGTATGCAGCATTGTTGTAGCCCTTTTGGTCACAGAATAGTAGAAAAACAAAGTAGGCAAATTAATATCTTTAATTGGACAAAATCCTGTTGGTTAGAGAGACTAGCTTTTGAGTTTACACACAGCTCACATAGGGTTTCCCATAGGATGGGATGATCTAGACTATAAATCAGGTCTTCAGGAAGCTTTTTCTAGGACTAAAGAAGAGCTCTGTTTCCAGGAAAGGAGGTTATATAGAGCAAGAGTGTATAGCCACTGTAAGGTAAAAATAACAGATAAAAGTCATTGAGATTATTTTACACAGTAGCCATATTACTGTTTTAAATAAATAAGTGCTTCCTTTTACTTACAACAATAATTAAAAATAAAACCAGACATCTCAATCTGCAGTCAATATTATGTGCTTGTAAATTTCCACCCTGTTAGTGTACTTGGCAAGCTTAATTATTTACAATTAAAAAAAATTAAAAAAAACCCCAATGCTGAGGTAAAAATACCCAGCATTGTTTTTCTTTCTAGAGCTAGACTGTTAGCCAATTTCTCCTTTCAAAGCTATCCAGATGGCTTTGAATTAATTCCAGTACCAACTGTCCAATTCCTAGATGCCTCTTTTGATGATACTGTTGATCTTTATTTGTTTACTTCAGGAGTACACCTATGGTGAGATTTATAGCCTAGATCATACCTTTCCATGGGAGAACCTGTGTAAGCAAGCAAAAAAATTGGAAGTTCCACTTATGCAGTTTCCCCTAACTCTTCACTGGGATGAGCAAGGTTGGGCAGCTGGACTAAGTATGCCACTCATATGGCAGAAGCAAAGGGGTTAATTTCCCAAGTCTCATAGATGTCTTGAGATAAGCACATCTCAGAATTCATTGAAGGGCAATCCAAGTTAAGGTTCTGTACTTCTGAACTGACACCAGGACATAGACTTCTGGAACTCTGTAGCTTTTGACTGTCCTTGGACCTTTCTTAGTTTTCCAGTACAAGAAGGACTCAGCTGACAAGTTAATACAGCGTCAGCGTATATAAGCTTCCGGAGAGATTAGTGGGGGAATAATGTGAGTTCCGTGACTGCCACCCAAATCACCACATTGGAATTCAGGAACCCAGGGAGAGCGGACTGATGCCACAAATGAAGCTGCTTGGACAGGGATCCTATATTTACTTGAAGTAACAGCAAGACATTTATAGTTCTAAGCCATGCTTTTTACAGTTGAATTGTGATGGCCTCCCCTTTTTGCAGGCATAGTTGATTCTCCAGTGGATACAGGGTGCAAATTCTATTATTTTTCAGTGTAAAGGAATGTCTATGCTACACACTTCTTAAAGATGCAAGCAGAGAAAATACACTGCATGTCCTTCTACTATGGGTATAAACAGAAGTGGATGTGGTGAGGTATTGCGTAGATGAGTAGAGTAAAGATGCTCCTGAAGTCTGCGAAGAGGTACTGTGGTACATACTCTGCATCAGTGGTTCCCAATCTTTTTCAGGCTGGAGACCCCTTTTTTAAACAAAAAAAATCTTTGCACCCCCCCAGCTGATTATGTAATCTGGCCTGTGCAGGCAGACTCTGGCCCACGCCACTCTGGTGGCGCAACTGGGAAACCTGGCACCTATGGCCCCCTGCCTGTGCCCTGCCAGGGAGCCAGCGTGGCCCCATCCACTTGCCAGGATCCAGCCACGGGAGGGGAGAGTTAGCCCTTATGGGGAGCATCAGGGCTGCAGCTGGATCCCAGCCCCAGTAGGGAGAGGTTCTGTGGACCCCCTGCAACATTTC
>ML682013.1:12187892-12198169 GCA_007922195.1 Podocnemis expansa
GTGGCCTACTTACTGCCCAGTAGCAGCACATTCGCCTCTGTGGCTGCAGTGTTGCCCAGCGGCCGCTTGCGGGGCATAAGTGCCAGTACTGATGCCTCTCCTCCATTTGTGGCTGTGACTGCTGGCCCTTAATTGTGGCTGCATGCAGAACAGAAGTGCTGGTGCCTCTGCCCTGTGAGTGGCTGCTGGCAGCCTCTGCCTTGCTTATGGTCACAACCACCAGCTGCTGGCTGGTCCTTCAGCTGCAGCAGGAAAGTTCACGCCACTGACAGGTACTACATCTTTCCCTCTCCCTGGAGGTTGGGGGGGTGGGGAACACAGCCCTTGACTGGGCCCACTCTCCAAGGCCAGGCCAGAAATCAGGGACTGGCTATGCCCCTGCTGGTTAGGCTATTTACTTTTGTTGCCTTTTTTTGGCAGCAGGCTTACAGGAAATTTGCAAAATACACAGTCTTGGATGGCTAAGCCAAACACCCGTTTGACAGAAAAAATGGAAAGGGAAGAACAAACAAAGTGTGGGGGGGTAAAGAACATGGGGGCGGGCAGAAGTAGTCAATCTCCCATTCCATCTAGTATTTGAGATTTAGCTAGAGCTCGTGGTGTCATCTGAGTCCCTCACTCTGGCATAGTTTGGTCAAAACATCTCTCGGAGGTGGGACCAAGAAGGTCCAGTGTCCCAGGAGGTGGTAGAGGTGGCTGCCATGACAGTGATGTAAAGATGGTAACCATGACATTTGCTCCAGTAGCCAATTTTTCATTTTATGGCTCTCTTTAAGGATCCATTCCCTCATTATTTGTCCATCGGTTAGGCCTAATTTCTAACACAGCAGTCTTGGTTCACTGATTCCATGCTACTCTTGTTTATTAGGCATAATCTTTTTAACACAGTATTTGATTTCTATCAGTAGCCCTTTTTGTATGAACCAATTCAGTTTATCTTCCTAGTATACTTTTCCCATAAGCATATGAAATATTATTGTGACATTCTGTGAACTAACAGTTAGGGTACTTTTGTAGGCTCAGTTATTACAACATTCACAGGGCTGGCCCTAGATCAAATGGCTCCCCAGGTGAGGAGTGTTTTCAGCATTGTCCCATGCATGCTCCCCACCCCCAAGTTAAACTTTTTAATACCTTACTTTTAAATTGCATTTGTAGCCCATTTCATGAATTTGATGCATGATTTCTTCCAGTCATAAAAGAATTTACACACTGAGATTTGTAAATCTCCATTTATTCATGCAAAGAAAATAATTCATTTCTCTAAGCTAATATAAACTTTTAAATCTTAATAACTGAAATGTATTGATATTAAGAAATTAAATTGTGCACCAACATTGGGTAGACAACTATTAAACTGTTAATTTCAAAGGCTATGTCTACACTGTACAAGTTAATTCAAACCAATTATTTCAAAATAGGAGTCTAGGCAAGAGTCTCTATTTTGAAATAAGACAGGAGTTCTTATTTTGAGATAGTCTAGCAAAGATTCTGGTGTGTGTTGTTGTTGTGTTTTTTTTTTTTTTGTTTTGTTTTTTTTTTTGTTTTTTTTTTTTAAAAAGGGGAAAAGAGTTAAAAGTATAGGGTCATTATTTCAAAAGAAGCCAATCCTGTGGCTTGGAATGGCTGCTATTTTTTTTTTTTTTGGAATAACTTTTGAAATAATTACTCTTTTGAAGTAAATGCAGGTTTAGTTATTTTGAAATAGCACTTTATTATTTCAAAATAAGTGTTTATTTTGAAATACCAAAATGCCTGTGTGGACAGGTAATTTTTTTTTTTTTTTTTTCAAAATAAGGAGGCTTATTTCAAAACTACTTTTCAGTATAGACATACCACAATGTCTGGAAGTTTCCTCAAGATTCTGTAAAAGTCTAGAATGTTCTAATGGGTTAGTGAAAAATGAATCCATATAGGGAATACTTGAAAAAATATTTACTTTGAACATTGAACACCACTTGGGTCACTGACCTGCCCATAAATCTGGCCCTGCTCATTCACCCGTCTGTCCCCTCTTGCCACATAGCTGTTCTTTCCAAGCAGAAGCAAGGGAGTACTGCTTCCATAGCATCATTCTTGCTGAGCAGTACACAGAAGGATCAACAAGGATCTCGACTGACAGGAGAGAGTAGCTATAGCAAATGCTCTCTGTGATTCTGTCCCCTGAAAAGTTTGGGGATTTCTGCATGGCACTTGAGGTAGAAGATCATGCAGCTTGGTCCTGAACCACTTCTTTCTGCTCAGGTACAAGAGAACCTAGCCAATGGAAACATGGCTCCTTCTGCCCTGTCAGTATAATTGCAGTAGGGCCATCAGAGCTGCAGTCACACCCACAGGATGGCTACTCTCTATGTATGGAAGGAGGTTCTCCTAAAGACCTTCATGATCTGAGGTCCAGTTATTTGAGTGGTGTGTCTACACAGCCTGCAGGAGCAAGACTCCAAGCCTGGGTCAATAGACTTAGGCTAGCAGGGCTCATTCTAGCACTCTCTACAGAGAGCTGTGTTGACACCTTATGAAGTTGTGACTCAAGTTGAAGCTTGTACTCTGAAACCCACTCCTCCTGGTGCTCAGAATCTGAGCTCCAACCCCTAACACACCTTCCAACGGCTGTCTACAGAGCTATTCTTAAAGCGCTCACGAAAGCCCCACTTTCTTGAGCCTGTCAACTCCTGAAGCCTATGTAGACATACCCTAAGAACTTTAACCTTCATTTCTTTTTGGATACATTTACACTAGATCTTGAAACCTGCTTACAGGCTTGTGAGGCCCATGCTACAATGCTGAAAGCAACAATTTGGATGTTGCACCTCAGGCTGGAATTTAAGTTCTGAAAGCTGGAAAAGGCATGAATATCAGAGCTCCAGCCAAGCTATAACACCCATATTGCTGTTTTTAGTACCATAGGACCAGGCAGAGCTCATGGAGCCAAGCTCTGAGGTTTGCTGCAGAGCTGTCAAAGGCAACATCGAAATGCCCTTCTAGGTCTTGTCACAGATGAGTCATTTGTTACTGCAAGCTTTCTGCCAGATGGAGTCAGCAGCAAGGAGGTCTGGGTTCAGTGGCTAGAGCAGTGGTTTCCAACCTTTTTGACTTGAGGACCACAGATACTATTTTTTTTTTTTTTTTTTTACACCACTGAAGGGCTATTAAACTCCACAGAAACACCCACACCCCCACTGCAGCCAGATAGAAAGAGTTCACTGAGGAGGTTGCCTCCCTTCATGCTGCTCTCTGGGACCATTGTCTGCAGCTGGGAAATGGCATCTCTCCTTCAGGCAGTGGCTCTGTTTTACAACCTGAGGGATAGGAAATTAGTGCTTTCTCCCCTCTGGCTCTAGCAGGGACTCTAGCACCTATGGACCTATGTAAAGCACTTTGCCATGGTCTCTGCTTTAGCCAAGGGTAGGGGAGCACTGATCTAATGTCCCCTTGATTGCAGCAAGGAGCCTGCTTTGGTCTTGTAGCCATGCAGCAACATGCTTCACCTGTATCCCAAGGCAATGACTCCCTTCTCCAGTCAGTGGGAGGGGAAAGGTGAGTCACTTGAAATACCGATGGGTATTTCACCACTTTTAGCCATGATCCACAGTTTGGGAACCACTGGACTGAAGCATTCTTAAAACAACAGTCAAGCTCCTAGCCTACATTCTGAGAAACTAAACACCACTCTTTGGAAACTCTAATAGACAGCACTTGCCATTTTGCAAGCACTGAGTGTGTATACAACAAAATAAAACTCTTAATAGAAGAGAAAAGGGACCAACATTAATTTGGGAAAACATCACAGTACAAAACCATGTGACCACAGGCAAAAACCCTCCCCATAGTATATTAAGCAGTGTTCTTTGTTTCTCATCCTGTGCTGGGGAAGTCCAACAAACAAATATTCCTTTAACATATCCCTCCCTTCTCCCTCTGCTGTGCATGGCTCATAGTTGCTATACTTTATCTAAAACCCAGAGTGCAGAGGTGGGTTCATCTGCTACCCTTGTGCAGGGTAAAGCATCTTGTGGACTTGTATTGGAAATAAGAAAGGAAAAGTGGCAGTGTGACCTGTCTGTGCCTAGCGTAAACCACCTGAAAATGGAAAGGTCAAGGCAGGATCCAGAAAGAGAGTGGTTTCTCCCAGTCCTGATGGGGTGACACTTTACTTAGACTTCCCAACCAGCCACAAACAGTGCTTCTGATTCCCCATGGTGGTTATCAAGAAGCTGCTATGGAAGATACCCACCTCTTTACTGAATTTCATTCCCTGGCTACCAATCAGCTACCAGGCCAGTGAAGAGATGTTTAAATTTTTTTTTTTTTACCAAAAAGGTCTCCTAACCCCAAAGAGTCAGCTACATAATCAGATCAATATGAGTTTGGATCTTATTAAATTACCATGCTGTCGTCCACTCCTTTAGTAACTAATCCCCCATTTCAAAGCATCTGATGAAGTAGGATTTTCTCCCATGAAAGCTCATGCAATAAATACATTTCTTAGTCTTTAAAAGTGACACAAGACTCCTTGTTTGTTTCATAAAACTAAAGGTTTATAATAAAAGGGAAGAAACAAACTATAAGAGAAATGTTAAATGATTAAAGCAATTGGATACATACACTTTCAAGTCATGTGTATGTTTATCATGTTTTCAGGAGAAGTGTGGAGTTTGCAGTCTGGTGTACATCAAGTACCTGGATGGGTCTCAGTCCTTTGTTCATAGCTTCAGTTGTGGATGAGCTGATCCAGGGGTAGGAAGCAGGTATGCAGTCTAACTGAAGACTAAAAACAAAATGTATGTCATGCAGCTGCCCTTATGTCCCCCTTCCATGCTGTTCATGGAAATTTACAGAAATAAGATGGAGTCTAGGGTCACACGAACAAGTTACCTAGTGACTCATAAGCTGTAGCTGTGGGTTCTTTCCCTGGGTTTATTGCACCTTTGGGTTCCCTTAATGGGTCATTAAGCAGCTAGTGCTACAGCCTTCCTGTCTGCCATGTCACCCAGAAACACATCACAAGATGAAATACAGATACATTAAACATCTATAATTTCCAACACAACTGACACATACACATAAACAGTGTTGTCACACTGGGCCAACTATAGCCTTTCTAACAGTACCTGACACACCATATCTTGCATGACTTATCATTTTGAGCTATTGATGTTAAATGCTATCGTAAATGGTCCCCCTAATCCAGCCAGACACTAGTTAGGTAAGTGGGAAGATTATTGCTCTGTATGGATATGCAGACAACTGTAGAAAAGAGCAACAGATGGAAAAGTTTACTGTTGCCAAACACAACCAGGAATACCCAAGACCCACTGCTGAACTAGAACACAGCTTACGATTCCTGAAGTCTGAGTCCAGATGCATTGTTCAGCCACTATCCTTCTGTCTTGTGGAACCATTGGACCCATAGGTTCATCATGTTGGTAACCCTGTTATCTGCTCTTATCAACCTATTTTTTTCTCCATTCATCCTTCAACAAATAAATATTTCACCTTCTCATTTATTGTACTATTCCAGGGTGTGTGTGTGTGCGTGCGCATGTGTATTTACACTAGAGGAGTTTGGGGGGGATGGGTGCCCATGGGGGGGAAGGGAGTTTTCTTGCTACAGTCCTCTGTCTGCCTTTTCTTCACCAGAGCCACCTGCAGAGTAGATTCCATAGTTTTATGAAGATGTATTTATAAAGTGGTCCAGTAACTCAGCTGTTTTAGGATCATGAAAGAGTCTGTCTCCCTATTCATTTCTTAATATATCTACTTGGTCTTGAATGATCTAAATCTAGCAGTTTCTTAAAATTAAGGAGTATTTTGGCACTGCATAGACATAGCTTTTAGCCTGGATTCACCCTTGCTACTGAAATATGCCATCTTACAAGAAATTATATGAATACTTTGTTTTCTTGCTGTGTTACACAAACTAATACATCAAATGAATGAGGTATCATGTGGCATTATAGTAACAGGGTACATGAGCAGAGTTAGCTGTCTCTATAATCATTTCTTGCATCACTACACTGAGAAGCAATCAGTGTCACTCAAAAGGTGGTACTACCAAAAGGAAGAAAAATTCCAGGAGCAGAATTAATGAAAACTTACAGAATTCAAGCGTAGTGACAGTAGTCGTTAGTAGGTGTCAGGCACAATTGCTGGCCTTAAATTAGTACACATCTTTTCCTGTAACTAGAACATCAGATTAATGACCCTGCATTACTAGTTTTTCCCTTTCTCTCTCTCTCGCACACGTGTATCTTCAATTTACATCATTTCTACTGATAGGACTAATGCTTCCTTCTTTTCCTCCTTAGTATTTTACATATCTCTACGAAGACAGTGTTGTTGGTGTAAGGGGGCATTTTAGTGCTGTTTTTCAACAATGATTTCTATATCTTTGTTTACTTTTAAGAGCCAAGTATAGGTAATAACAATAAAAGTAGATTTCCATATTTGCAGCATGCATCTCATCAGAAAAAATGGATATTTACAAGCTCAGGTCCAAGCCATGTCATATGTTGGAAAACCCTACTACAGGGCTTGACAAACCCAGGCACAAGGTTGCCTTAGTGCCCAGGAATTTACTCCTGGGGTCTAGCTTCACCATGGTATCCAGGAAGGCAAATCTTCCTTGGTGACTGGAATTTAAAAAAAAAAGAGGTGGTGGTGAGACATTCGCACCACCACCTTTCCCCTCCCCACCACTGCTGAAAACACACTGAGTAGTGTCTTGCTTTTTTTTGCCCCAGCAGTGGGGGCCCTTTGTGCACTACAAAATCATGTACAGAAAACTGCACTGATAAGTAAGTACATAGCCCCAGAACATGTTGTAAACATGTTTCATCTTAGCTATTTTTACAAACATTTTAGGTAAATATTGATGTTTTAGAAAATGCTATCTATATTGATCATTATGAATATGGCATTTATGCATATGTTATTTAAGATAACACTTACTATAAAATAGCCAATGAGAAAGTAGACTATATGGTTAAAAGTGTAGATTGAATTGATCATAAAAAGGGTAGCGTGCTAATTTTAGATTAGGAATGGCCATCTATCATTAAGATACCTTTAAAGAAAGAATTATGGTCATTCTACTCAGTTAGGGACTGATGACCCCAAATGCATCATTTTATTTTATGATGTATCAATGCAGCATATTATGCCAATTTGCTTCACTATTTTACATTATAGTTTTTAATTTCATCAAGAATTGTCACTCACAATCTTCTACTAAATTAAACTGTCTGCAACTGTCTTGGTGGCAAATATTTCACATATATTAGTTTTGGTTTTATGCCTTATTTTGACCATTCAATTGGTAATGCATACATCAAAGGTTATGTAACCTGGAGACAGTTGTGTGCTATCCTAGCGATGGTAGGAGTTAATTAGTGATACAGAATCCATTGGAAAATCTATCATCATTAGAGTCATAATACTATAATTTGCTGCCCTTTCAACTCCTACTCCATTTCTAGTTGCCCTTTCCTCAGCAAATCCCACAAAACCATGTTAGTTGCACATTACATTTCTGTTTTTGGTGTGTGTGGTACAGTGATAATACCTCAGTCATGTCTATCCCTCAGCTTTTGCATTTATGAGCAGATTTGGCCATTAGCTGTGGAATATCTGTCCCCAATATAATTACACTTTTATGTAGCACCTCTTAGGTGCAATTTGTTCTTTGTCAGAGTGGATGATTGGGTGAGCCTTTAAGACCATCACAAGTCTTTAGCAGAAATGGATAAAGTAAAATTATGAAAAAGAGCTCCTGATACATCAATAGAGTGTCAGTTTAAAACTTACCTTTCAGCTCGTTTCAGATTTACAGCCTTGAACAAAGATTTTATGACTAATATTCTAATACATGTAAATTAACATATTGGAATGATTTTTGAAACTAACATGTGCAGTATGCCTGCCAAAAAAAACTGTCACCAACCCTCAGATTATAACAAGTGCTTTTTGCAACAAATACAACATACAGTTTATTTTTCAATCCAAATAACTCTGGTCAAATTAAAGATACAGCACCATCTTATGGAGATTTCTGTATAAAATAATGAATGCTACAATTTCTCTCCTGGCAAACAAAGTTTAAACATTCTCTACCATGTAGAATTTAATATACTAGCATGATCAATGAGTGGGCACTTCCTATTTATACTGAAAATCACAATTAACTTCAGGAATGAGAGATCTGGGGCATAATCTTGAAATACCTGATTAGCCAAGTTTCCTGTTTGAAATCATGAAGGCTGTGGCAGTAGTGTCAGTAAAACATATTTGATAATCAAGAGACAGGCCTCAACTGCATGAGACAGATTTTAAAATCATGAGATTATATTTTTTGTGATAATTTTAGACTCATTTTTTGTCTTCTGTTTTCTTAGCTATTTAGATGCACTTGGGATCCCACTTCCAAGCTTTTCGCTGTAACCACAAGCTAGAAAACTTCCCTTTTATTTTAATGTGGAAGTTGAGGCTCTCTCCTAATTCCAGGAGGTGGGGCTTTAAGAAAATACTCATTAGAGTCACAATTAAATTGTAAGTGTTGTCATCACTGCTATGGGTTTGATTCTCATTTGCATTAAGGGCTGCCCCTACAGGAGGTATAAATATAACTTCCCTTCACTTTAAAGTTCTTTTTAAAAGCCCAAAGTGGTGTTAAAGAGAATCATGACTACATTGCTTCCTTTACTGACTGTACTAAACATGATTTGCGTCAGGCTTGATCTTATGTGAATTACTTAAAAAGGGTAATTTATTCATACAGCTTCTTGCCTCACAAACAATACATCACTGAGCTTATCTTTATTTTTTTCAAGATGGTTTATAGCATGTCATAAAAAAATAAAACATGAGACAAATTAAGGCCCTAATTCTGCAACTGAGTTCTTCTATGTTGAACTTTACACTTACATGAAATTCAGCTGAAGTCAGTCTCTACATGGACTCTCAGGTCTTCCTGTGATTACAGGGTAGAGTGCTAAGTCTTGAGCTCAGGAAAGCATCCCTAATAAGGAAACCACCCAAGTATGTGCTTAAATTTAATCTTAAGTCTCGGTGAATTCAAAGAGCATTACTGAATATGCTTAAAGTTAAGATGTGCTTAAGTGCTTTCCTATATAGGCATAAACTTATGTACAGGCTTGAGAAAACACTTTCCTAGGTTTGGACCAAAATGTGTATGTCTGCATGCATATATATATATATATATATATAAAATAATCTCCTGGTTGGTACCTAGCTACCGTTCCAATAGGGGTCCTTGGGAAAAAGACCCCCTAGCGCCTCACTTGCCTACCTCGAATGTATGAGAGTGACACGAACTAGGAGAGTCATGCCAGCTCAGACGTTGCCTGGATTAACAAGGTCTGTGCCAGATGTTGGGGAACCAGGACAATCTGATGATAAGTGGGCTACTGGAACAAACCATACATGGACAAGACAAGAGAACCTGGAATTGATGGAATGCTACTACAACAGTAGACCTAATAAGAGGGGATATATGAAACGTATGCGGGAACTATGGATGGACAAAAGACCTACATCCACACTAACTGAGAAACAGCTAGTTACCCAACGCTTCAACATAGTAAAGAGGCAGCTGCTCTCACAACTGGAGATAGACCAACTCCACATTACATCCCGGACTCAAGAAGAAGACCCAGAAGAACAACTAGATGTGCAGCCAACACCTGAAGCTGGAACTTCACTGCCACCCCCTCCATTACAGAGCACAGCAGCTGTTATGAAGCATAAGATCATGGATAAACTAGCTACAGTCAACCTGTGAGACCGATTACCAAGGCTCGTTGGAGAAGTCCCATCAGATAGTATGCTAGAAGATGCCAGTAGAGCCCTAATGACAATTCGTGCTACCACCATAACTCAAACCAAGGAACTGGTATACGCTAAAGCCTCTGTAATCCTGGAGATGCTTGGCTACACGATGAAGAAGAACAGCAGTACATACCCCCCCCTGGAAAATGAGGTTGGAGGATAAGATCAAGGCAACTCGGAGACAAGTTAGTCAGCTGGTGGAACTAGAGAAGGGTGTAGAGATTAAGGATAAGACTCAGCTACTGAAAAAAATACAAGGGCCTAACTCCAGCTGAAGCCCTAGAGACTGCTAAACAAAGGCTCACAGCACTGGCTAGCAGGCTAAGGAGATACACTAGAGTAGCAGAGGCCAAAAAGCTAAATGCCCTGTTTTCCAAAGAACCATCCAAGGTGTACTCCCAATTGCAGTGCAACAACACAATAACAGCAGA
>ML682013.1:12203169-12372597 GCA_007922195.1 Podocnemis expansa
TTTGAGCCAGAAATCACCAGAAACTCCATTCCTGCCCTTCAGCGTACTTCAAACAACCTATCAAACAGAGGTCTTCTGCAGCATGCCTAGAAGGTCACCACATTTCAGATATATTGGACTAGGAGAGGAGCAGTTCTAGAGTCATGGAACCCTCAGAAGAAACACCTTGCCAGCCAACCCGTCTTTCCTAATGACGTAGGCTGCTCCCACACCATTTAGGGCTTGATAGTCATAACAACATGTTAAACTCCACCCAGAGACCCATAGATAGCCAGAGCAGATCCCAGAGCACTGAGGCTATCTGCTCCCAGCAAAATGTTCCACCCAATAAGTTAGCCACAGCTTTCTGTACCAGTTTCTGCCTCCAAATGGTTTGACAGTATAGTTTCCTATAGAGTACATTGCAGTAGTTGAATCCTGAAGAGACAAAAGATTAGGTAACGTTAGCAAGGTCTGTATGGAAAAGGAAGGATTGCAGCCTCTTAGCCAGATGAAGGTGGTTAAAAAACTGTAATGTGATCAAACAACAGCTGGGGGGAGGGTCTAAAATCATCCCTGAGCTGCAAATCCTCATAAACAGCAGATGTACCTACACAGGTAAAGGGCCTATTACTTCCACCATCTTCCATGACTGCTTCCCGCAACCTGTCATTGCAAAGAAAGTGATATAAATTTAAATATCAATTGCATGATACAGGACAGTGTGAATCAATAACTTTTTGTATGTCTTACTCAGATTAGGAATGAGTATAATTCAAATAAATTTATACATTTAATATGAGGAAGCAATGTGGCCTTCTGACTGTATTATTAATTATAAGTTAAATATTTCATGTAGTTTCAATAATCCTATATTGAATCAAATGTTCTATTCAAGTGACTTCAAATTAGTTGCTGAAAAAAACTTAATAAAATTAAACTTGGTTCAGATTTCATTAAAATAAAGTGTTTAGTAGATGTTTGGATCAGGTGAAACATCTATTATACATTAAGGTTTATGCCACTGATATGAATAAAATATGAATGGTGCTTTTAGTACTGTGTTTACTTTTGAGGCACATTTAAATACTTAACAGATTACAAATCTGGTAAATGCTGGTAAATTCCTCTTTCAGCATACTGCCCACTAGAATGGTAGTAATTGCCTATACCTATACTGGAGGTAGAAACCAGAGCTCAGATACTGAATAATATTTAGGACCCCAACTCCCATGGATTTTAGTAAGGATTAGGTGTCTAAACATTGTTTAGGATCTGGACCCACATTCCTAGCTGTCTTTAATAATAGTATAGTAAACATATTTGTGACAATCAGCCTACCAAAGTAACTAGGATAGCACAAGACCATCAAAAGTAGAAGGACCACAAAATACTAACAGGCCAAAGTGGCATTATTGGATCGGAGGTTCCAACACAGGACTCAAGAACTGTACTACCAACCCTGACTACTCAGATATGAGTGAGGCTCCCCAAAATCATGATTGGCTTCAGAATACTTAAATTTAAAAAAAAATGTGTTATTTATCTTCTATTTTCTGTCACACTTGCTTCATGTTTTTAAGCTTTTCTCTGCAGCTATGCAGAGTAGGAATTTTGAGGGCTTTTTAAAATGAAAGCTGAGATTATTATGCAATAGACTGAATCTATCAACTGGGGTTCTAAGAAAAACACCAGCTATCATGAGTCTCGTGGTAAAACTGCATGAGCTGGCAATACGGTGACAATTACTTGCCTTTTAAAAGTAGCATGAGTGTGACTGAGAGTGTGTGCACAAAGGGGGTGTGATCTACATCTTTGGAACAGCCAAACTTAAACCTGATCACCAGTTGACCTAAGGCAGTGGTTTGCAACCTTTTTCAGGCTGAGGACACCTTTTTAACAAAAAAAAAATCTTTGTGGCTCCCCTGGCTGATTATGTAATCTGGCCCATGTGGGCAGACTCTGGCCTGCAGCACTCTGGCAGCACCACTGGGACAGCTGACGAACAGTGCTGCCACCACCATTGCCCGCACTGCTGGGGAGCGGAGCTGAGCTGCAGCAGCTATGGCCCCCTGCCTTTGCCCTTGCTGGGGAGCTGCTGCAGGGAAAGGCAGCCCTGGCAGGGAGCACTGGGGCTGTAACTGGATTCTGGCCTCGGTAGGGAGAGGCTCCACGGATGCCCTGCAACATGTCCGCAGACCCCTGGGGGTCCCAGGACCACAGGTTCGGAACCACTGACCTAAGGCACAATATGGAACCCTCTAGCAAGGGATCATGGCCTTCTTCTGAGACTGAGAAGGAATGACAATCACATGCCCCCTGGTGAGCAAACAGCCTCAAAAATTGGACTTGGGATGGTTCTCTTATTGAACATTGAAGGCTTACTTCTGTATGTCAGCCAGAAACTGTTTCCCTGAGAGTGAAATTATGGTGTCATTGAAAAGGAAGCCCTAGAGGTTAACTGGGCAGTGGAAATCCTCTTCTACTACATCCCAAAGCTGGACTTGAGGGGGTAGGTGTGGCAAGGGGAGCCTGGCCTCCCTCTGAGACTGGCAAGGAGGGACGGCCACATACGCACTAATGGGTGGAGCCAGGGGTGCCATGCCCACCAACTGGAAGCAGAGGTGCAGGACAGGAAGTATGAAGGGTGAGCCCTGCCACGCAATTGACAGAGAGCTGCTGGAAGAGAAGGACATCTGCCTGCCTGCGGCTGGAGTGGGAGCCCAGCAAGGACTCCAGCTGCACCTCCGAGCTGCTTGACACCACGATGCTGCAGAGCTACTGGTACTAGTGCTGGCGACATACCCCAAGGAGGCAGGTACTCACTGAAGGAGGTGGAGGAATGAGCCTGGTGTAGTCTGACTGTGCTCATGCCTAATCACTTGTCAGCAGTGTTTCAGCTGGAGTCCCGCTGACCACTAATGGAGGGTTACAGCACTGTTAGGGCTCTAGGCTGGGACACAGAGTGAAGAGGGTTATGGGTCCCTGCATCTCTTGCTACCCACCCTTGGATGGCAGCCTTAGTGCAGCCTCTGAAGCCTTGGTGGTGCTCAATCCCCTTCCTCCCCCCACTACTCCTTGTGAGTCCTAGACCAGTAGTTCCCAACATTTTCTCCACCATGGCGCACCTTGCAACCTTTAGTTTGAGGCACACCACCATATAGTTTCCAAATGAGCTCATGAATATTCATGAGCTAATGAGCCAATCCAGAGATCTTTGAGTAGTTTTTCAAAAAATTCTGTGGCGCACCTGCTCAGATCTGATGGCACACTTGTATGCCATGGCATGCTGGTTGGGAAACACTGCCCTAGACTATGTTGGTGCTTGCCCCCACTAGGGAACTTTTAGGCTTCCGATTGGCCTCCCTCTGCCTGTGAGCCTGAAGCTGTAAACTGTTTATTAGCCTGTCCTGTGCAAGGGCTGGGCACACTGATTGTTTACCTGCCCTGTACTGCCTGAGGTCAGGGTCCTACAGGTAGCTAACTCCCTGCCTTAAGCTTGCCCATACAGGTGTGTCAGAGAGGAGGGATGGTCTCTTTCTGAGACTGACTAGGTGGGATGGCCACACATTCCTACACTCACCCTCAAAAGGGGAAAAGCGTATCTGCTAGGGCAAGGCTCAAGGAAAAAGGTCTTCCATGCCCTTTCTATTAAAGGACTTTAGAATCCATCAAGGCCAGTTTAAAATTAAACCAGAAGAAATGTTTGTACCACCTCTGATACATTATATGGCAAAACTTGTATGTGATGAACAAAGACTTGAAGTTCCTTAACCTGGTTTGCTACATCTGACAGTACTCCCTCTGGTAAGTAGGGTATAAAGGAGAGAGAGCATCATCATCATCTTGACTTCTGCCCCAATCCAGGCTTTCCTCTTCATTGGGTTTGAAATTAAGGATAATGTGAGGTATCCAGCTAGCAGTTTTGTCCAGGTGCCCTGCAGACTAGAGTTTGAGAGACTCCCACTGACTTCAGTAGCCAGGTCCAAAGTTTGCAGGATCTATAGTCAACAGATGTTCAACTGTGTATCATTAGAATGCTGTGAAAAATAGGCAGAGAAAGCATTCACTGAGAGCACTATTCATATATATTGGTTACTGCCTGTATCCATGTTCTTTATACTCTTTCTCCAAGCACTAGAACAGGTGAAATGTTTGCATAGTAATCAGAAAGACCAAAATTGATTAAATACAGATCTTGTATACAGGCATTTGGGCAAGGCTTGAATGACTTAAAAGGCAGATTGCAAATATGGCCAAAAGAATTCCTTTTGTTTTGACCATATGTTATTAGAGAACAGCCAAAGTGTGTACAAGCACTTAATTTCTTTACAAAACATAAAATATCCTCACACCTTACTGGTCAGGAACAAGCTGGCTTCATTGCATACAGTGAGATGGTCTATTCATATCAGCAATGCTGTTCTTGTTGCCAGTTCTGATTCCATAGAAGTAGTTGCACATGTTCAATAGCCTTGAGTACTGAAACTTATGGTTCTTCCCCTAGGAATATCTGCTTTATATTACAGCAGTTCTCAATCACTGTATTGGGACACAAAGATGTGTTGTGAAGAGCTGGCAGGTGTGTCACTGAAAATTGGCAGCTCAGCTTGGAGCCAGCATGGGGCTCCCGCTATCTGCCGCTCTCTGCTGCCCTCAACAGCCAACCCCTGCCGCACAACACAGGCAGCAGCTAGGGCCAGATGACTAACGGGACCTAGGGACTGCAACCTAGAGATTCTGGACCAAAGGCCACTGCCTGCCCCACAAAAGTAAACCTGGCTCCATTGAGCCAGACCACCAGGATATCAGCGTGTGCTGGCTTGACTCTGTCCCCACTCAAGTCCCAGAGCACTCCCAGCCCAAGCGCCACCACCACGTGTAGTGTGGCACACAGGAAAAACATCATCTGTCAAGTGTATTGTGATAGAAGAAAGGTTGAAGTTGAACCACTGTTACATTGGACACAAGGTGGGTGAGGTAATTGGACCTACTTCTGTTTGTGAAAGAGACAAACTTAGGAACTACACAGAGCTCCTCTTCAGGTCTCATTTCCAAAAGAAGTTGGTCCAGTAAAAGAGATTACCTTACCATATCCACAATCAAATCCAAGATTTCATTCTTGGGTGGTAACAAGATCCCTTGTTCTATATGGACAGTTGGGATTCTTATCCAATGTACATTACCTTGTATTTATCAATATTGAATTTCATCTGCCATTGCATTGCCCAGTCAGTCACTCAGTTTTGTAAGAACCTTTTGTTAACTCATCACAGTATGCTTTGGACTTAATTCTCGTGAATAATTTTGTATGATGAGATAAACCTAACAAAATGGTGATGAAACACTCCTCAGTTTTTATTATGGTGCCAAACAGCCTACCTTCACCCTCATGCTCTCATCCCTCATTGGCCCTCACACATAGCCTTTAAATTCAGTCACCCACCCTGCAATTTTAATTCCTGGGGAAAATACTGATCTTGTCTTTCTGATATCTTGGGACCAACATGGCTACAACACTGCTTTATGTTAATCATTTAGGAATATTTATAACCTAATATCAGCTAATGCATCTTTGGAGTTTCCATTCATTACCTTGAATCTGACAAAAAAGTGTTATTCGACTGTTCGTTTTTCCTGTATTAAGGCAGTTGTGCTTAAAGTTTGAGTGCATGCATGTGTAGGAGTGCAGAATCAAATCATATTAAAATGACATTTAATTTTTATAACTGATGAAACAGAAGGCATGGAAAGGACATTGTAAACTTGTCTAAACTCCAAAATTCACCTTAAAGTAGGGCATCTTTCTTGAAAAATCTCTTAATAAGAGAAAGTCCCAGATTTTTAGGTTTGTGCATGCATATATCTAATTATTCATTTAATTGATCATTTGCAAGTACAGTCACTGTGTGCACAGAAACTTCTGTTTCCATATTCAATTATGTGCCAGTCCTAAAAATGAGTCCATATACAACAATAAAATAGATACAATAAAAAATAAAATTTTATTTAAATAGACAAGGGTAAAATTGTACCCTCGGATAGGAAGGAGACAGAAGATACTGCTTGAGAATATAATTTTGCAGATTTTCCTTCAAAGGATGACAAAAGATTGATAGATTAAGGTCAGAAGGGATGAATATGAATATGATGCTGCACAGTGCAGGCCACAGACCTTCCATCTGCTCCTTCAATAGACACTTAACCGATTTATTGAGTCCTTAGATTGTGGTTTAAAGATTTCAGGATACAGACAAACCACCCATAAGTGACCCATAGTACAGGGAAAGGCAAAACAAAAGCAAACTCTAGGGCCCCTGCCAATCTGCCTTATTGGAAAATCACCATATTTGGTGGTCAGGAGGGGAACAGTTAATCCCCAAGGCAGACACCAAAAAAGAAATGTCTGCACAAATTCAGAACCTGTCAGATCTAACATCCCATCACAGGCCATTGACATAGTTATCATTAGTAGTCAAAGATCAGTTAATTTTCAAATAAGGTTCTCACATCATACCATCCACTCTATAAATTTATACAGCTCAGTTTTGAAGCCAGCTACGTTTTTTGCCCCCAGTGCTTCCCTTGAAAGGCTGTTTCAGAACTTCACTCCTCTCTAGGTTAGAAACCTACGTCTGATTTCAAGTTTAAACTTCCTGATGGCCATTTTCTATCCATTTTTTCTTGCATCCACACTGGCACTGAACTTAAACAATTCCTGGTATTTATCCCTCTGATATATTTCTAGAAAGCAACAAAGTCTCCCCTCAGCTTTCTTTTAGTTAGGGTAAACAAGCCAAGCTCTTTGGCTATATCTACATTGAAAAGCTTAGTTCAGACTTAGTCCAGCTTTTTTTTTTCTTTTAGTTTGAACTAAAAAAGCATGGCTAGTTTGAACTAACCGCTAGTTTGAACTAAATTTCAAAATAAGTTTGAACTAAGCAGTAAATTCAGATTAACCGGCTGAGCTACCTAGTTCGACCTAAGCAAAAAATGTTAGTTTGAACTAGACAAAACCTAGTGTAGACAGGGCTCAAATTAGTTTTTGAATTAAGGCTCCTTAATTTGAGCTAATTTGCTAGTTTAGACATAGCCCTTGAGTCTCCTCTCAGAAGGCAGGTTTTCTATTTCTCAGATCATCCTAATAGCCTTTTTCTGCACCTGTTCTAGTTTGAATTTATCTTTCTTAAGCATGGGGGACCAGAATTGCACATAGTATTACAAATGAGGTCTCATCAATACTTTGTAAGACAATATTAACACCTCCCAGTTTCTACTGGAAATACTTTATCTGATGTACCTAGGACCACATCAGCTTTTTTTCCACAGTCATATCACATTGGCAGCTCATCGTCATCCTGTGATCAACTAGTACTCTCAGGTCCTTATCCTCCTCTTTTGCTTCCAATTGATGCATTCCAAGCTTACAGCAAAAAATTCCTAAATGCATGATCTTGCGCTTACCACTATTACTCTGGTTTATGAGGTCATCCAAGTGCTCTTATGATATCCAGATCCTTCGCTGTGTTGGCAATACCACCCAACATCATGCTATCCACAAACTTTATTAGTGTATTCCCACTTTTTGTGCCAAGATCAGTCGCAAGACCAGTCCCTGAAGAACTCCACTAATAACCTCCCTCCAGCCTGACAGCTCATCTTTCACTATGACCTGTTGTAGTCTCCCCTTCAACCATTTCCTTATCCACCTTTCAATTTTCATATTAATCCCCAGCTTTTCCAATTTTACTAATTCCCCATGTGGAAATGTATCAGATACCTTACTGATATCTAGGTAAATTAAATCCATTGCATTCCTTTTGTCTAAAAAAATGTTATCTTCTCAAAAAAAGGTCAGATTGGTCTGGCATTCTCTACCTTTTGTAAAGCCATGTTGTATTTTGTCTCGATTTCCATTAACCTCAATGTCCTTAACTACTTCCTCTTTTAAAATTGCAAGGCCCAACTCTTCTTGGCTTTTGGGCTTTCTCACTTTGTCTCTGTTCTGACCTCCAAGAGGTTGGTTTCTTTGCTGATCCCTCCCATTTTCCAATCCTTATAGGCTTTCTCCTGATCACCTGTCTGAGATGCTTGCTCAGCCTGCTTCTTCTGCAACTCCTGCCTATGATTTTTTTTCCCCTTCCTCGGGATGCAGGCTTCAGATAGTTCCTGGAACTTTGACTTGAGGAAATTCTAAGCCCACATCATTAGATCCATGCATTCATCAGTCCAGTCCACTTCCCTAACTAATACCCTTAATTTTTTAAAGTTAGTCCTTTGGCATTCAAAGATCTTAGTCGCTGATCTATTTTTATCTATCCTTCCATTTACTTTGAACTGAATTAGCTCATAGTCACTCAAACCAAGGTTGTCCCTTATGACCAATTCTTCTCTGAGATCCTTACTACTCACCAATACCAAATCTTAAGGTATCATCCCCTCTCGTTTCAGTAACTTTGGCGAAAGAATCCATCAGCTACCACATCCAGGAAAATCTGGGCCCTATTATTACTACTAGTACTTGTGCTCCATTCTATGTATGGAAGTTAGAGTCTTATACAATAACACAATTCCTGGCAATATTTACTTCCTTTAAGAGCATGATGAGCTCTCTATCTAAGGTCCAGATCAGATAGCGGTCGTTCATAGCACACCCCCAGCATTATCCTTGAGGAACTCTGGTAGTTTTCTTCTTGCTTGTTGCATTTTGTCCAGACTCACACCATCTTATCTAATCCACCCCTTCTAAGTTCTTTACAGTCTACTACATTGATATACAATGCTACTCTACCATCTTTGTTTCTGTCTTTCCTGAAGAGTACATGCTCTTCAACAGCTGCACATCAGTCGTGACTATTGTTCCACCTCTTTCTGTTATCCCTATAATATCTGGTTTCACTTCCTCCACCAGTAGCTCTAGTTCCTCCATTTGTTACCCAGACTCCTTACATTGGTATACAAACATTAATTTTTGCTGTTTCACTTCACTTACAATCCTTATGCAATTTGGCACAATCATTCTAACACCACTATCACCTATTAGACTGGTATATCCAATATGCTTCATTTCAGTGTCCAATCTCCTACCAACTGCTGTACTCTTTCTTACTTCATATTCCTCCCTCTTAATGTTAAAAACAAGTGTGAAGATTACCAGGGCATCTCTCAACCATTTTCCCTATCTCTCTAGTTTAAAGCTCTATCAGTTGTGGCAACCTGACATCCTAAAAGCCCATGTCCCTCTCCATTCAGAGGAAGTCCATCTGAAAAGAGCAGTCCTCTGTCCATGAATGTCTCCGAATGGCCATACATCAAAAATCCCTCCTTATAGCACCATTGCCTGAGCCAGCTGTTGATCATCATAGTTTTCTCACACCTTTGTCTTTTTTCTAGGGACAGGCAGAATCCCACTGAAGATCACATGAGCCCCGATTTCCTTAGGAGTCTTTCCCAGGCAGGCATAATTGTCTTTGATATGTTCCAGCAAGAATCTAGCCATATCATTTGTGCTCATATGAAGGATAATAAGTTGATTCTTTACTACTACTAGGATCCTCTTCAGCCTCAGGGTCACATTCTACTTCTTAGCAACAGGCAGATAGCAGCTCCTTCTGTTCTCTGATTCAACTCTGGGTACAGGCCTGTCTGGTCTTCTCAGATTCCCTAATCATGTAAACCTGCCTTTTCCTGGTGATGGCTCAATTCTTCAGTTTATTCCCTGTTCTTTCAGGCTGCAAGGCCTCTTGTCTATTTCTCTCATGATCTTCTCCAATCCTTCCTTTATCCTCCTGGGGTTCTTATTTGGTCCTATCTCATGCACTCTTTGTATAGGATTAGGTGCTCTTCTCTTCTTCCTTGCACTCCCACTTTCACTTATCACCAGCTGTGGCACTTCATTTTCCAACCCTCCAAACCTGTTCCTGAGCTCTTTCTCCCTCACTATCCCATCTTTTCCTCTGTCTAGTTCTTGCAGTCACATGCTTCCACTAGCCTCTCTCCTCAGAGTTTTTTATTCCTGATTCTACCTGCAAGTCTAGATTTTTTTCCTGTTCAGCCTCTTCATGGTGTTGTTCCATCATCTGCTCGAATGACCTTCTAAACTCAACCAGAGTTTCCACCTGATCTCCAAGTCTTGAATCTTCTCTTCCATCAGCTCTGTAAGGAAGCAGCTCACACAAGTGAGGCTCTTTCTGACCTACCCCCTCCAGGATCATTCACATCCCGCAGCCTCCACTCTCCATCATGTTTGTCTTTTCTACTGCTTCAGTCACTATCACTGCTCTCTCCATATTTGCCATAGCCTTCCCACCTTCTTCCTGTTAAGAGACAAGAGAGCACTAAAACATCCCCCAACAAGCACCCCAGCAGTACCAGAATAGCGCATACTCCTCCCCCAAACTCCTCTCTCCAAAATTCCACTCCGTTTCCTTTGTTTGCAGCCAATGGCATTGCTGGCACTGGGCAGTCAGGGCACAAGCCCCCAGCCTCACACAAGTGCCCCCAAGTGCAGCTGGGGACTCAGGGCCATGCTGCCATCCCTGACCCTGGCCAGAGACCTGGGGCCAGGCTGTTATGCCACTGGTGGCAGGATACAGTGCTGGCCCTGACCCCAACCCCAGATGGGGACCCAGGGCTGGGCCACCAGCGGCAGCATGGTCTATCACTGGCCCCAACCCCAGATGGGGACTGAGGGCTGAGCTGTCAGCTGGTGGCAGCAGCAGGATCCAGCCCTGACTCTGGACAGAGATGTAGGGATTCAGTCAGGCCCAGGGGGAGGGCTCTGACCCTTTCTTCAGTGCAGCAATGCCCCTCTTTGCAGCTCTAGTCACTGACTCCTGTTCTTCAGCAACTGTATTGCTACATTACTGAGTGACTGCCTTTATAGGTCACCTAATTAGGGAAGCCCCACCGCCAATCAGGCTCAACTGCTCTCAGTTCACCATCTAGTAATAGCTCTGGCAAAATGAAAGGAAGAAAACAAATACACAACTCCACAAAACTCACTCACTAACAGAGCCATAATGCTCTGTTTGAACTCCCGGGCACCTCCTGATCAGAATGCACCCCTTGCAAATAGCGACACTTGGGGCTGGTGCTGCGAAACATGCCTTTTAATAGAAAGGCTCTATTGAGCCACATCGGTGCGCCCTGCGCAAAGCCCCATTCACCCCGCCATAGTTTCAGATTTGCTCACTAAGGGCAGGAGGCTTGCTTTCTCACTTCTCAGACAGACGGGCTCGAACTCCCCTGTTTGTGGCTCTGGTCATGGGCTCTTATGCTGCTGCAACAGATGTGTGCCTTTCTAATCTTCTGGACCTCTATGATCAATGGAGAAGGAGCCCTCAGTGTTAGCAAATGTTGGTGCTGTACTTTGCTGCTCTAGCTCATCCTTCCCCATTCCCACTACTTCTAACAACACAGTTTGTGTTATTGGTACCCACCCAGCACAGTATAGCTGTTGATCTGTTGGGAATGCAGGTGCAGAAAATTATTTAATGCAGATTCAGATAACATAAATTTAAGAATGGTTTACACTATGCTCATTTGCTTTGTGCCCTATGGAATTCAATAGGGCTAATAAGGGTCTCTGGGAATATAATAGGTTACTGCAGAAATTACTCTAAGAACTTCAGGTGACATCGCATAGCAATCTGTCTACACAAAGATTTTGAACTATGCTATAGAATTCTATAACAGAGATGTGATTCTCTATTAAATTCTACAGAACTGTCCAAAATCTCAAATTGGTTGGGTCCATGTATGTTTGGGTTGCTATAAATATCAAAATAAATCTTTAAATAAATGTAGTTAACACATATGTGGTCATGATGGACATTATATGAACTCTTATTTAATAGACTGTGGTAAAACTGTAACTGTACGTGTATTCTGCATTTCTTGAGCTTGCTAACCCAGCTGCCCATTAATCTATACTGAGACTAATTCAAAGATTTTCCTTGTCTCCCTAACGCTAACTGGGCACTAGATCTCTAGGCAGTTTCCTAACTAGGAGTTAGGACTGGAAGGGGGTGTCAGGGTTGATTGTAGGTTGCTCATCTCATATCTGACAGAACCGTCTCTAATAAAAACCTGTATTAGAATATTGTTAATTGAAAAAGTAGCACTAATGCATTTTTTTTAAAATCTCTCCACTGTAAAGTCAGATTGCTTTAATAACCACAACCAAGGGCCTTAAAGGAAACCAGCATTTTAGGCAGAGGGATAAAAGGAATAGCACCAATTATTAAGTCTTTAATTTTTTAAAATAGCTTTTCCCCCATGTGATAACATGAAACAAATTTTAATTTGATCTTTTTGTGATAACCTGTTAACTGCATTGAGGGCCCTCTATTTGTGAGTAGTGCAATCATCCTTAATCTGTAACCCCTAAAATCTTTATATCATCCATGACACATTAATATGCATTGTATTTTGTACATATGTGTATATACATGCACACACTCTAACACTTATATGCCTGATCTGCAAAGTTTGATCTGGGTATGAGGATGTTTTGATCCTCTTTAACATATAAAGGCATACTAAGGGGTGCTGCCTGGAAGGTGAATTTGGGGGCCAAAGAAGTTAATGTCTCTTTAAACATGAGTTACATTATGCCACTGGAGTACTGAAAGGGAATAGTTCCCTCAACATTATGAATATGGGGAAAAAGGCTGTATTTGGTACCTGGACTCATTTCCCTAAAAGACACATTGTAAATAAAAAGTATAATTTTCTAGCAGTGTGCATAATATCTGTGCATCGAATTCTGCTGTTAGCATGCTGGTGTAAAACCGACTGAAAGTCAATAGTGGTTGCACCTAATGCAGCTAAAAATTGTTTTGGCCTTACATAAGAACCACGAGCTTTTCTTTAGGGAGTCAAAGATTGCAGGACCAAGCCCAGAAGGAATAGGGGACTTAACGGGAATAAGTGCTCTTTCCATAGCATTTCCTTATCTTTCCCCTCACTCTGCAAAAATTATTCTATAGGGTTTCAGCTGCAACTCTATGGAGCAAATGTATGTAATTTATTGAAACAGTATATTTCATTACAGTATGCACTCTTTCTAAGGAATACTCTGATTTTGCAGTCATCAGGGGAACACTAGGTAGCATGGCTTCTTGAGGCTCATGGCTGTCAAGGTGAAACAGCAGGCAGAATTCTGGTGAAGGGGGGGAGCAGGAAGAGATGTTTATGTGAAGGTAAAGAGGCTCTGAACAAATGTGAATCCCTTCCATTGCAAGGGTTTGTATTAAGAACAATATTATAGCACTTACATAGCCGAAATTGGCCAACATCTTTATTATAATGCTGTCCACCTGTGCTAAGTATCTATAACTCACTGCATTTGTTGAAGTAAGCTTTGGTTTAAGTAGGAAGAAAAACTGTAAGGACAAGGACAGATGTCAGCTTTACCACAGAAAGGGAGTTACTCTCACAAGTTTATAACAGAATGTCCCAAAGAAAAAGTATGAGACATGTGATTGTTCTACCCTAGGTCAGGCCTAGAAGGTGCCTTCATGCCCTTTGGTACCTGGAATGTCTGTGTTCACAATAAAGAGAAGGCTTAAAGCATGGTACCAGAAAAATGAGGTGGAAAGCTGGTTTCAGGTTCAGATACAAACAGTACCTTTTTCTATGAGAACAGTAGCATATAAAAAGATGGTTTGGGGGGTGTAACTTCAGAAGCACATCTTCTGTGTCAATTGAATGGAGCAATGCTGCATGAGACAGCTTCTTGGAGATGAGTAAGATACAGAACCTTCTTCCAGGATTATATTTGTATTGACTTACAGTAATAAACCTGACTGATATTGGTTATCTGGTCTCTTGAGTGCAGTTCAAGCAATTGACTATTCAATTTATTAATACATATCATATGCCTTAGGGAGATGAGCATTATAGGACAAACCCTGCGATCCTGTCCTCATCTTCCCAGGTAAAATCATGTTCTTCTGTACCAAATATGGACTGGGTACTGAGCTTGTTTATATATGAGAGCTCTGTTCTTCATAAAATCTTTTAATGCTCTGCCAGGTATGACTGATGGTAATTCAAATAAGATATTTTATACAGTATAGAAAAGTGGCTGAACAAAGTATAATATTTAACATTCAATCTCTGCCTTTATGTTCTACATTCATACCATTTATAGTATTTACATTATCATCTTGTCTTTGAATAGAATGAGACATCAAGTTTCAAAAATTGAGAAGGAGGGGGAGGAATAGGTGCACATTAAGAGAAACCCTTGAACTGTAGTACTGTCCCTATAGCACTGGGACACCTGATCACCCTGTCTTTGAAGTACAGTACATACCAATATGTTAAGTACAGCTGCATCACACTGGTTTTCTAATTGCATGACTAAGTTGTTAAGCATTCGAGTCACTTGGATGTCTATTAGTCACAATGACTGTCTATAGAATCGTAGGGTTAAAAAGGACCTCATGAGGTCATCTAGTTCAACCCCCTGCCAAAAAAGCAAGACAACTCTCACTAAATACCCCAGCCAGGGTTTTGTCTAACTGAGCCTTAAATATCTCCAAAGATGGAGATTCTACCACTTCCCTAGGTAGCCCATTCCAATGCTTCGCCACCCTCCTATAAGAAAGTTTTTCCTAATATCCAACCTTGACATCACCACCTGTAACTTGAAACCATTTCTCCTTGTTCTGTCTTCTGTTACTACCGAGAACAGCCAAGCTCTGTCCTCCTTGAAGCATCCCTTCAAGTAGTTGAAGGTTGCTATCAAATCCCCTCTGTCTTCTCTTTTGCAGGCTAAATAAACCTAGTTCTTTGTCTCTCTTCATAGGTCTTGTGCTCTAGCCCCTTGATCATTTTTGTTGCCCTCCACTGGACTCTTTCTAATTTGTCCACATCCTTTTTGTAGTGGGGAGCCCAAAACTGGACACAGTATTCCAGATGAGGCCTCACCAGTGCCGAATAGAAGGGAACAATCACATCCCTCCATCTGCTGGCAGCACTTCTACTGATGCAGCCCAATATGCCATTGGCCTTTTTGGCAGCAAGAGCACACTTCTGACTCACATCTGGTTTCCCATCCACCAATGCCCCCCAGGTCCTTTTCTACAGTGCTGCTACTTAGCTGATCGCTCCCCAGCCTGTAGCAGTGCATGGGGTTTTTCCATCCCAAGTGCAGGACTTTGCACTTGTCCTTGTTGAACCTCATGAGATTTCTATTGGTCCACTGCTCCAATTTGTCTTGGTCTCCCTGAATCCTGTCCCTTCCCTCCAGTATGTCTACCATTCCCCCCAGCTTGGTGTCATCTGCAAACTTACTGAGTGTGCAATCTATCCTAGCATCCAGATCATAAATGAAAATGTTGAACAGAACTGGGCCCAGGACTGACCCCTGGGGTACACCACTCATTACTGGTTGCCAACTAGACATGGAGCCATTGATTCCTACTCACTGAAACCGTTGATCTAGCCAGTTTTCTGTCCACTTTACAGTCCACACATCCAACCCATACTTCCTTACTTGCTGACAAAAATGCTGTGGGAAACCATATCAAAAGCCTTGCTAAAGTCGAGGTATATCGCATCAACGGCTCTTCTTGCATCCACAATTCCAGTCATCTCATCATAGAAGGCAATGAGGTTGGTCAGGCATGATTTACCTTTGGTGAATCGATGCTGACTTCCTGATCACTCCATTTTTCTCCAAGTGTTTCAGGATGGATTCTCTGAGAACCTGCTCCATGATTTTTCCAGGGATTGAGGTGAGGCTGATAAGATGGTAATTCCCCAGATCCTCCTTTTTCCCTTTCTTGAAGATAGGCATGATATTTGCTTTTTTCCAGTCATGCGGCACCTCCCCTGTTCGCCACGAGTTTTCAAAGATAATGGCCAGCGGTACTGCTATAGTTGGTTTGAATCCTTCAGTCTTCTTGTGCTGTATCTGTCATCTGTTTCCATTGATCTTTCTGAAGGAAAAAAAATGTAGATATTGCCTGTTTCTGCTGAACTCTCTGCTGTCTGTCTCAATCACTTATGATCTGGGCACTGAATGCTTTTTCTCATGACAGCTAGAGATGTCCATCCCTTTTCTTTCTCTATTTTGTCATGAACCTAGTCACCAGGTTCTAGACTCAGCTGTTTTGTGAGTGATATCCATAGTAAACATTTTTATAGACTCATAGGGTTGGAAGGGACTTCATGAGGTCATCTAGTACAACCCCTTGCTGAAAGCAGGACTCCCTCTAAATCATCCCAGCTAGATTCCACTGCCTCCCTAGGTAACTCCCACGAAAGCTCATGGTAGCCAGGACTTAGGGCTGCACTGGCAAGCTGTGCCACAGTTCAGAACCACACTGGGGTTCAGGTCTGTGCCAGCAGGCTTCTCCAGGGTTTAGGGCCACACTGGGGTTCTGGGTTGTGTTGGCATGTTGTGCCAGGGTTTGGGTTGTGGAGGACACCAGCAAGGCTGGTTGAAATTTGGGTTGTTCTGGGGCCTGGCCAGGATTCAGAGCTGTTCTGGGCATAAATCAACATTCAAGGCTGCACAGATAGGCCAGCTGGTGAGAGCTGTGGGGAACAGAAGGGGCACAGTGAAGGGAAGAACTTCAGGCAGAAGGGAAAGGACAGGGGTCTAGTCTCTGTGAAACAGGAGTGCTCACACTACGCATGTGTGAAGTTCTGACTGGACATGCATTAGCTCTTGAGATATGACTTTATTCCATACTTGGTGTTTGTAAGCTGAAATTTTTATTTCCTTAGCCTGGGAGTCCTCTATCTATGCCTCAGGGATTTTACAATAATGACTGTTTATAGCTTTTAATTTTGCTTCAGACTTTTCATGTTGCTCCTGCCTTTTGTTCTATTGTTTGATTAATTCTGACTGCTGTGGCTAGGATTAAATCTCTTCATTCTTTTCATCTGTTAACCCAGTAACAAACCTGCCTCATTATTTTGCATTTCTAATTACAGTTTTTAAAACATAAGAGCTCTGCAAACATTTAAAACCATCAACATTTCCTTTTGGTTCTTGAATTCTCTGGTGAACACATAACCCAGAGAAATGTGTTTTATGAAAGATTTATGGCTATGCCTACACTGCCAAAGATATTTCGAAATAGTTATTTCAAAATAGCTTTATTTTGAATTTATTATTTCAAAATAGGAGTCTAGTGAAGACTCTTTCAAAATAAGGTAGGAATTATTATCTTGAAAGAGAGTCTAGTGAAGACTCTCTATATTTCAAAATAGGGGAAGACAGGGAAAAGTATAGGTCCATTATTTTGGGGAAAAAAAACAATTCTATGATTTGGAATGGCTTTTTTTTAAATAACTATTTTGAAATAATTGTTCTTTTGAAATAAAAACAGGTTTAGTTATTTCAAAATAGCTCCTCATTTTTTCAAAATAACAAATTGCTCATTTTGAAATAACAAAATGTCTGCATGGACAGGTGTAAAGTTTTTTTTCGAAATAAGCCTCCTTATTTAGAGAGAAACTTTTCAGTGTAGACATACCCATAATGTATGCATCAAATATAGCCAGAACCCTTTCATAGTCACTTTTGTGACTATCTTCAGTAAAGTCAAAAGATTTAAGTATGTTCTTCTTCTTCTTCCCCATTGCATAAATTAAAGAAGATACCTGCATAGCTCCAGTCTTTTGTGGCATTTGTTTGCATTGGAAAATCTTGCAAAATATTGTTTCGAATATATACATTCTAAAAGTTGTTAAGGCAGATGTCCTGTGAGATATTGAAGAGTGGCATGTTGATGAAGTCCTGCAACTTTTGTTGTTTTGTTCCTTCTGTCTGCAACTTTTGTTGCTGTTTTTTCTTCTGTTTCTGTTCTTAGTTTACTCCTGACACCATGTCATGTTCTTCTATATCAGATATGAATTGGGTACAGAGCTTGTTTATATACACTACAGAGATTCACCATAAGATCTTGAAATGCTTTGAAGCCTATGGCTGAGTCTGTTTTTAAAAAAAGTATTTTATACATTGTGCCACCTACTGGCTGAGATAAGTAGTTACAGTTTAATGTTCCATTACAGATGATCCCCAGTTGCAGAAGAAACAGAGGATCTGCTGCATAGGGAAATGGCAAGGCTTGGAGAACCAGGGCCGGCGCTAGTCGGTAAGCAGCCCCTGCATTGCAGGGGGACGCTGCCATTTGAGGGTTGCCAAAAGGGGACAGCGCTGTGGCACTCCCCTGATGATATCACTAGTCTGCAGCAGTGTGGCTCTGCTGTGGGGGGGGGCCACAATCCCCGGCGCTGGCCCTGTGGAGGACTTTCACAGTTGTGCATAAGTGCACTAAAGTCATCACACTTGCAGCTATAAAAATCTATTATATGTGTTTGCCTATCATAGAATAAGGCACAAGAGCTGCAACTTCAGGCTATGAGGTTAGTAATGTATGCAGTGTTGTTGTAGCCATATTGGTCCCAGAATATTAGACACACCAGGTGGGTGAGGTAATATCTTTTCTTGGACCAACTTCTGTTGGTGAGATGGACAAGCTTTCAAGCTTACATGAAGTTCTTTAGACTGGAAACATACTCAAAATGCCACAGTTCAATACAAGATAGAATCAATTGTTAGTATGTGTAGTTCACACATATTTCAAGGGAAAATTCATGGTAAAGTGACCTATTAATGTTCCTCCAGTCAGGAAAGAAAGGAAAAGGGGAAGAACAGGCACCTTTGGGGAGGACAGTAAGTGGGTCACAGATTGTTATAGCAAACTATAATCCAGTGTCTATTTGCCAGCATGATTTCTGATCTCTAATAAAGTTATGAATTTAAGTTCCCAGGCTCATCATCTTGAAAGTGCTGCCCAGATTTCTTTTGAAGATGAGGACTGATAGGTCAGACATGGAGTGATCGCTTTGTGAAGTGTGTTCTTCCATAGGTGATATTATGTTTTTGTCTTTTATCATTTTCCTGTGTGAGCTCATCAAAGAGTGTAGTGATTGTCTGATTTCACCCACGTGGTTGTTATTGGGGCATTTAGTACACTGGATGTGGTGTACCACACATTATGATAAGCATGCTGAGGACTCATGAATCTTGAAAGGTGTGTTGTGGGGGATCACTAACCACCATATTGTGATTAAACCAGCAGACAAAGATAAAGATAATCTGCAACCACGATGGCTACATTAACTAACTCTCCAACATCATCTACTACAAAGAACTCAAAGAAGACATCACCCTACAGTTTATCCAGGAGTTTAAGGATAACCACCACATCTTTGCGCAAACAACTCCAAGAAAAATTCTTCAGATTCATTATCAAAGAACCCAACTCAGGGACTTTCTACATGCTTTTGTGATGTCTCAGCTCCTTAACCCAAACCTGGGAATCCTCAACCAGCTACCACATTCTAACGTTCACCCAATGATCAGAAGGAACTCCCATGGATCAGAAGGCATGGGATGCATTGTCCTAGGGATTTGAGTTCCATGACCACCAATACCAAGAGGAAGGGACAGGTGGTGGTGGTAGTTGGAGGCAACCTCATAAGCAGGACAAAGTACAGTAATCTGTCTGCTGCCCATACATGGGAACTCCAAGTGTGCTGCTTGCCTGAAGCTAGAATTCAAAATGTGACAGAGTTTGTTGAGACTAATTAAGCCCTCAGACTGTTATGCCTTCCTGCTTCTCCATGTTGGCACCAAGGATACTGCCAGGAATGACTCTGAGCAGATCATTGTAGACTACATGGCTCTGGGAAGGATAAAAAAGTTTGGAGTGCAAGTTGTGTTCTTGATCATCTCTCCCTATTGAAATAAAAGGCCCAGGCAGGGTCTCTCAAATTGTGGAAGTAATGTGTGGTTGTGCAGGTGGCGTAACATAGAGAGGGTTTTGAGATTTCTGACTCTGTGATATTGTTCCAGGAAGAAGAATTGCTAGGAAGAGATGGGATCCTCCTAAAAAAGAGAGGGAAGAGCATCTTTGCAGGCAGGCTGGCTAACCCTAGTGAGGAGGGCTTTATATTAGGTTTGCCAGGGTACAAGGACCTAAGCTTGGAGGTAAGTGAAGAATTTGGGGCATTAGGAGAATCCATAAGAGGGAGGGTCCAACAGAGAGGCCTCCTGATTTGTATTGAGAACGTATGGGGAATCTGCTAGTTATCTTAGGTGCCTGTAGAATCCTGAATGCAAGAAGTCTGGGATATGAGGAGGAATTGGAAATCCTGGCACAGTCAATGAGCTGATATGATTGGGATAGCCAAGACTTGATGGCATAATTCACATGACTGGAGCACTATCATGGACAGGTATAAACTGTTCAGGAAGGTCAAGCAGGGGAAGAATGGTGGAGGATGTGCACTGTATACAAGATCAATATGATTGCTTAGAGCTCCACTATGAAACTGGAGAAAAGCCTGTTGAGAGTCTCTGGGTTAAGTTTGTAGGTGAAAGCAACAAGGGTTATGTTATGATGGGTCTCGGTTATAGACCACTAGACCAGGAGGACAAGTTAGACACTGCCTTCTTCAGACAACTAGTGAGTTTCCATATCACAGGTGCAGGTTCTCATGGAGGAATTCAGTCACCCTGATAACTACTGGAAGAGCAATGCAGCAGAGCACAGACAATCCAGGAAGTTTCTGGAGAGTGTTGCTGGCAACTTCCTGGTACAAGTGCTGGAGGAAACTAGGGCCATCCTCCTAACCTGCTGCTCAGAAACTGAAGAATTGGTAGGGGAGGTACAAGTGGGTGGTAACAGGGGCAGCAGTGACCATCAGATGGTTGAGTTCAGGATCCTGACAAAAGGAAAAAGGGACAACAGCAGGATATGTATCCTGGAGTTTAGAAAAGCAGACTTTGATTCCCTCAGGGAGCTGATGGGCAGAATCCCTTGGAAGGCTAATATGAGGAGGAAAGGAGTGCAAGAGAGGTGACTGTTTTAAAGAAACCTTATTAAGGGTGCAGGAACAAACCACCCTGATGTCTAGAAAAGAATAGCAAATATGGGAGGCGACCAGCTTGGCTTAACAAAAGTCTTCAGTGAGCTTAAATATAAAAAGGAAGCTTACAAGAATTGGATGATTAGGAGTCAGATGACTGGGGAGGACTATAAAAATACTGCTTGAGCATGCCAGAGTGAAATCAGGAAGGCAAAAGCACAGCTGAGTGTTGCAACTAGCAAGGGACATGAAAGGTAAGAAGAACGGATTCTACAGGTACGTTAATAACAAGAAGGTCATGGAGAGTGTGTGGGCACCTCACAGAATGGGGCAGGCAACCTAGTCCTGGTGTCAGATGATGTGTAAAAAGCTGAAGTACTCAATGCTTTCTTTTGCCTCTGTCTTCACAAACAAAGTTAGCTTCCAAACTACTGCACTGGGCAGCACAGAGTGGGGAGGAGATGAGCAGCTCTCAGTGCTGAAAGGAGGGGTTCAGGACTATTTAGAAACACTGGACATGGACAAGTTCATGGGGCCAGATGCAGTGCTTCCAAGGATGCTGAAGGAGTTAGCTGATATGATTGCAGAGCCCCTGACCATTATCTTTGAAAATCTGTGGTGTTAGGGAGAGGTCCCAGATAATTGGAAAAAGGAAAATAAAGTGTCCATCTTCAAAAAGGGAAGGAGGAGGATCCAGGGACATATAGGTTGGTCAGCCTCACCTCAGTCCCAGAAAAAATCATGGAGCCGGTCTTCAAGAAATCCATTTAAGGCACCTGGAAGAGAGAAAGGTGATCAGGTACAGTCAGCATGGATTTACCAAGGGCAAGTCATGTCTGACCAACCTAATTACTTTCTATGATGAGATGACTGGCTTTGTGGATGTGGAGAAGGTGGTGGGCATGATACACTTTGACTTCAGCAAAGCTTTTGATATTGTCTCCCTCAGTATTGTTATCAGCAAGTTAAAGACATATGAGTTGGATGAATAGATTGTAATATGGATAGAAAGCAGGCTAGATCATTGGGCTCAATGGCTTGCTGTCTAGTTGGCTGCGAGTAATAAGCAGAGTGCCTCTAGTGTTTTGTTCTGAGCCAGTTTTGTTTAACATCTTCATTGATGATCGGGAGGATGGAGTGGACTACACCCTCAGCAAATTTGCATATGACACTAAACTGTGAAGGAGTGGTAGATATACTGAGGGCCAGGGATAGGATATAGAATGACTGAGACAAATTGGAGGACTGGGCCAAAATAAATTTGATGAAGTTCAGCAAGGACAAGAGCAGAGTCCTGCCTTTAAGACAGAAAAATCCCATGCACTTTTATGTACTGGAGACCCACTGGCTAGGCAGTAGTTCAGCAGAAAAGGACCTGGGGTTACTGTGGACATGAAGCTGGCTATGAAATAAATTAATAGTGTGACCTTATCTCCAAAAAGGTTAACGGTACCATTAGATTGAGAGAAGTGATTATTCATTAATGGTGGGGCCTTATTGGAGTACTGTGTCCAGTTTTGGACCCCCTCACTATATAAAGGATATGGAAAAATTAGAAGGAGTCTAGTGGAAGGAAACAAAAATAAGGGAGGTAGGAACACATAACTTATAAGAAGACGCTGAGGGAACTGGCTATTTTAATCTGCAGAAGAGAATAATGAGGAAGGATTAGATAGCAACTTTTAAGTATCTGAAAGGGGGTTCCAGGGAAGATGGAGCTAGGCTGTTCTCAGTGATAGCAGCAATGTAGAAAAGGACCTGGGGGTCATGGTGGATGGGAAGCTAGATATGAGTCAGCAGTGTGCTCTTGCTGCCAAAAAGGCCAATGGCATACTGGGCTGCATCAAAAGAAGTATTACCAGCAGATCAAGGGATGTGATCCTTCCCCTCTATTCTGCACTGGTAAGGCCACATCTAGAATACTGTGTTCAGTTTTGGGCTCCCCACTACAAAAAGGACAGGGACATGCTAGAGAGAGTTCAGCAGAGGGCAACCAAAATGATTAAAGGCCTGGAGCACAAGCCCTATGAGGAAAGACTGAAAGCATTAGGCTTATTTAGTCTGCAGAAGAGAAGATTGAGGGGGGATTTGATAGCAACCTTCAACTACTTGAAGGGATGCTCCAAGGAAGATAGAGCTCTACTGTTCTCAGTAATAACAGAGGACAGAACAAGGAGCAATGGTCTCAAGTTGAGGTTAGGGAGGTCGAGGCTGGATATTAGAAAAAACTTTTTTACTAGGAGAGTGGTGAAGCCTTGGAATGAGCTGCCGAGGGAAGTGGTGAAATCTCCATCTTTGGAGGTGTTTAAGGCCCGGCTGGACAAAACCATGACTGGGATGGTTTAACAGGAGTGTTCCTGCCTCTGGCAGGGGGTTAGACTAGATGACTTATGAGGTCCCTTCCAACCCTATGATTCTATGATTCTAAATAGCTACCCCTCTGGATGGTCCAACTATGCTATTTAAACCAGAAGGAGAAACAGGAAATTTGCCTGAGCCAGGAGGTGATTTCCTGGTATGGCTGTCTTTAACCATACTCATGTTGAACTATTACTGTACCATACTCTGTATTAACTATACTCATGCCAGCCTCCAGCTTCCAGCCCCATTCCTTATTCTTGCTGTTCTCTTGGCTTCTGCAGCATGTGTCTTTGCTACTGTTCAGATTCTCGTCTCTTCTTCTGTTCCTTCCATTACATCTCACCTCCAATCATCAGTTACAAATCTGGTCTCCTGTCCTGGCCTTCAGCTTCTGAACCTGATTCTGGCTTGGCCCTTGGCTGTGACATTTGATATCTGACCTCTGTTTTGACACACAGCTTTGATTCCTGGTTCTGGCTTTGTCTTGATGACTGACTATGATAACTGGTTGACTTTGGTGCAGACCTTTGGTTTTGCTCCCAATCTGGATACCTGGTCTGACCATTAGACCTGACTACTGGTCTGATTAGGAGGCTGGACTGTCCACATTCAAGACCATAATGATTTTCCAAGATATAAAAACAAGGGAAGCCAGGCAGACCCATCATTTCTAGCCATGACACTCTTCCTGAAGGAGTATCAGGACTTATAGAAATCACCCTCAAACCACTCTCCACATAACAGTCCAATATCCTCTAGGATACAACTGACTTCCTCCACAAACTCTATCAAAACACCATACTTTCCTCCACAGATGTCACTTCCCTGTATAACAATATCTCTCACAATGATGGCAGAGCTGTTTGCCTCTAATATTTACAACATAATGGACAACACTCAAAAAGTTAACCCTAAACACATCAAAAAAACCAAGGAGTTGTGTGGCACTTAAAGACTAACAGATTTATTTTTCGCATGAGCTTTCATGGGAGAAAATCCCACTTCGTCAGATGCTTCAAAGATGCATGAACTTACAGAATGGAAAGAAAATAAATGCAAGGGGGTGTAAAACATAGGTTCAGGTCATATAGTAACAGCAAATCAGAGCAGTTATTAGGTTCAAACCCTGGGAAGCCTGAAGTCAAATTACCCTTTTTAATGGGAAAAGAACCCATAGTCTCGATTCAATCCTGCTTTCATAGAATTTAATTAGCATATTAATTCGAGTTCAGCCATTTCTCTTTGAAGTCTTGATATCCCAGTCACATCTCTGACCACAGTCATTAACAAATCATTTATCGAGTGGTTAGAAAGATGGAAGTGCTCAGCAACTGGTTTTTTTGTTTTGTGATTTCTGATATCAGCTCTATGTTCATTTATTCTTTTGCGCAGGGATTGTCCTGGTTGTCCAATGTATAAGGTGTTGGGGCATTTCTTGCACATGATGGCATAGATCATATTAGTAGATGAGCAGGCAAATGAGCCTTTGATGGAGTAGCAGGCTTGATTAGGACCTATGATAGTATCTATTGTGTAGATATGTGGGCAGACTTGGCAGCGTGGTTTGTTGCAGGGGCGTGTGCCTGCTTTAATGATGCTTTGCATGAAGTGGGATTGTCTCCCATGAAAGCTCCATGCAATAAATAAATTTGTTAGTCTTTAAGTGCCACAGGACTCCTTGTTTGATTTTTCAGAAAAACACTAAAATTTGTAACTTATATCCATGTACTCAGACATCACAGAATATGCTTTGAGGAGAAAGTCTAGGATATATGCCTTAATGTATTCAAAACTTCCTTCACCAAAGAAGGATGTTCCATCAGAGAAATAGACTGCATCATTGAATGGGCCACCCAGATACCTTAAGAGAACCTGCTTCAATTCAGATACCTCCCCACCACCACAACTGCACACCCTCTACATTTCAGCTGCCACCCCATACTGGAGCCCCTACAAGTTATCATCAAACTACAACCATACTTGATGGTGATCCCATTCTGAAAGAAATTTTTCCTGAACCCCCTTTCTAGCCTTTAAGCAAACCCCAAACCTCACTATCAGAAGCTAGCTATCTACAGACTAAGACACACCAACCCAAAGTACACCAGATGTTGTTATAGGTATCTGTCCATTTGTTTGGAAAGGTGTGTTGCGGAGGGTGTTGATCATTCCAGCAGAGGACTGTCTGCATATTTTATATCTATTGTTCTGGCAGGGTCTGGTGCCACAGTGTATGTGTGAAACCAGACAATCACTATGCCTCAAATGAATCACAAAGGAAAAGGTTAAAAGACAATAACAACCTATCACTTGTGGATGAACACTTTTCATAAAGTGATTATCTGACTTTATCTTGATTTGCAAAGGAAACCTGCACAACACTTTCAAAAGATGAGCCTGGGAACTTAAATTCATATCTTTGCTTGACAATAACATCATGGACTGAACAGAGACATTGGTTTATGACTTATTATAACAATCCGGAGCTCACTAATAACCCCCCACACCTCCTTTCTTCCCTATGACTGCTGGGAGGATGATGGGCCACTTCATCTTGAATGGTCTGTTGAAATATGTATTAACCATGTACACTAAACAATCTTTTACCTTGTATTTAGCTATGACATTGTGTACATTCCCCAGAACTGAAGAACTCTGCATAAGCTTTACTTTCTCATCAACAACCTAGCAATGTAGCATCCTGGGGTGAGGGATTCCCTTTTCCCCAATAGAGGTGTGATGACTGGTGTCTTTGTGGTGCCTTCCTGCTCCAGCTGCCTGAACTCAGCATCCTGTTCCAGCATTGGTTCCTGATTCCTGTTGCCTGATCTTACACTTATATGTCACTGCTGCAGGCCTGTTCCTACATATCAGCTATTCAGACTTACACTTGGTTGAAAGTATTGTTAATCTAACAAGTTAATGGTTTCTACATATTTTGATAAACAACCTACCTGTGTGTTGCTTAAATTTTGGGAATGCTGTTCTCTGGTATATGAGAGCAAACAAAAACTCACAACCATGAACTCAAATTGTATACTTTAGGATAAACATGAGCAAAGATCCAGACCCACACAGGTGCTCAGACTCCTAACTTCCACTAATTTTAATGAAAGTTAGGCACCTAAATCCCTTTGTTTTGCACCCAAGTGATTTCCCAGTTAAAGTGAAATCCATAATACACACTGCATCAGCCCTTCATGACTATGGTGGCTCAATCTTGCCACTTTTGGTCTGATATTAAGTCTACAGTACTGTCAGCCTTGAACATTCAGAAACTATGAGTCAGACTCCTCAAATTGAAGAGGTTGGCTTCAAAATCATGAGAGTTTAAAAAATTGAATTCTGTTTTCTGAGCCTTCAGGGTGCACTTGCGTCATGCTTTCAATTTTTTTCTGCACAGTCATGAGAGTTACAATCATATTTTATTTTAAATGCAAAAATTGAGTTTCTCATTCTATCACTTCAGTCTAGCAGCTGGGACCTTTAAAAAAAATATTTTAAAACACTGAGAATGAGCTCTTTGAGGTTACAGTCCCCTACCAGAAACTACAAAGTCTCCAAGAAGAAATACACTTAGTGATAAAAATGCAGTTCTTCAAGTGACTTACAAGATATCTAATATATAAAAAGGGAACAAGGCAGATGAGTCCAAATTTAGCCTTCTGGAATACATTTTTATTTGTAGACTTGGCTGAAGAGAAGTAAAACAAATAATTAAAATTGTATTAACATAAAGCTTATCAGTTCCGTGGTATCAAATATGGATATGAGGTCTCAAACTGGTTAAAAATTAGTTTTCTTATTGCTGTCATTTCTCTTAGCCCTTGTTTTCTCCTTTATATGCTAAATAAGAAATTATATTGCACAAAACCTCTTGGTAAAGTCTCTCTAGGGATCTCAGCTTTTTCCTTACTAGTCCCCTTCAGCTTAATCCAGGGGTATTCAAACTTTTTGCGAGCTGGTCCACATTCAGCCTTCCACCATTCATCGGGGTCCACAGGCAACTAGGGTATGCCTACTGCTGGGAGCGGGGGGGGGGGGGGGGGGGGGGGGGGGGGGGGGGGGGGGGGGAGCGGACGGGGGGCTACTGGGAGCAGGGGGGGTGATGCAGCGATTGGAGGGGGCTAGTGGGAGCGGGGGGGGGCTAGCAGGAGCAGGGGGGCAGCGCAGCGAGCAACTGGAGTTGCTCAGCTGCCCTCTCCCCTTAGAGACAACACTGCTGTTGCCAATGTTCCCTCTAAGACCCACTGGCAGCTGAGCAACTCCTGTTGCTCACTGTGTGGGCCCCTGCCCCCCAGGCCCGATCCTGCCCCCCCCCACAGGCCAGATCCTGGAGGCCCCCCCCTCCCCTGCTTACCCTGCATGGCCCTCACAGCTCCTGGGGCAGAGAAGCACTAATGGAGCATGCTCAGATATTCTGGTCATGCTTCATTAGAGCTTCTCTGGGTGGGAGTTTTAACAACTCCCTGCCCCAGAGGAGCTGTGAGCAGGGCCTCTGGCTGCCGGCCCTGCGCGGGGGGCGGTCCACCAGAAATGTCTTTGGGGTCTGGGTTGTGGACCGCGGGCCGCCATTTGAGTACCCCTGGCTTAATCAGCTCTTAACTTTGAGTCTATCAGCCCTTAAACTACAGGAGGGTTGCCAACCTTGCATTTTAGTTTTTACTGATATGAAGATATGAAGCCTTTTTTTTTTTAACTGACGTGGTAAACTTTTTACTGATCACTAAAACACATTAAACAATATAATAATGTCACAAAAGTGTGTCCTCACTTGCAATATTCTGTACACAGGAATTTGGAACTATGCAATTGTTTTAGCTGTTAATTTATGAGTCAGGGTCTTTGGATATGTGCAATAATAGGAAATGGGAAATTGATTGTCATTGTTCAGAATCACTTTTTTATCATAAAATGACACCGACCATAATTTTATCAATGTCAAAATGCAATATGTTTTATTTCTAGTCAATTTCACAGACATTTTCATTTACTTATGACTTTATGAGGTGTTAAAATTGTATATTTTTTTACTGACTGTCTGTAAATTTATGGACAATTGGTAACTCTCTTATCTCCTTGTTGGTTTCTCTGAAGCAGCCTGCCATGAGGCTGTTGCCCCTCTGTCCAAGGCCTTTTGGCCACCTTTTTCCCCTCTCTGTTCTTCCTTCTTTATAGCTGCACGTTGTTGTTGTTGTTGTTTGTTGTTGGTCATAACTGTGGGTGCATGTCTCCATGACTGGCAGTCCTGGAAGGTGTGTGGGGGTGTAGTCAGCCTGACTGCGTGTAAACAGGGAACACCCTTCTTTCTGCTTATGTTTGGTATAGGGTTTGTAAACCCCATTATGTAACCTTCCACTGGAGGCCCAGGTCTGGTATTGGATGCCAAAGTCAGCTTCTCCTGACAGGGATTGAGTGATAAACTTTCTGTCCAGTGTTGTGCACAGGAGGCTTATCATTGTAACAAAAGGCACCATCCCATGATCCTCAGGTTTATCTCTTTCATTACATTCACCTAGTATAAGGGGATATGATTAAAATTTCTCTAAATTCATCCCTTAGCAGGTAGTACCATATTCTTTCTATCTCCCACACCTATCTCCCACACCTTGGCAGTAGCCAAGCATTCATTCTCTATCACAAAGAATATCCTCTTGCAAGGAAAGTGTGTCTAGGTATGCACATTTTCAGGTGTTTTTCTCCATCTACCTCTTGAGAATGGAGGGCCGTTTGCCCTACCTACACATTGTATATGTTTGCAAAATGAGTTCTTCCTCAAAGTTCTGATTTTGCAACAGTAGATGTCTGGACTGTATGTCCTTGAGCTCTGGAAAGGCCCTTTCACAGATAGACATCCAGAACCCCTATCATAGAATCATAGGGTTGGAAGGGACCTCATGAGGTCATCTAGTCCAACCCCCATCTTTGGGCAGTGTCCCTAGTTAGATCACCTAGTGGGGCTACTATGGTGACAAGATGCAGTATGAACTGAGGATAGTAGCCAGCTAGACCTGGGAAGGCATGGGCTTGCCTTTTGATGGTGAGGGATTTGTATGCCTATATAATACATGTACCTTATCCACCAAGGAGTGCATTGCACTTACACAAATAATAGACTTCCTCTCTTTTCCCATTGTGCATTTGGTGGGAGGATGGGGGGGGGGGTTTGCCATTAACTCAGCTTCCCTTAGTGACTGGAGAAAAACAGCAATTTTATCTCGATGTGACTTATAACCATT
This sequence comes from Podocnemis expansa, assembly GCA_007922195.1. NCBI lineage: Eukaryota > Metazoa > Chordata > Testudines > Podocnemididae > Podocnemis > Podocnemis expansa. Next base: position 12,232,653 of record ML682013.1, read on the forward strand.
GCTATAGATGACTACACTAGCCATGTATGCCACTGCATATTGATTATGTAGTTGGAGTACTTGGTCCATCAAATACTGAAAAGCAACGGCTACCCTGTGTAACCTGGAGGACATCATCTTAAAATGAAATTGGCCAAGAGACACAGAAAAAGCCATCCTCCCCTGACAGTCAAGAGTTAAGGAGATCTGCCAGTATCTGTCCATCAAACCCAGACTGGTGATGTACTGGACTTCTCCCAACTGGTCTAAGAGTTTGTCCACACAAGACATGGGGTCAGTATCAAATTTTGAAAATGCATTCACCTTTCTGAAGTCTGTACAGAAACATAGTGAGCTGTCCTGCTTTTGAACAAGCACAATAAGATTCTTCCAGTCACTTTGGGATTCCTCTGTTACCCCAAGATCTAACGTAGTTCTGAGCTTTTTCAAAATGAGCCTCTTCAATTTGTTTGGGATTGGTCAAAACTGCTCCCATATTACTTTACCAGATTCCATATTAATGTGATGGTGTGTCATGAACATCTTCATGGGGTGAGTGGGGAATTTCTTTTCTTCTGGTTTATGATCTCCCTGAAACACATTGTTTTCTTTAGGCAGTCATTAATTTGGGGTCCCTTGTGGTTTCTAAGGATATGGTATGATGAAACAGTTTTTTCCCTGGTTTTTTTGGCTTCAGCAAATGTATGTGGGGATTTTATTTATGTATTTATGTTCCTTATACTTTTTTTCCCTAGTTGTCTGATTAAGTAGTCCATGGTTCCTATTTTTTTAACCACTTCCCAAGGGTCATCCAACTGGCCATTAGTTTTGATTCTTAGCTTGGAAAAGGTAATAGGACTCTCTTGTCCAGCTGGAAGATATGTATTCATGTCCCTTTACTATGTTGTTATTCCTGTACTGCTGCTTTGAGATTTTCTCTAGTATGTGCCCCATAGTTTCCAGTCTCTTGTGTAACATTAAACATGTTGTATGGTGTTTTCATAGTTTTCACCTCTGGTTTTCAACTCTTGGTGCCTAGTTTACCCATGTTTCCCATACCATGTCTAATACGACTCTTGTCCTGCTGAGGCATGCTGTATTGCCTTGATGGTGAATAGTAGGGAAGTAGCTGACTCCAGTATTGAGAATCCTGGATAGCATTCTCTTGAGTATCTGATCGAAACTTTCCATTAGGCCATCTGCGTGTGGATGGTACATGGATATGGATAATGCTTTGACTTTCAATAATTCCCAGATTTCTCTCATGAGCTGGGATGTGAGATATGTCCCCTGGTCTGTCAGGATATCTTTGGGAATCCCTACCTGCATAAAGACCTTCAGCAGTTCATTAGCAGTAATCTTGGCATTCATGCCCATAGTCATGGCTTCCAGGTATCAAATGGCATGGTCCATAAAACAAGTATACACTAATTGGCTGCAGGTGCTTAGGGGGACTATAAAAAAGTCAGTTCCTACCTATTCAGAGGGATCACCACCAAGGAAGGACTACTAGTGGGCCCCAAGGATTCCCACAGAAGGGCTACTAACTGGTGTTCAACGTAGATTGCATTGAATGTCTCAGTTTACGCTTGGTCAAATATCCTTAAGGATTAAACCAGTATCCTAGATTGTGTCTTATCCTTCCCAAGCACATAAAGTTGTGTGTTCTAGATGGAGGAACTAGTGATGATACACCCAGAGTACTCATAGTTGCACCTGTATCTCCTGTTTCTGTACGTCCTGGATTATGCAACATAACAGGTCCATTTTAAGGACAAAATGGTAATACAGTAGTGCCCTGCGAGGATCCATTTCTTTGCTGTTTATCACTCCTGTTTGCATCTCTGTGTCCAGTTGCAGGGGGTGCATTATATCTGAGCCTGTGGAAGGCTCTTCTCTGGTATCCTCCTATACTGACATGGGAGTCTGTGGTTTCCATAACACCTATGGAAGGATCATCTCTCACCTCCTTTCTCTCTTTCCTTTCTATCCACTTTTCTCTATGGGATGTTTTCCTTTTAGGTCACGAGATAAATAGTCAGTGTCATGAAAAGAGAATGGGATCCCTAACTTTTCTTCTGGGAGGGATGTGTTTCTTGGACTTCTGTATTAAAGTACGTTTTGGTAAGAGTTCAGGGAAATACACCTACAGTCAGCTAAATATCATGGGATAGGGAGGATTCAGAGGCACACATACTTTAATCTAGTTTTGATTCCAATCAACAGTCCACTTTATTGTCATGCAGAGATTCTGTAAAATATCTCCATGGATGCGTTTAATAGTGATTTCCCTTTTCCTGACCTTCCCAATTCAGTTACGCAGACCTGGACAAATCTCTGGTCACACACTGAGTTTACAAGGGCTAGTATCTTTTGACTCTTCAGCTCCTCTGGAACTGTGAGTTTCCCTAGGACATTTATTCAGGCCCTATTCTCTCCTGTCCAGACGTGCCTAAAATTACATTCCATCTAGGGACAGTCACAAAACCTGTTTCCCTACTATGGACAGGAATAACAGGCTATCAAATCTGTCCCTTGTCTTCTTCTAGTTAATCGTCCTCTTTTTGAACTTTGTTGGGACCTTCCTCCTTTGTAGGTGTGGGGTGCTTTAAGTCATGGGCTTGCTGCTGGAGAAATGCCTGTCACTTATCCTGCCCACTAGCCAGTCAGCTGCCTGTGTTCCTTGGGGTTTACCCAGCCAGTAAATCTACCACCACCCTTGGATAGCCAATCTGTTTTCTTCTGTAATATAAGTGGAACAATTACTTCAGCAGCAGGGGGACACTGTACAGCTTGAGTGGCTATGTAGTGCTCCGTGAGGCAGGTGACATCACCTAGGGTTTACTGTTTGGTGTCTGCAAATCCTGCCTTGTACAAATTTCTCCTTGACTATATGGTCTGCTGTCTGGGATCCCAAAGATTTTGGCTTTAACCAACAGCAGCAGACATATTTTAAGCCTTCAGAGAAACTCCCTCAGTCATGCTTTGCGGAGTAGCCCTGGTGGCAAAAACATTGATGGTAAGTATAGTCATTCAAAACTAGCTGCTCCAATATGGCTGCCTTTGCTTGTTTATAGATCTGAGCTACTATATTTTCAAATCCTCAGTATGCTGTTTAGGCTTCCCCAAAGAGGAATGGAGCAAGCCAGATCACTCACTGGACTGGAGGCCATTGAGAGGGCCACCCCAGTTCTGACACCACACTGTCAATTGCTTTTGGTTCCATCTCTCTAGGGGCCTTCAACTCATCTAAAATCACACCAGTCCATAAACTCTTAACATTTCTTGAATCTGTCAGTCCTTAAACTCCAGCACCTGAGGTCTCCTTGTTGATTTCTGAGAGGCAGACTGGTATGATGCTGTTTTTCCTCTAGCCTCCCCACATTTCCTCTCTGTTCTTTCTCCTTTATAGCTGGGGTTCTTTCTCTGTTGATCACACCTGTGAGTATATGTCTGCCTGTGGGAGCAGGTCTCCATGACAGGCAGTTCTGGCAATTGCATTGGGGTCTAGTCAGTCTGATTGCCTGTAAGCAGGAAAGATTATCCTCTCCCTTCTGCCCCTATGTTTTTTAGGGAGCCTAATATTGCTGCTAATCAGATAAAACCAGAGCTGTAGCTAGTGCTAAATTTAAAAAAAAAATCAGTGTAAATTAAGATACTTATAACATTAAAGGGAAAATATGGTACAATGTGACCCAAAAATAAACCTGTAAGGTCAGCAGGAAGTAGAGAACAAAACAGGCTAGATTACTTTACATTGATAAAGAGCTGAAAAAGTTGTTGCCTTTTTAAGAGCACCTGTTCTTTTGCAGCCCCAGGGAAGATTCACTTCATTTTCTAGGTATTAAAAAGCATGAAAGAAAACTGGAATGTTTTTCCCTTTTATAAAAGGTGTGGGCAGCAAGTAGAGCAAATGTAATCCTACTGATAAACAAGAAGTGCTGTGTAACCCACTGTATGATAATACAGTACGATCAACCTAAGATTAATATGGTAGTAGTTGGGAGTTGGTACTTTAGATTTAGGGCAAAATTCTGTGGTGCTGATGCAAGTAAAACTCCCACTGAAGGATTTTTCCTCTGTGTTAAATCAGTAGAATGCAACTCATGTTCTGTTGGACTAGATTAAATACTCCAGTGATAGAAGCAGAATTTTTCTGGAATGGGTGTGGTCCACTCAGATGTCATATTATTCAAAGAGTTAAGTAAGCATGACACATATCACTGTTTTTTACAAATCTGAATGGATTTAGTGGTGTGTGTGTGTACATTAGACTGGAATTACTCTTATGACTTTCATATCTGAAGATTTTCTGCCTGCTATAGATACACCAGACTAGTAAAAGTTCATAATGTTTTATGTAAGTTACTTGTCTTTTGCTGCCTGATGACTTCTCAGAGGAAGCAACAAGCTTGGTCCTAAAAGCATAAAGGAGCAGAATAGTTTAGCTTGTAAGTGCTTTGGGAAAGGGACCTTCTCATCCTCTCTGTAAGCCCCATGCTTGCTGATGGTGTTTAAAAAAAATTAATAAACAGTTGTGTCCCTTCCTTCAACCCTGAGTTTATGAAATGCTATACTTTTTGAGATAAGAAATGCCTCAGACCAGAACAAACAAAGAAGGAGTCCTGGGGCACTTTTAAAGACTAATAAATTTATTCATCACATAAGCTTGGGATTGTGCCCGCAAAAGTTTATGCAATAAATAAATTTGTCAGTCTTTTAAATAGTGTCCCAGGACTCCTTATTTGTTTTGCTGAAACAGACTAGCATGGCTATCCCTCTGGAACTTGCCTCAAACCAGGAATCTGTTAAAAAGAACCTATAGCTATTTTTTATTTGTAAACACATTTTCCATGGTAGCATGATTTGATTTTTCATTTTTAAAAATGTCATCTGTGTTAAGCAGAGCTGGAACCAAACTGTAAAGTTCAGCTCTAGATCCAACTTTTCCCCAAAATGTTTAAATCAAGGCCTTTTATAGAAATAGGCCTCCACCACAATGCTTAAATCCACACTCTCAAATCTTAAAGAGGTTCTGGTTTGGGCCTACCTGTTTTTCATAGCGTTACCTGTATTGCATTTGTGAAGCACTTGCCTTAGAATAATAGATCATCATCAGCTCCTGTTTCCAACTATAAGGTTGGGTAGAGCTGACTTCTGCCAGTTTCTTGGCTTGGGTAAACAGATAGAATGCCAGTCTATTTCTGAGACAGGGAACTGAGGCACAGAGAGGTGGGTGACTTGCCTAATATCACACAAGCAGTCTATAGCTCAGCAGGGGTGTGAACCAGGCTCTCATCTCCTAGGCTTGTACTCTAACCACCAGACCATCCTCCCTACCAAAATGACAGAGCACCGCTACAAAAATATAAATTGCAATCACAAATTTTCATGGAAGACAGCTGTAAATCTGAGTGTGCACACTGTAGCTCCTATGTAGAAAACTGATGTGTACATGAATAAATCTATTCTTTCAGTAAGTAATGGTTGCGTTTCTCACGGCCCTGGCTAGGCTGCCCTTTCTGACATCTTTTTTCTCAAGCCAGTAGGAAGACATGACTTCATCTAGGTGCATCCCATTCCCTTGGGGACCACAAATTACAACCTGCTTGTTGCAAACACTGGCTCTTCATCAGCCAGCAGTAGCAGCTGACAACTTCCCCTGCTCTTTCTTAGGGCAGATCTTCACTGGCCATTGTTTTCTGATCTTCTTGTTCTCAGCACTGGAAAAACAGTCACGTAACCATGATAGGTATCAAGGAGTCCACTCTTCACAGCGGTTAATCTGACTATTGTCTTTGCATATGCGTTAGGGTGCTCCTTATGTAAGCAATGGTGTTGGCTTTCCTGTTTAGTTACCTTAACAACTACCTGTTGATTTAAGATCATAACAAGCAACACATTGTAAACACAGAGGCATAAAGAAGCTTCATAAAAACAGTACAAGTATTTCCTAGTTCCCCACAGATATTTAAACTCTGAACCTGAGAATGAAGGGACCATTCTATTGGTTTATAATACCTGCAGATTCAGACCCAGATTAATCAATGAGTACTTGGTGCCCTTGTTTTAGGGGATCCCTAGTCACCTGTTTTTGTGGGTGGTGATGTGACGTAGCTAGCATACAGGGTTGCAAACTGCCCAGGTCTGGTCTGACTGACTCTCCATGATGATGCGGGGCTGTTAGGTCAACTGAGTGAGTGGCATTGTGACCTGGCACATGGAGTTCCAGTATCATTTGGGTTTGCTCTGGCCATTCCTTAGTCATTATGGTGAGAGAAAGGGGGGTTTCCAAGCCACATTTGAGTGGCTAAATTTCTATTGTGCACATAGCCCAAAATTATTTAATTTGGCACTGTATTCTTGCTTTCTGTAATGGAAAGAGTATTCTAGATTAATATGGTAGTTTCTATGTGTAAGACCTGTTCTACATTTACACTTTTCATGGGGGTGGATTTATGGCGTTGACCACAAAGCCCTTCCGGGATTGATTCAGTGGGTCTCCACTGCCTGCTCACTCAATCCTGTGGCATCAGTCTTGCTGCACCAATATAGCTGCAGGAGGACAGACATTCCCTAAGAATAGGCTAGCTCATTCTTCAAATAATTGTTTTAATATAATCCAGGGGATGCATAGTAAATCAAATAAATACAGAGTACAAGGGCAATATTACTATTTAACACCAATGGAAAATTAAAAGGATAATAGTACTTACTAGTAAAGAATTTAGTGCAGGGGTCTCAAACTGAAATCACCACGAGGGCTGCATGAGGACTAGTACATTAGCCTGAGGCCTGCACCACTGAAACCTTTTCATACAACAACATTGTGAATATCAATAATGATAGTGTAGTTGCAGGTCACAGGAAATAACTTTAGAGGCTGCAAGTTTGAGACCCCCTGATTTAGTGAAAATTATGTATCTTCAACAGGAGTAGCTCATTCTCCAGGGTCTATTGACTTAAAGTGGTGAGTTTGTGAAATGGAAGCTGAAATTAAACACTACCAAATTAATCCTATTTAAAGGCTACCAAACATCCATTAGATAGAAACAACCAGTTCAGTCCCTACAGGTGAAAAGCTGTGCAGTCTATATCAATATCCTGTGGCATAGAGTCCTCCAATAAGTTAAATTAACTGGAGATCCTTAAAGTGGCTTGTTATCTTCTGTATCAGGTGTGGCCAAACTGCTGCTCGGGAGCCGCATGTGGCTCTTGAATGAAAAAATGCAGCTCACAGAAAAACATCAGCAAATCAATTTAGGAAAGCAGCCTCAGCCTAGGAGTTTCAAATCTCCCACCCTGAGCATGCTCAGTGGGAGCCCCAGTGTGTGCCTAGCTGCTGGAGCGGCCAGGTAAGGGGGCCCTGGAGAGAGGAGGGTCAGTCCAGGGGTGCCAGTGTCAGGGCCTGGGGGTGAGAGAGGGGGTTGGGATGGCAAGGAGAAGTGGTGGCATGTTTAGATTTTCTTGTAGACCCTAATGCAGTTTACTTGTTAAATCGTGTTTTACAAGTCCTTCTAAACATAATGTTGAATACTAAGAAACGAAAAATATGAAGAAGATAGATACTATACAGCTATTTGCCTCAGTGCGGCTCTCGAAGATTTAATAATCAAATTGTGTGGCTCTTGAGTTCTATAAGTTTGGCCACCCCTGTTCTATATGGTCTGGCTCCAAGAGGGGAAAATCACAGACACTTTGCTAAGGGGTTATACAACTATTGTTGCTGAGCTGCACTAGTAGGTGGGTCTCTAAAACAGCAAGTATGCAAACGTTTTTGAAAGAGTATTTTGTTTGCCAGAACACAGGCTTTTAAAGAAGTCTCTAGCTGTTACAGGTGGGAAAAAGAAAACCTCAAAAATATGAACCTTGCTGATTCTAACAGAGCCTGGAGCAACAGTGCTGAGAGATGTGACATGAGCCATTCATTTCAGTGAACTGCTAACTCAGACTTCTAGTTATAATAAAACATTTGAATGTCAGCATTGTTAAATATTTCATTCCTCAGCTAAGAAAGAAGGAGGATCAGCGATCTAAACAAGTTCCTGTGAATGATGCCTTGCTTAAGGAAACGAGCTCAAGGCACCTAGCAAAGTGCAGGAACATATTCAATTCCTCAGCACAGACATTACACTCAACGAAGGCAGTAGAGCCTTGGCAGCTGCCCAGTGATTGAGATCTTGAACATGGCACAAGCTTTTATGAAAGGTGGTGGGGTTTTTTGTTTGGTTGGTTTTTAGTTGTGTTTTTGGCTACCCCCCCCTTTTTTTAAATGGTAGGTGTAGTTTGCAAGCACTATATTTCTTCAGTCTCACTTTGCTGGTGGGGCTGTGTGTGTTTGCCAAGAATAGGGTTACCAGAGGTCAGGCAAAAGGAGGACATGCCCTCCTTTTTACCTTCAGGTCCTCTGTCTGGTGGGCATTTTAAAAGACATGATTTTGTCTGGCTTTTTACCTGCAGGGGTTAAAGTATGCTGGAATACCACGGAATACCTTATTTTTAGGGGAAAGTGTTCCAGGGCTCCCTGAAACCAGAAGACTATTACATGAATCCTACATTTTCATAGAATCCTAGGGTTGGAAGGGACCTCATAGGTCATCTAGTCCAACCCCCTGCCAGAGGCAGGACCACTCCCACTTAAACCATCCCAGTCATGGTTTTGTCCAGCCGGGCCTTAAACACCTCCAAAGATGGAGATTCCACCACCACCTCCCTCCGCAGCTCATTCCAAGGCTTCACCACTCGCCTGGTAAAAAAGTTTTTTCTAATATCCAGCCTCGACCTCCCTAACCGCAACTTGAGACCATTTTCTCCATGTATCCTCCAATGTCCTCCTTTTTGTACTTCCCTCGCCTCCTTTCCAGGCTTTGGTATCTGGTAGCCCTAACCAGGAAGCTAAACAGCAGCTGTCATTCACTTGGGAAATCAAACGGCCCAGTAAACCCACAATTGTTTTTAAACCTTACACTTCTGATTGCGTGCAAACAATCATATCAGCCAGGTTGCCTATTTTCCCCCCACCATAGGGCTTACTGTCTCCCCCCAACCACAGGGGCATAGGAATGGGCTGCCTCGGGAGGTGGTGGGACCTCCCCCTTGGGTAGGTTACCAGATACCAAAGATTGGAAAGGAGGACATTGGAGGAATGTAGTATTAATGCAATATCTTTCTGGTTTTAGGGGACTCTGGAACACGTCCCCCTAAAAACAGGGTGTCTGGGAGCATGCCAGCATCCTTTAACCCCGCTCAGTAAAAAGCCAGACCAAATCGCGTCTTTTTAAAACGCCTGCTGGACGGGAGGGTAAAAAGGAGGACATCTGGTAACCCTATTCCTGGCCCACCGCAGCCCGAGACTGAGGAAATACCGGGCTTGCAAGTTGCAAACCCACCTCGCTGGCACCCCTGCTCTTGGGCGATATTTCAGGTGGGCTCGGAGTCAAGAGGCTGCAGGGAGGACTCAGCGGCAGGGGCTCTGCTTGCAGCAGAGGGCTGGAGGAGCCGGCCGCCTGACCTCCCTTCCCGCCCTGTGTGGCAGCCCTCAGAGAAGTTGGCCGGGGCGGGGCGGGCGCGCGCGGCAGGTGGAGGAGAGGGCGCGCGAGCGGGCGGTTGGGCGGGCGAGGTGCGCGCGCAGCCCCATTACCGTTCGGCCGGCGCGCGTGCCGCTTGTTGTGGCGGCGAGCCAAGCTCGACCCCTCGGCAGGCCCCGCCCCCGGCCGGCCCGGCGGGTAGGAAAGAGGCGGCGAGGCAACTCGACGTGTCCGGAAAGGTGCGCGGTGCGGGCGCCGCTTCCCCTTCGCTCCCGCGCCGCCGGCAGCATGCTGGACCCGTCCTCCAGCGAAGAGGAGTCGGACGAGCTGCAGGAGGAGGAGCGGCGGGAGGTGCTGGTGGCGGGCTCGCCCCGGGCCCCGCCGCCCGCCCCCCGCGGTAGGGAGCCGGGGCGCGCGGGCGGCCCTGGCCCTGGCCCTGGCCCTGGCCCTGGGAGGGCGGCGAGCCCCAGCCCGTCGGTGCGGAGCGAGGGCAGGGAGGAGCAGGAGCGGCTGCAGCAAGAGGAGCGGGAGAAGCGGCTCCGGCTGCAGCTCTACGTCTTCGTGGCGAGGTGCATCGCCTACCCCTTCAACGCCAAGCAGCCCACCGACATGGCCCGCCGGCAGCAGAAGGTGAGTGGCAATGCCAGGCGTGCCTGCCCCGCAGCCCGGGCGGCGGCTCGCTCTCCCCGCTCGCCGGCAGAGCCCGGGAGGCTGTTCAGGCTGGGCGCGTCTCCGCTTCCTGCAACAGGTCTCGGGCTCTCCCGCTGGCGTTTGTTTGCAGAGCCGCGGGCCGCCTGGGAGGCAGCCGTGCAGCGGGGTTATTAATTTCCACAGCCCTTTCAGCAAAGGAGAGCGGGGCGGTTTGGGGCAGGCTTGTTTTGGAGTCACACAGTCACTGAAGTAGCTTTCTAGTGCGTGGTTCTTTTAAGCGGCATGGCAATAGTGGGTGTAGAAAGGAAGAACGCAATCGTTTGGCAGGTAAGTTTTCAGGTGACAGTGAAGTCAGTCTTCAGCGTCAAATATGATACGCGGGATCGTTTTGTTGTAAAACAGAGACTTGCTAGAAGTGCTAGTCCAGCCTTGGCAGAGTATGATAGATGGTCTCCTTTGAGAGGCAAAACAGGCACTAAATTAACTGCACTCTGAAAGGCATTTGATACAAATAATAGTGTTTTGACTGTGGACACCTAAAGATAAATTGTGGAAATAATGCAAAGGGGAAATGCTTGTGAATAAGGCAATACAGTATATCTGTTTCGTTTCAGTGATTATTACTCAGTGCAGCCTCCAGAAACAGAGAGACAATGTGTTAACAATACAGGGAATCAGTAACATGTGGTTGTTTACCTTTTATTAAAGGCAGAGCAAAGTTTTACTTGCTGTACGGTTTATCGGGGGAGGCTGTCAGGATAGAATGCTATCCTATCCTATTAGATTCTTTCCTTGCTCAAAAAACACTCAATTATTGTGCAATTTATTTAAACATTTGAAATTTTTTTTTTTACTCGGTTCCATAAATAGCTCATAATCAGTTTCCAGAGGGACACTAAGCAAACTCCTGTTAATGACACCTTTAGAAGCTGGTGCAGGAGATCTCTGTAAGTTCAGTCTTCAGGCAGAATGCTTTAGATTCCAATTCCTGATCTTTTTTGAATATGTGAGGGCTGTTGGGAAAGAGGATTGTCTGGGATTTAATACAAACGTGCATCTTTATATACTTCAGAATTTATTTTTTATTTCACAAAATGAATTGAATTCTACTGTATTGTTTCTGATGGTGGAGCTGTTGTTACCAGGACTAGTAAACTGTTACATGAGTAAAACAAACAAGGTGTTTAAGGTTTTGGGGTATTATGCTGGGTGCCACTATGAATGTGACTGTACAGGTGATAGGAGGTTGTCTCAATGCAGTAGGCGCCAAAGTATCATGGTGGGAGTAACAGCAACAAAATAGCATCTTGTAATATTTTTATTACAGTTTGCTTATTTAAATTGAGAAAACCATAGTTAAGTTTCTTTCAAAAATGAGTGTCTAAAGTTAGACTCCTGGGTCTATAGTTAAGATGCAAATTAGTGGCCTGTTTTTGTGTTTTTGTTTCCCAAAAGTGCTAAGCATGCTAAGCAAAAGTGCTGCTCCTATTGACTTCAGCTCTTTAAATTCATTTGTGTTTGGTGGTATTGGTAGAAGGTAGAACCACGTACATGTTGTTAATACAGGTGTGTGAAAAAGAGCTTGAGGATTTCTGAGGTCAGTATAAAGCACTTATCAGTATTACAACCAGTGTAAAAGTATGACACTTGCTGGTTTAACTGTGTAGAGGCCCTTGAGCTGTAAATCGCTCAAACTGACATCTTACCTCACATGAAATGTTACTATCAGTAGTCATCACTTCTAAGTGACATTTGACATTCAGTGTGCAGTAACAAAAATGGAGCAAATTTTCATTAGTCTTAGGAATTTATCTGTGGAATTAGAATGTTTTTCAGGGGTGCTGGAACAGTTTTTATAGTCTGGTTGCTGAGAGCCATTGAACCAAAATGTAAACCCTTGCAAATTGTGGTGACAAAACTTTAGTGACCTCTCCAGTACTCTCCTCCCTATGGGACAGAATCCTCACCTGACTGCTCTGCCACAGGATAGAAACTCCAAGCTGCGCACCCCGATCTGGTGGGTGAAAAATGGGGGAATATAGGGCTCCATCAGCTGCACTTTAATTGAAAAAGAGCTGTATGTGCCTCATGAGCCATGGTTTGGCAACCCTGTGCATGTAATGGAAACCACTTCAATATAGGGGTGCAGCAACATCCTGCACACTCCTGGTTCCAGCACCTGTGTTTTTAATCAGGCTGAAAACCTTAGTGCTATTGTAAGAAGAAAAAAAAACAACAAAACTGTTTTTCAGTGTCCATAACTGCTAGAAGCAAGCAACTATCAGATGTTATAATAATCTAGTAAATGTAACATATTTAAAAATACTGTAGAGCTGCTCAGCTAAAATGTTTTGTTTACCACAAATTATCTGAATTGTAAACACACCTGTTTTTGGTACAAGCCTCGTAATCATTACCAGTGCTGTCTGGAACGTTACAGAAAGCAATACCCCACTTTGTAGTAGGGACAAATTTAAGATTTAGCCATTCACTCGGTAATTTCAAATTGCAGATCTATGCGAATCATTCATTTAACTTATTCATTACTTGGATTGTAATAGAAACCACAGTGTTCTAGGTGATTTGCAAACATAAAAATCATTGATCCTGCCAGAAACAAATCCCATAATTGAAAAAATCGGAAACTGGCTATTTCAAACTTAGCCTTTTTAAACTTCATATTATAATTAAATGAAGAGTAATGTTTGTCTAAATATTCTTTGAGGAGTCATTTTGACAACTTTCTTGGATTTTCTTTCTAGTCCACAAAATGTTTAGATATTTAGGCACTTGGAAGATCAAACATCTCCTAGAACTCTTTGGATATTGATAATTTATGTAATAACCAGAGCCACAAGACAGCTAGTTATGTTGCCACATTTAAAACAGAGTATTGGATAACCTTTATGAAAAGGCCATTGATCTCCTCCATATTTTATCATTTGGAAGATGCATTACAATGGGCTGCTTTTTTGTGTATGAGGCTAAATACTAGACAGTTTTGGCTGTATTTGTTGCTTTCTTCTGCTCGTACACAAGATGTTTCATTATACTTGTTAGCAATATATAGGGGTTTGCTTACCTTGCTATTTCTCTACCCCATGCTTTCTTCCTATGTTTCCCGTAACGCACTGTCTTTTGTTAGTGCATTGAGTAATCTCTTTCCGAGGGTTAGTCTTCACTGACCACAGTCATTTCATACTTCCTGATCAAGTGTTCTGTAGTATGAAGACCTGCTCAGTTGGTCAAGGAGTTCGGTCCTTGGGAACTGAAGGAGTGCAGAGTCAAAGGGAGGAACCCTCCCTTCCTTCGACTCAGCACAGTGGATGTGCTGAGAGTAGGGAGGTTGGAACGCAGATACACAAGTTATTTTAGTAACTTGCACATCTCCATCCAACTGCTACTGAAAAGTGCAGGCAGTGTAGCTCTGCCCTGAGACAAGGTACCTCGGGCAGCTTCACTTCCAGGTGAGTAGCTCTGTTTTGCATTCCCATGTCATGTTTGGAGAATTTTCTGACTTTTGGTCTTGTATGCCTTAGATAATGGGGTGTGTAAAAAAACCAACAAGGTTTTCACAAATGAGCATCCTGCTGTGCAAAGCTCCACAGCTAGTATATCCTGGGCGGCATGTATGTAAAATCCTGCCAATGCACCTGAGCTCTGACTGAGAGAGTCATAGATTTTAAGGTTAGCAGGAATGACTGGTGATTAAAAACCAGTCATCTTCTCATTTTACAAATGAGGAATAGGCAATCTAAGTGATTTATCTCAGGCCAGACAGGAAATCTGTGATGGTATTTTAAAATGAGCCAAGATCTCCAAAGTCCCAGTACAGTTCCTCAAACGCAAGACTGCCCTTCCTACCAAATCAACTGTTTAAAGTCTTATTTGTGTTCATTTAATCTTTGAACTCTTTTACAGAGCCTTTGTATTATTTGTAATGACGATTTCTGTGGCCCTTTCCCTAGGGAACTGGACTGAGACCATCTCAGTGAATCGTAGATACTGGAAGGGACCTGAGAGGTCATCAAGTTCAGTCCCCTACAGTCATGGCAGGACCAAGTACCCTCTTACACCATCCCTGACCAGTGGTGTTGTCTAACCTGCGCTTAACTTCCAAAGGTGGAGATTCTACAACCTGCCAGGGTAACTTGTTCCAATGGTTAATCACCCTGATAGTTAGGATTTTTTTTTCCTACTGTCCAACTGAAACCTCCCTTGCCATAAATTAAGCCCATTGCTGCTTGTCCTGTCCTATCAGCAGTCAAGGAGAACAGTTTTTCTCCCTCCTCCTTGTGACAACCTATTAGGTACTGAAAGCTGTTATCATGTGTCCTCTGTCTCTTTTTCTAGACTGAACAAACCCAGCTCTTTCAGTCTTTCCCCATAAGTCAGGTGTTCCAGACCTCTAATCATTTGTGTTGCTCATCGTGTCTAATGTAAATCACTAAGTAGTTCATTTGGTGTCCACTTGTGGTCACTAGTGATTAGGGAAGGTTTAAATCAATAATCTGTCTACATATGAAAAACTTCAGATACTAGCACCATCTCCGGTCTACCCTGTTGACCAGAGCTTTTGAAGGTGTGCACTCTTGGGGATCTTCTTGCTTGTAGGCTTTTAGCAATCTTGAATAAAAACTAAAAATAGCTCAAATAATTTATTGGGCTTTGATAATTTGCACGAAAAAATAAAATTCGGTATTAGTATGTTGCTAAGCAAATGCTGTGAGATGTGCCAGACTGTTTGGTTCTTTCTGTAATGTGGAATATATTATCAAATAGGGAACATGCTGGAAACCACAACTACAACCGCAGTTTGAAGAGAAACAGTGTCTGAGGAGATGGCCTCCCCCGCAACCAGTGCATTGAAACTTTTTCTGTGGTAACTAGAGACCACAGTGACTGATCGGGGGTTGGACTAGATGACCTCGTGGGGTCCCTTCCAACCCTATGATTCTATGATTTTATAGGCTGATCTGTATTAATGAACTTAACTTTTTTTTTAAAGTGTGATTTGTGTTTACTTTCTTTCTCCCTGTGCAATAGGAAATGAGTTGAGCTGATTTATGATGAAAAGGAAACAAAAAGTAAAATTATTAAAGTGTTTTATACAAGAACTTCCATATTGGAGCAGACTCGTGGTTCATCTAATCTACAAACCTGTTTTGGATTGTATAATTTACTATAATCTCAAAAGTTTAATAGAAAAATACTGGCCCATTTTAAGGTGCTGAGTCCCTGTACTCCATTCAATGTCAGTAAGATCTTCCTTTTGCTTGAGGCAATGGTTTAAATAATGGTCAAATGTTCTGAAATGGTTAAAGCCTTAAGTTGGAGGCTCTCTAGCACAGATGCGTAGGAAGCCATCAGGGATCAGGGTAGGGGTGCAGCCTTTGCTAGGAGTGCTGAATGTATTCCATACATAATCTGTCATGTGAGTGTACGTGCTTAGTGGTGAAAAACATTCTGAATAAACATTAGGGTAGATCTTGCCAAATTTACTGTGGAAGAGGAAATGAAAAGATGCGGTAGTAGTGGTCGCAGTCTATTGTTGCCTATCAATGTATGCACCACTGTTGTGGCCTTTGAGCATCTTCAAGTATTTACGGATTATTGTCACCCCCCCCCCCCCCACTGGGGGGGGAGGGCGGGGTGGGGATCTTGACTTTTACAGATGTGGAACTGAAGACAGTGAGATCAAGTGGCTTTTTTTTTCAGCGGCTCCAGAGCTGGGTACAGGCCTTCTGACTATAAATGTGGTGACTGTTCTCCATGACAATATAGAAAAGCCTCTTGGATCCCCTCTGTTCACAGCCAGTCAGGATTCTGCTACGGTGGAGCCTTTTCCTGTCTGGGTCTCCACACTACCTGTAGCCAGCTCCCAAATCTGGGGGCAGAGGGTCTGACCCCTGCTGTCTGGTCTCCCTTGGTGGGGTGTTCCTCGCTCCTTGAGGGTCCCAGCAGTCCCAATCAGCAGTGATGCTCAGCCAGTGTAGAAGTCAGAGAGTTTATTAGCAATCCAGTTTTACAGCATCTAGGACAGTTGGCTTTCAGATTAAACAGGAAGTATAGTAGTAAACCCCCTGGACAAGCCCCCCCAGACATCCTGCCTCTGAGTCCTGTTTCCCTATTTCCCCTCCTCCTCTCTCAGCCCTTTGTTCTCCTCCTGCCAGCTGCCCCTGGTCTAAACCAGCCACAACCTATCACACTCACAGGGGGTCCAGGTAAGGTCTGACTAAAGCCCCTTTCCCCCTAGTGGTACCAATAGTTATCACACCCCCCCATGTCCCATCACCAGCATGCCCTTGTCCCACCACCAAATACAGGAACAGAAAAGAAGAACATTTGGGTTATCGCCCCTGGCATCCCACAGTAGCCAAGACGTTTTCTTACTCCATCACATCTACATCCTGAAAGCCATCTTTCCAATAGATATTTTTGCAAACACTTGACTATAAGCTTCTCCTGACATTTTGGACTGCTGATGTGTCACCAGTCATGTAAAGTGTATTGAATTTAGCTTTCCATTTACTGTGAGCAATGAAGCCTAGTCTAAAACAAGATGTGGTGATTTTTTTTTTTTTTTTTTGTGGGGTGTGGTGGGTGTGTTTTTGTTCCTGAGAATGTAATGACATATATTCTGGTACCTTTCCTTATCTGTCCCTCCCCCTGTTCCCTTACCACCCAAAACACAACTGAATGAATTTTTATTCAGACCAATAATTGAATAAAGTGTGTAAACTGTTTTCAGTCTAGAAAGAGTTTTGTTTTTGAAAATGCACACTCTGAGGTTGAGGATTAGATTGCTCCTGGTGATTACTTTTTGTACTACTTCAGTGGTGAAAGATTGTGTGACAGTTTAAGTGCTCAATTTTATTCATGGGCTTACATGCCTGAGGAGTGATCTCTGTCTGGATGATGCATCAGGAGGAAGGTTCCTGAGTAAACAGAAGGCAGTAAAGTGGTAACATTCAGTGCCTGAAAGGATATCAAACCATGACTTTGTTTCTTGCATCTTTGTAATTTTACTTTAATAATCGACATGTACATACAGGAAACTTCTAAGAATGTGGGAAGAATTTTTTTTAAAAGCCTTATCAAAACAAAGGAAAGAAATACAGTATTCCAAAGCAGGATATGAAGTCATACAACAAGAGTTAACAACTTTAACTGATTATAATGACACTATTTTAGTTGGCTGTTTTTAAAACCAAAATTAAATCAGTCTAATGTCTGAATCAGAACAATCAAAAAAAACTTCAAATGATATGAGTGACATTTTATATTTTTCTTTTTTGAATTAAGAGGCTGGGAAGATAACTGAACATGAGTACATCAGAAACACAGATTACTCAATGCGGGGAACATGGAATTCAGTAATTTATTCTCATCTGAATCCCATGAGTTGCCTTCCCCCAGCTTTTCATTTTTCTTAGATTTTATCAATAATAGAAAAGTTTGTAATGAATTATAATACAAATCTTCAAGCAAACATCAGGAAAAACCTAGCAACAAACACAACCATGGTGTCAATCCCCAGGGAACAAACTGTATTGTCAGATTTTTACATTTAGATCTTTTGGCCAAGCAATATCTGAAACTACATTTGTTTCTTTCCCTCTCATGCAAACTGATGCTTCTAGGCTTCCTTCATATGATGATCTCAGACCAAAGTAAAGGTAAATGTGAAAGTACACCACAAAGCCAATTTCGATGCTGATTGAAGAGGTAATTCAGAGAAAGAAGTACATTGCAATGAGTTCTCATGTTCCCTGCCAAGGGAGATCAAACTTAATCAGAAATGGTTTCTATCAAGAGAGGTAAAATGCAACATTGATCTTCTTCCTCAGTACCCTCAGGGGGAGCTAGCATTCCCAAATTATAGCGCTTAAAATGATTTTCCACCATGTCTTTATTTTTGATGAAATTGAGGCTTATCCTTTACAAGCAACTCAAGGCCCCATCTCGATGGGCAAGATGTTTGTTTACTTTCAGCCATCGTAGATAGATCCAGTTAGTATACTGTGATTCGATAAGCCCTTTGAATGCCCAAGCTGCAGGCTTCACGTGTTTAAAGACGTTTCAATTGTGTTGTGCTAACATTATTGAAAAATTCATTGTTTTTGTGGATCAAAAAAGACATTGGGGTATTAGAATTTATAAGACTTGTCTGTGCTAGTAACTTTATCCATTCAGGGTGACGGATATTGAGGTTGAGAAAATACTGAAAGCTGTTTAATCGCATTTGGAGCCAGTGACAACCAAGCAATGCCCAGCCCAATTCAGAGAATGATGATTAAAGCACAACTTAGTTAAAATTGCTCTCCTCTTCAATGAGCTCAACAGCAGTCATGTGTGGCTTGGTCAGCAGTTTGTAATAGTCTTAAGTGCTGGGGCTCAAAACATCGCTAACGTATCAAATGCTAAGAATGAGAGGCCTGACTAGCTAGGAGGTTGGCAACTATTTTATGTCTTGCTTTCACAATTATGTCTGTCTTGCAGGCTTTTTATTTTGGTCATTTTTCTTCCTTTTTAACTCCTGTGGTTTGTTGGTTTGTTTTTCTCTCCCCCCTCCCCCCCCAACTCATCAGCTCAGTTTGCTTTAGCTAACACCCTGTTCTGAGCAGGGCTGGGGAATAAAAAATGCCATGGGGTTTATTACAGGTGGCTGATCAAAGTACCATCAGGAAAAGAGACAGGGAACCCAGCTTGTTAGTTTCTGCAGGGCCAGTGAGAGGGAGAGCTGCCTTGCTCTTTGTCTATGTTCAGAAGGCTATTCCTTCCTTTCTGTTGTTTTGTGTGTGCATGGAGAGCACATGCACTTCCTCTCTTGCCACAACAGACTACCAGATGCTAGGGGAAGCTTGGGTGCTGCGTTCTATTCTCCTTGCATCTCTTTCAGTTTTCTTTGGTAGGGCTTAACTGAAGATGGGGCGTGTGTGTATTTGGGGGGGAGGAGGAGATGCCAGCTCTGAAACAGTCAAACAATGTTTCTATTTGCAATTTAAACAAAAATTTGTTTTGTACTGTATTTAATTATAGAAGACTATTGTCAACCAGAAACATTTGTTGAATGTCATTTGACTAATTTCACGTGTATTTATTGAATACTATATTTGCTAAATAATATTTGACCAGCTTTTTTTTAAAAAAAAAAAAAAGCAATATATTCTGGTGCACGACTAGCTAGGTACCCTGCCATCTGTCTTTTGATAGGCCTTTTTTCCCCTTCCTGGCTTCACTCCGTTCTTCCATAATAGACCCTCTTCATTCTTAGGGTTCCTGACTTTTTTCTTTCAGTTTTTGTTTTAACTGAAACACATTGATTTAACTGCATATGATGCTCTCTGCCACCTCTCCCCATGCATTAAAATCCACATTTATGCAATAAAACTATATGTAAGGGCTTGTCATACAAATCAGTAATGCAGGCTATGCAAGTGGCAGAGCACAAAGCTCTGGTAGTCCCCGAGTCAATCCAAGTGGTCCCAAGATGCACAAAGACAGAGGAGGTCACAAGCGCATATATGCTTTATTACCTTATAGAGATCTCGTGGAGCTAGCCCCCCGAGGGGTACAGTACAGCGGGTTTTATAGTACAGCCTACAGGAAAAGGGGTAAGGCGGGCACAGAGCCAATCATAATTCAGGGTCGGGGGCTGTATACCTTATACGTCTGGTCACCTCACCTGGTCAGGGAAGGGTTGTTTCCTTATATGGTGCATCACCTCATCTGATGCTTTGGGGCCCATGTGACTGACCCGGAGAGAGTGAGGACAGGTGAGATGTGACTACCCTGGGTCCCTGAAATGGTGTCTCAGGACCCAAAATGGAGTCTGGTGACTCATGCTAACCCCTTCAATCCGCCCTTTCATGGGGCCTCCACGTAGGAGGTCCAGTGACTTAGGGACGTCAGTTCGAGGAAGCGGGTGCCCTGTTGTCCGTTGGCATGGGTGAGGTAACTAAGTCTGCGGTGGTGAGAGTGGTGAGAGCTCACGCCCCTCCGCAAGGTGCTGACCATCTCCCAAAAGAGACCACAGCAGCACTGGTGGAGGCATAAGGCACCCACCAGGAAAAATACAATGCCAAGGAGAGAAAAGAGCAAGGTGCGGAGCCAAGCGGCGGATGGCAGCCAGGAAGTAAGCCAGTCCCACCAGTGTTGTTCAGTGTGCTCAGTTAGACCTTGCTCCACTCTGCGGAGGTCCTTCAGGCTTGCTTAAATAGCCTGAGAATTATCAGAGAGATTGAAACAACACAGCCCCTCAAATTCATGGCATCCATGTCCAGTTTTAAGGAGTAAATAGTCCAGAGTGAGACGGGTCTGTAGTACCGCCTGGCGGAGCTGGGCTTGTTCATCCTTAAGGGCAGCAATCATGTGGGAGGTTAGATTAACAGATTTATCTAAGGCACATAGAATCTTTCGTAGATCTAAATAAGCGGCTTCAGCCAGGGCAGGGGTTCCTACCAGGGAAATACCTAAAGCAATAACTTCAGAATGTGAAAGGAGATCAACCCAGCTATCACAATCAGTGGGGAGCGACCGCCTGTGTCTTTGTGGAAGAAATCGGTGCTCCAGTTGGGGGAGGGCATAGAGTGGTGTAAGCCTACCAAAGGCGCAAGGCCCTCCAGTGGAATTGGCTGGGATATAAGAAAAAGAAAAATTACCACAAATCATAAACCACCCCCAGGGTAATAAAAGGGGAGCATATACAAAAGAGTATTCTACTATAAGGGAACAGTTAAGGCCAAAAGGGAGGGGGGAACATTGGCTTACCAAGCAACCAACCCATTTAACACATTCCATGGCAGACAAGCTTCCTAAAAGTTTAAGCTTGTACTGTTTCTGATTAGTCCAAGGAGAAGGGTGGGTCAATGCATCCATAATGATTGCATCAACCTGAGTGACTTTTTCTGTAAACCGGAAAACATGAAATTTAGTGATATTAACAATGTCACTGAAGAAAACAGGAACACCAATGAAACAGGTTTGGATCTGGTTTGCTATAGTGAGTCGGTCAGCAACACAGAAGGAAGTAGAGTTAACAGCAGCTTCCATCAGGTTGACAAAGGTGTTCTCTCCCCAGTTAGGCAATGGTTTAGTCCATTTGGTGTGCACCCCCCTTTGTACAGCTCCAAACAGCAGAAGGAGTCTAATAAATTTCAGGGGCGCCATTTCGTTGGTTAACCTGCCAGGTGCTACAGGTCCTGCTTTGCTCCGGTATTGGGGGAGCGTTGGTTAGCCCCTCCCTCAGCAGAGGGGTGCCTGTCATCTGCTTCTCGTCCTGGAATCGCAGGAACAAGTTTCAGGTGGCTGGTGTGGATCCAGTGGGGCCTCCTGGCTATCTTTACAGCAGAATGGGTAGCGAGTAGAGTCTGGAAAGGGCCTTCCCAGTGGGGCTGCAGGCAGTGCTTTCTGCGATGTGACCGGATCAGGACCCAATCTTCAGGCTGTATCTTGTGGAGGGGGACATCTAGTGGTGGTGTCTGGTGGTAGATCGCTTTCTCCCATGCCCGGCGAATCATCTTCTGTGCCTGTAAGGCGTACTGCACCAGGTCTTCATCCCCTCCCAAGAGGGAAGCGTGTGCTGGCTGCAAATGAGGGCTGGGAAAAGGAAATCTGAAAACTATTTCGTAAGGAGAAAGTTTGGTGGTGGCCCGAGGCTGGGTACGGATGTACATAAGGGCCAACGGTAAAACCTCAGTCCATTTACGGCCAGTTTCAGCACATATTTTAGCTAACAAAGTTTTCAGAGTCCTATTCATACGTTCAACCCGTCCCGCTGATGCAGGGTGATGGGAGGTGTGCATTTTCCATTGGAAACCCAAGGTTTTTCCCAATTCCTGAATTATTTTGCTGGTAAAGTGGTAACCCTGATCACTGTCAATTCCCAAAGGGACCTCAAAGCGAGGGATAAGATCTTTCAGTAGGAGTTTCACAACGGCAGCTGAGTCAGCTCACCCTGTTGCTTCAGCTTCTACGTACCCTGAGAGTTGGTCAACCACTACCAGTAGATGTTTCTTCCCTTGTGCAGGGGGCATGTTGGCGAAATCAATCTGCAAGAACTGGAAAGGAGCTACCGCCCAAGGTCGCCCCCCCCCCTTTTCCCTCCCCTCTTCTTGTATCGCTGCGTGTCCTGGGTTATGCTGGGCACAGGTGGTGCACTGTCGTGTAATGCTAGCTGCAATGGCCGTAATGCCTGGCGCACGCCAATGCTTGTTGATTCTCTCAGCCACCCCCCTCGAGCCTGGATGGCCCAGCTGATGGGTCATTTGGGCAGGTGCTGGAAGAAAGGCCTTGGGGGCCATCGGGCAGCCATCTTTTGAGTGCCAGATGCCTTCTGGGGAGCAGTAGGCTCCCATAGATTGCCAAAGGTGGAGTTCTGCATCAGGGACCTCAGAGTACAGTGATGTAAAGAAATCAGTACTAGGCGGGTCTGGAGCAAGGGGAGCAATGGGGACAGTGGAGAGGCTGCTCGTAGCTGCTGCTTTGGCAGCCGTGTCAGTGATGGCATTCCCACGGGCAAGATCGTCAGTACCATGGGTGTGGGCGTGACAGTGTAGGACAGCAACTTGTGAGGGTAAAGTGAGGGCCTGTAAAAGGTCTTGTACCTGGGCCGAGTTAGCGATAGGGCGTCCAGAGCTGGTGAGGAAACCATGAGTGGCCCATAAGGCACCGGTGTCGTGGGCAATGCCATGGGCATAGTTGGAGTCAGTATAGATATTAGCGGTCTTTCCTTTAGCGAGCTCACAAGCGTGTGCAAGGGCATGGAGCTCAGCTTTCTGGGCAGACCAGTCACGTGGAAGGGGCCCAGAAAGAAGGCAAGATTGTAGTGTACAGACCGCGAATCCGGCGCAGCGGCGTCCGTCGACAATGGAGGCAGAGCTCTCAGTGAACAGGGTGAAGTCAGGTTCAGCGAGAGGAACATTGGAGGCTGCATGGGGAACAGAAAAATGATTCTGTAAGTCCTCAGAGCAGGAGTGGGTGGGGGAACCAGGGGGCTCCAGGGAGTCAGGCAGCAGGGCTGCAGGGTTGAGAGCTGAACAGGACTCAAGGATGATGTCAGGAGCATGGAGCACTTCCAGCTCCATGCGAGTGAGTCTGGCAGCAGAGAGATGGGCAAGGACTTGTGTTGTAACATAGGAATAAATGTGATGTGGCAGTTGCACCACAATGGGGTGCCGAAGTGTAAGAGAGCGGATTCCAGGGAGAACAGCAGGTAAGCCGGCCAGCGCCCGGAGGCATGGAGCCAAACCCAAAATGACTGGGTCAAAAGGGCTAGAATAATAGCTGATGGGCCAGGGCTGGTCGCCGTATGGTTGCGCGAGAACAGCCTTAATGAAGGAAGGGCCTGCGTCTGCATACAAAAGAAAAGGCTTACCGTAGTCGAGCAGGTGCAGAACAGAGAGCTTGCTTGAGCAAGTTGAAGGTGTTTTCAGCATCAGGTGACCATCGGAATGGAAGGCTTTCCTTTCAGAGAAGCAAGTGCAGTGGACGTCAAAGAGTGGAGACATCACGTATCCACGGGCGGCAAAAAGTAATGAGACCCAGAAATGTATGTAGGTTTCGCTCAGAGTTAGGGGTAGGAAACCTGTCAATGGCTGCAATACGATCAGGAGACAAGCGAACTGTCTGAAAGGAAAGCAATTGCCCAAGGTATAAGATCTCAGGAAGGGCGAACTGGAGTTTCCTAAGGGATACCCGGAAACCCAATCAGCAAGGAAAGTGAGAAGCGAAAGAGTGTCACAGCAGCAGGCTGTCTGAGATGGGGAGGCCAGTAAGAGGTCATCAGTGTACTGGAGAAGGGCGCTGCCTTCCTTGGGGTGCCAGTCCAGCAGGGCTTCGGCTAGAGCTGAGGTAAAGATGGCCAGGGAGGAGGTTAGCCCCTGTGGCAACCGAGTCCATTGGAGTTGGGTGGTACGGCCATCACGGAATGTCCACGTGAAAGCAAAGAGTGGTTGTGAGTCTGGGTGTAAAGGAGTAGTAAAGAAGGCGGAGACTAGATCAAGGACAGAGAAGTGTGTAGCAGAGGGAGGAATCAGAGTCCAGATAGTGACAGGATCGGGGACAATGGGGGTAAGAGGAGCCACGATCTCGTTAATGGCTCGGAGATCCCTTACCAAGCGATACTGTACAGGCTGGCCAGGCTCAGCACGTTTGGGAATGAGCAGCAGTGGAGTGTTGTAGGGAGAGTGGCATTGTACCAGGATGCCCTCACGCATAAGGTTCAGTATTTGCGGTGTGGCACCCTCCACTCGGTCACGAGGGATGGAGTATTGCCTCACGCAAGGAGTCCTGGAACTGCGTAGGGCTGTCCTGACCAGGGCACAGGAACGGAGGCGCCCAACTCCCTCCTGGTATTCTGCCCAAACTGTGAGAGGAGCTTCCTTGAGCTCCTGCGGGATGGTGGGGGACCCTTCCGGTGCTTCCTGCAAGGTGGCTATTAGATCGGGGACCCTGTCTTCGGGGATCTTGAGAGTAATACCCTCAGGGGACAAGTGGATGGTGGCCCTCCACTTACAGAGGAGATCCCTGTCCAGGAGAGGCATGGGTGCACTAGGTAGGAGGAGGAATGCGTGTTCATCCCCCAGCGGCCCACACTGGACCTGGGTGGGGTGTAAAAAGGGGGCTGAATGCTGCTGCCCCTCCACTCCCTGGAAGGAAAGTTACTCAGCAGAGATTGGGGCCACGGGCGTGCAGAGGGTGGAAATGGCTGCTCCGGTGTCAGAGGAAATCGATAGGCTGGCCATCCACTTTCAGGGTGACTTAGAGCTAAAAGTTCGGCTGGGTCCCCCGTGTATTCCTAGTCGTCCCAGGAGGGAACAGGGTCTGCCTGCTACCCAGAGACTTGCGGGGCTAGTCCTGAGTACGTGTCTCTGTCTCTGGGTCTGGAGTTTGGCTGGCGTTCCCGGCCAGCGTAATGGTCAGCCCATGAGTTAGGGCAGTCACGTTTGAAATGACTGTGCCCACCGCAGCCAAAACATGCGGGTTGTGAATGGTTCGGGGTCCTAGGGTGGCCATAAGCAAGAACAGGGTCTGGAGATGGCGGAGTGTGGTGGTAACGTGTGTGTGGGTTGCGTATAGGGGCGGGTGCCCCTTGCTTACCCACAGCCGCCAGGGCTAGCAGAGCACCCGTGGTCTTGTCCTCCGATTTCTCCTTCTTTTCCAAGCGCCTGTTGTAGAGGTGAACAGCTATGGCCAGCACTTTGGTGATGGTTTCTCTGGACCAGCCTGGAATGCTCCGCTCGAAGTATTCCCGAATATCTTTACTGCTGCCCCTGACAAAATAACTCACCAAAAGAGAAGCCTGTTGTGGCTGGTCAGTATCTACCCCAGCTCACCTGTGGAGGGCCGCCTTTAACCGTTGTAGGTAATCCTCAGGGTGTTCATCAGGTTTTTGCACTGTGGCTTCCACCTTATTCCAATTTAGAGTTTGCTGGCTGCTCCTATGGAGGGCCTCTATCAAAGTGTCCCTGGCGGCTACTATCTTTTTAAAATCGTCATCTTTCTGTGGGTCCCATCCCTTGTCAGTGAGGGGCCACTCAGCACGCCCATTCTCGGTGCCAATCTGGGCTGCCAGTTCCTTTATTTTGCTCCTTTCAGCCTCCGTAAAGAGGACCTCCAAGAGCTGATTACAGTCTGCCCACATAGGATTATAAGCTGTAAAAATTCCTTCAACCATATGCCGCGCTTTTTCGGCATTATCACGCAAGCATAGTATCTGGTTTTGCCATTGAAGTAAGTCGAGGGCAGCCCAGGGTTGGTGAACCCTGGTCATAGTAATAGAGTCGTCCTGCTGTACGACTGGGTAGACTCTGAGAGGCGCCATCATGTTATTGGGGTCAGGTGTTTGCACAGAGTTCTTAGGGGCAGGTAGGGCTGCCCTCTGGGCTTTGCTACGAGTAACACGTCCAGTTCCTACTGTCTCTATGGTCTCTGCTGTTCCTGCCTGGGAGGTCGGGGATTCCCCTCCCTGGGTTGGGTTGAGGTCTGGACCAACAGCCCAACCCCCCCCCCCTGCATGATCGTGAACCGGGGGAACCCCCCTTCCCCGTGCTCGGTCAGATTGTCCTGTCACCCAAAGCTCGTCATCATCATACGCCGGAGGCGCAGAAGCGGTCAAGGCACAAACGGTCGAGGTGGCCCTCTTAGGGGGCAAATGCTTACACACAGCCTCATACCAGACATCATAATAGTCCATATGCCCCAGGAACGAATTTGACAATATTTCCCCGAGATAAGTCACCTTGTTTCATATCGAAAGTGCCCATAGGGGGCCATTGCAAAGCAGAATTTCTACGAGTACAGCTTGGTCACTCAAGAATACACAGCTTGGCAGCCTTTTTCTTGTCCAGTCCCTTTCCTCCCAATTCCTTCCAGTGTTTCAAAGTCCAGTCCAATAGACTGTCTGGAATTACCTTAGTTTCCCCCTGACCCATAATGAGATCGTGATACAGACTTCCAAGTTCAGGGGCTCTTGCCCGTCAGCTCACCCCCTCTTTCTTGAAGTTTGAAAATGACCTTTCCCACCCCCCAGGTTCAGGCTCAAGGGCTCTTGTCTGTCGACTGACCCTCTCTTGCTGGTACCTCAAAAATCCCCCAGGTTCGGCTCAGGGGCTCTTGCTCGTCAGCTCACCCCCTCTTGCTCGGAACCCCAACAACAAGAAAATCACCCTTCTCGGGTTCAAGGGCTATTTGCCAGTCAGGCTCACCCTGTCTTACCTGTTCCCCAGTGATGTCCTCTGCTCGGGAAATCAGTTTTTTCCAGCTGGAACCCTTAGCTACCGGCCAGGAGAAGCAAAAGACCCGGTGGTCCAAAACAGGACTGTTTGCCGGCAGCGGGTGTTTGGCTTCTCGCAGCTCTCACCTTGCTATCCTGGACAAGCCCCCAGTTGTTAGGGCACAAAGCTCTGGTAGTCCCTGAGTCAATCCAAGTGGTCCCAAGACACACAAAGACAAAGGAGGTCACAAGCACATGTATGCTTTATTACTTTACAGAGATCTCGTGGAGCTAGCACCCCAAGGGGTACAGTACAGCAGGTTTTATAGTACAGCATACAGGAAAATGGGTAAGGCGGGCACAGAGCCAATCATAATTCAAGGTTGGGGGCTGTGTACCTTATATGTCTGGTCACCTCACCTGGTCAGGGAAGGGTTGTTTCCTTATATGGTGCATCACCTCATCCAATGCTTCGGGGCCTGTGTGACTGACCCGGAGATGGTGAGGGGAGATGTGACTACCCTGG
Source organism: Podocnemis expansa (assembly GCA_007922195.1). Classification (NCBI taxonomy): domain Eukaryota; kingdom Metazoa; phylum Chordata; order Testudines; family Podocnemididae; genus Podocnemis; species Podocnemis expansa. Next base: position 12,260,053 of record ML682013.1, read on the forward strand.
GTCCCTGAAATGGTGTCTCAGGACCCAAAATGGAGTCTGGTGACTCATGCTAACCCCTTCACAGGTGTGATTTCTAAAGCAAACTGACATGTTGCTGGGTGTAGACCTTGTTGGTGTGCATGGAAGATTGCCTAGTTAGCATAGCACTATGTTAAAGCTATGTTCCATAGTATATACTACAATATGTAATCTAATGAGTAATGTATTATACACTTTAAATTGCATTAAAGTACAGAGAAAGAGTGAACCTTTTCCCCAAGCCAGATTTTTTGGAAAGCAATATAAAACTCAACTGCTAAAAATAAAACCCGAAAAAAAATTTAATACACTACGACTAGGGCTTCTTTTTTTCAGTGTTTATCTCTGTCTGAGGTTTCCTTCAGTGTATGATTCCTCACTTTCTCTGTATCGCTCCAGAGTCCAGACATTGTGTGATCTACTTGTCTGCCTCTATTTTCTCCCTTTTCACCTTCTACTTCTTTCTACAATACAGCTGTCTTTTCTAAGTTAAATCATCTTTTCCTCTTGCTCACTCTGTCTCATCCATGCACACACTTGTAAGCCTTGGAAGCTTTAGCAGAGAGCTTGCAACTGGAGGATTCAACTTACTAGCCATATCCTGATTCAAAGGGGGATGGGGTGGGGCGTGGGAATGCTGTCTGGAGACAACACACAGAGGTGAAGTAAAAGGATTAGACTAATGAATTTGACTTTGTTCTGGGGTTCTGTAGTATGATGCTCAAGCTAGCGTGTCTAACAGGTTTTTAACCACAGTCCAGTTTGGGCTTCTGGAAGAGAAAACCGCATTCTCTTCCCTCACCTTCCAGTCCACCCTCATAGTCTCTTGTTTTAGAAGGGAATGTGGAAATTTTCTTCGCAGTGCAACGCCTCTTGGTTGTTGTAATGGGCTTTGGTCTACTACTCCAACCACAGATTAATTTTTTTCTGGCTACTTCACGAAGATGCTTGCGCTAAATGACCTTTCCCTCAATTTCTGTTGTGGGTAGTCCTTGTTTGTGACTAGTTCTAGTGCCTGCTTATGCCTGGAAATGCTAGCAGCAAATTGAAATTGATCAAATTCTTGTTATTCTCACTTATTCCCACAGTTGCCTGACTAGCAGCTGTGAGAAAGGGATGGACTCTGGCCAGCTCTCTCCCTGTTGCTGCTTAAGAGGGGAAGTGTGAGGAGCCATAGAATAGTCTGCAGTGCACCAGATTGCATCGGTTTTGCTCAAGTTCACAGTTCAAAGGTTGTCTTGCTTGCCAGAAGGGTAGAAGCTTTTTTTGTTTATAACATGTAGATTCTGTTGAAGTTGATGATACTTGCCTGGAAGAACTTGTTACGTGCTCCGGGCAGGTAGAGTTTAAGTCCTGATGTTTGTATTGGAGCTGTTAGAGATTATTGTGAGATCTTTATTCCAAACTTCCCCTTCTTGGGTGCTTACTGAAATTTGGTGGGTGGGATGGGGGAATGACAGTAGCTCCTTTTCACTGTGACTGATACAACAACCCATTGGAATTGAGGAGGACAAGACCGAGGCGGTGACAGTTTCCAGACCCAGTGAGATGCTCAGAGACAAAAAGGCCCTGCCTCCTTGCATTTGTTGTTTTTGTATTTTTCACGAAATGGTTCGGTTGTCTGGAATTTTTGTACCTTGCAGGTAGCAATCCTAGAGGAGACATGCAGCTAAGGGGTTGGGGTGGGTTTGTCAACATAGAAGTTCAGGTCACTGAGAGTGAGTGTGGGAGACAATTTTTATGCAGTATGGTGTACTGTTGCAAAAGAATGTATTGGCTTAACTTCTTATGTGGTTACAAGATGAGTTTCTATGCTTTCATTAAAAATGAACATCTCCAGGCAGTGTGTGCCTAATATTTATCTTGATAGCTGTTGCTCAAGAGAGTGCCCAGCTTAAGCTAAGTTGTCCTCTATTTCTTCATTAATCTTTGAATTGCATATTCAGAGGCCTCATAGCAGGACACCGGAGGCTGTTTCCTTGTACAAAAATGTCATAATATTGTCTTTCTGTTGGAACTGTTTGGCATATCAAATATGCATTGTGTTAAAATATTAATATTGGACAGGCAGGCCATTTATTGTGGTCTCCTTAGAGATGAAGTGGCTAGTGAGGCAAAGAAACAAAAATAAAAAGCGGCACTAATTTGGGGTATGGGCTGGGGAACTTGCTGTGTCACCCTGCAAATATGTGATCTTGTTTGATTTTAGATTTTCAGTCCTCTTCCTCTTGGTTTTTGGGAATGGCAAAGATTGAGAGAGTACCATGAAATAAAAAATTGCAAGTTTTATTAATAGGCTTAGGCCAGACTGTGCAGTCATACTGAGATCAAATTTCCATTGAAATCAGTGGGTGTTTTGCCTGGAGTGAAGGCTGTAGGAATTCAGCTCATGGTTTTGAAAGGACTTAAATAAAAGGAAAACATCGATACATGATGGTAGTGTTATGATTATACCACTCATATTTTTCATTTTATTAATTTATTCAGTGTATTCATTTTATAGTATTGGTATTGCAAACCCCAAGAGTTCAGAAATCATGAATCAGGTATTCCTCTCCAAAAATCACGATGGGGTCAAAATCATGAGAATGAAGAAATTTTTTTGTAAAGGATCTAATGTCTCTATTTTGGGGGTTCTGAGTCTGTAGAGTGGAGTCACTTCATAGTTTCAATCTTTCCTTTGTGGTCATGAATGTTAGAAGTATCCAGGCCTTAAAAAATGAAAACTTGAGGCCTATTGATATTACAGTTGGAGCTTTAAGAAAAACTTCAAATATTGTGAAATGTGATAAAATCACAAGAGTTGGCAATAGGGCACTATGTATGTCTTAGTCATATGGGCTTTCATTGAAAACTACAAAACAAATTGAAAAATTATAGACATCTACTAATTATATAATCTGGGATTTTTTTGCATGTATGCACAAAGATAGCATACTAATCTATTTGAAAAATGATTAGATCCCAACTTTATCAGAGAAGGAAAAGATATTTTTTTCCTCTACTTTCTTTTGTGTGATCCTGTGTGGTCGTATCTGCCAGTAATTGTTGTTGAAATAAAGCTGGGGTGGGCAGCATGTTTTGAGGCCTGATCCCACAAGGTGATGACTTTTTTAAGTTAGATCTTGGCTGGCTTTTGGGGGGGGGGGGAGGATTTATAGAAATCATGTTTGCTGTACATCACACTCCCAGAAAAATGAATCCAAGACTGTTTACATTTATAAGTTGCAATGGAAAGAAGCATATTTCAATGCATGGAGCAGTAGACTAAGAATTAGGAGACCTAGATTCCATTTCTGGATCTTTCAATGACCTGAAATGTAATCTCGTGCAAGTTATTTAATCTATTTGGATACAATGACTTTTTCATTTCTTTGGTAATGTGCTTTGTAAACTGAAAACATTATGTAAAATGAATTACTATTATAAGAGAGAAATCAATCACTCACTTTAAATCACTGAATAACTAACTTACTGACTTTTGGATACTGCAAGTCCTTTGTTTTAGGTGTGTCACCTGCAGTCTTGTAAGTAATGTTGAAATCCTTTATTGCTAACTGGTAATACAACTCAGCTCAGTCTGGTACAGGTTTCAGAAGGTTGCTGAGACCTGACAGCATCAATTAGTGTTCTATAAGAGCTACACAAGGTAAATCTTTCAGAAGTTTTTCTTTAAATAATGAAGCACATAATAGAAAGCCATTATACAGCTGGTAAAGTTGAGAGGGACATGAGGGGAAGGAGAGGAAATCATGTGCATTCAAGCAGAATTGACCACTTTGCACTATTTTTCAGAAGCAGGTAACATTTTTTTAGGAACTTCTTTCTCCTGCTTCTTCTCTGTGTGAAAACTTTCCTCCTCCTTGAAAGATTGAACTGAATTCCTTGACTGTTGGTGTCTTTTTTTTTTTCTTTTAATTATCCAAGCATTTATCAGAGTACATATAACAAGGTCTTAATTTTTCCAGATGCTTATTGTTGTAGTTTATTTACAACTTAAGATGTTTCTGAATTAAAGTTCAAATGTACCATGAATGTTGTCCTCTATTCCTTTGATGTGTGAAGAAATTTCTGTTAGAGTACTAAGCTATAATTACTTGAAAGTCACCTATGGGGCACTGTAATTTTCTGTGACATTTTTAAGCATCTGCCTTCGTGGTAGGAGATGTAGCATTCCAAGTGTTCTGTAGCATGATTGCTACAGCTCCTGAGACAGACAGACAGGGGCTGGTGCATTTGTTTAAAGAATTAGGCATTCAAACAAATACCCCACTATATGAATACCTCTTGATAGTCATTACATTTGATTTTCACTGCAGTGTTGTCAAGGGGGGTGGAGGTAACAGTATAAGTTGCATGTATATGTATTTGCATTATGTGTGTGTGGTGGTGGTAGGTGGGAGGAAACAAAAACAAAATCCTATCTCATCCCCAAGCTGCTAGATCAGGCATGGCTAAACTGCGGCTCAGGAGCCACATGTGGCTCTTGAATGAAAAATAGTGGCTCCCAGAAGAATGTCAGCAGATCAATTTAGGAAAGCAGCCCCAGCCTACATTGTCCCCTCCTACATTCTACATTGTCTGCTTATATGAGAAGCAAATGGTGTAATGTAATTCTCATAACGAGGTGGGGGTCTGGACGGTGGGGGGAAATGCAGCATTGTCGGGATTTAAAAAAAAACCTCTCCAATAGCCTTCAGTCTTCTACATTGAGCAGCAGTGAAGTTTTTACTGTATAGGCTTAGTTTTCATGGTAACCTTAAGTAATTATTAGAATCTGACATTAGTAGGATCAACATTTGTCCTCTTTTTATGATAAAATTTAAAGTGTGCAATGAATTTTAAACATAGTAATTTTGGAGTAGGTAGAAGTATATGGCTATATGCCGTTGCAGCTCTTGTTCTGAAGAGCTACTACCATTCTTTTTTCCTAGTTTTAAATGACGATGTTGAAAGGTGATAGACCTGGAGTTGAAATCTGTGTACTCTTTACTGAACCTTATCTAGATGTAATATTCTGTCACTGGAGTTGAATGGATGGTTCAGCATCTGTGCAAAACTTTTCTAGGTGTCTTGACACTGTCATGCTGAATCTGTCTAGTTTGTGGGTGGGTGTGTGGAGGGGGGGAGAGATTTTTCAGCCTGGTCGTTAATGGTCATTGTATTGCTATGCTGCCCTGTTGTGCTAGATGCTGTACAAACAGGTAAGAAAAGGTTCTTGCCAGTAGGCAGAGAGCCCTTTGGACATACGCACAGGTGTGGATACATGCAGACCTGTTGTTGCAGATTGGAGTTCAGATGCAGATTCTGTTTTTATCTGCCCAAGGTGTGATTGATTGCTGCGGCTACTGCTATGATCCAGGTCAGGAGCGCACAGGGGAACAATGGAAGTGCTCCAGCCAATCCGAGCTTAGCCCTGGTTGCAGTCTGCCAGCCAATCAGAGTCTGTCAGACTGACAGCCAGCCAGCATGTTGGCCTTCGGTTGGGCTCCCTCTGTCCCTACCTGTCCTTTGGTGGGCTCATTCCCCTTATGGGCCCCACTCACTTTTCCTTTTCTTGTTTGTGGTTTGTGTGTTGTGCTTTCAGTCGGAGATTTCATTGCCAGGGAAATCTGATTGACAGTACAGCAAGTGAACAGGAAACAAAAAGAAAAGGTAGGCGGGGCCTGTATGGGGAATGAGCCAGTCAGAGGCTATCATGCTGACCGAGTGAGCCCAAGGCTGGGTGTGGCTGCAGGTACATGTAAAACCTGGTGTGCAGCTTATGTAGCAGATAGCCCCTGACACTGAGCAGAAGTGAATTGGATCTGGATCCATATATTTGAATCTATGCAGGACTCTAGCAGTACTCCCAAGTGTTCTCTTAATTTTTGCTTGTCTGGTGTTTCCATTGTGCTCAACTAAGTAGCATGAATAAATATCCATTAAGAATTACCTAGAGTGGCAGACTTAAATGCAGAATGTGAGTGTGTAAGTAAGCAGGAAAACTAACAAACACAAAACCTTTCCATATCCAATCATAAACTTTCTTTAAGATGGGTTAAATTTTTAGGCCTAAACTAGTAGACAGAAGCCATTTAATGTCACTAGTTAACAATAATTCTACAACAGTAAACAAGTCTATTCAGCCACTTTTTAAAAATAATCATATCTGAAACTGTCTGTATATGGGCCCAGTGTTGCAGTCACTCTTCATTGGGCAAAATACCCAGCAACTTGGTTGGATTCTCCTGAATAAGGATTACAGGATGTAGATTTTTCATTTTTGTTTGCAGTCAGCACCTGTTTGCAGTACAGACATTGATAAAACTTGTGATGAATAGTTTTGCTTTCTGCATTGCTTCTGAAAAATACTGTTACTGAACAGTATTTACAGCGGTAGGGGAACTATAATCGTAACTCAGAAGAAACCCCATCTGAAGTGACTAGGTGAAATTCTTCACTTACAACAGTGCATTGAATGAACAGTGCCTTGTGTTTATATCTGTAACCACATTTACACGTTGTCATTTTGACTGAAATGTGTGGTGTTTCATCACATTACAGGATAGATTTACACCGTCATTTTTAAAAATTAGCTTTGGGCTGAAGTTTACCGTATGAGTTCTCAGCATGAAAAGCAATTTGTCTTCCAAATATGGTTTAAGCCAGTTGTTCCCAACCTTTTCTTTGCTGTGGCAAACCTTGATACTTTTATTTTGAGGCACACCACTGTATAGTCTCCAAATGAACTCATGAATGTGCATGAGTGAATCAAAAAATTCCATGGTACACTTGTGTAAACTGGTGACCGCCCCCAGTGGAACAAAATGACCAGTTTAATGTTAGCTCTCTTTCCATTAGAATATTATTTTAATAAAATTCCTTAAATTGTGCAGATAATTTTTCCTTACTCTGTAATTCTGCAATGTATTTAAGGAATGTACCACCTGCTTGCAGTCTCTGTTGTGTACAAATCCTCTTCCCCCCCCCCCCCCCACACTCTGACATCAGTTGCAGCTACATGGTGATTAACATTTCTGAAAATCAGGCCACTTATTTTGTTGCAAAATATGGACGTAGGAATTTATTTCTTGGCTTTTTAAAAAATATTTTGGGTTACATTGGTAACATTAATGTTATGGCAAAGAGCTTGATATCAGTTATTTGGAAATTGTATTGGTTAGTGGTGCACTATCAGCATAAATTGGCATAATCCTTTGTAGTAAATTGGTTATATATGGATTTAAAGATACCTTATAGAGATCTCTAATGTGGCATTACTGCAGTGGTAGGCAGTTGATGCACATTCTTTCCAATCCATAGTGCCCCAGATCTTTGAAAGTACATAGATGTGCGTATGAGCATAGATGAAAAAATTAAGAAGCCTGTGACAAAAGAGAAAATATAGTTAAGAAATCAGAGACCTTGCTCTGACAACTGACTCAAGCCAATCCTTTTACTGAATGTCTGTTCATTTAAAGTTTCTGTATCAGGATGTGTTTATGCACTTTGCAGCAGTATCCAAATTCAGTATCACAATTAAGAGACGTGGACACTAAGCTAATCAACGAATTTGTTCATGGGTTAATTTCCAGTTACGAATATAGTAAAATAAATGGCTCTAAGTAATATATCTAATTATTAAGTACATAATTGCAGTACAAAAAGCTCAAGAAAACTGAGCTACCCAATACTATACTATAACCCATATTTTAAAAATAAATTGGGTTTTAATTCCGGAGATTTCCATTGATTTTAATAGGAATTATGATGCTAAAACCATACATATCACATAGAGTTGTACTTAGTACACCCTGCAAAGATCCTCTAGCTGTAGTTTCTAAACAGTGGATTGTGCTTAATATCAGTTTTTGTCAATAAATATATACTTTGAAGAATTAGATTTTTATTGCTTACTATTGGTAAACATTGATTTCACTGTGCATTCAAAGTGAAGAATCAAATCTGTCACTAATCAAAATATCTAGATAGGCTTAGTAAGAAAAATGCTGTTTCAGAATTTATTAAAAGGATGCTTATTTTGTATATTTTGACATAGGATGTTAAAAATCTATATTTTAACAGTTAAAGCTTTAGCTTTTTTGAACGTCAGTGTCTGTCAGGGGGGAAAAAAAGACCCACCCAAAATTTTTCTGCTACTCTGAAAATTTAAATGATAAAAATAGAAGAAAATGTTTAAAAATAAACGTCTGTCAATTCTTTAAAACAAATGAATTCTGCCAAGCCTAGCTGTAAAACTTGTTCCATTATGGCTGACTTGCACAACGTGGGTTTGTTTCTCCTGACACGTGACATCACAGAGATTGCTTTCAGGTGTTGAAGGGGGAAAAAGGTATGTCCTCATCATGCTTTTCAGAGGTAATAATTCCTGAAGCCATTTTAACAAAGGCCATGGATTGACAATGGAATTGCATGTTTCCTGTAATTCAAGCATTTTACAGGAGTTATCCATTTTGAACTTCAGGGGCGGGCATGTGTCATTCTCCAGAGATGTGTGAGATGATTTGCTTTGGACATCTTGACATAGTTATCATTATAAACTCTGTAGTCTATGAAACTGTCCCATCTGGTAGTCAGTATGAAAACCTGCAGTCTGTTAATTTTGTCATTTTTAGCTGCATGTCTTGCCTTTTTTTCCAAGCTCTAAATATTGCTGAAATTCTGCTTGTCTAGGCTGGCATAGGAGGGTATTGGAGAAGAAGTAACTTGACCTCTTAATTTTGTGTCTTCCAAAACTCTCTTATGACTGTTCTGGTGCCCTATCCTTGGTTTATTAGTGGAAATGGTCTGTTGTTCAGTGTTTTTTAACACAGAATTTTTCTTATTGTTTAGGATGATTGCTAAGAAGGATTAGCCAGCTAGTGTCTTTTGTTGTGGACTGAAGTGTGAAGAGGTTTGCATTATTTCCTGTTTATCTGCTTGTCTGTCTGGTATTAAAATAGCTTTGAAGAACTCAAATTGATAATCAAATTATCACTTACAAGTCTCAGACTAAAACGGCTATCTCTTGACCTGTTTGACAAGACTAAATGGTGAGACTGAATTCATGTTCAGAAGCCGTACATATGCCCAGCCACTCCCAATGACTAAATGCTACTGTGGCAAAGGACAAACAGGTTTTGGCAGCATTGTTAATGTGTACCCAGTCATAGCTCTATCAGCTTACCTTGACTGTAATTTTCATCAGCTAAACTTCCCTCAAAAGTTCAGTTCTGAGTATTCTAAAAAGCCTCTGGAGCAAGCTTCCTCTGGCATTGTGCCAGAGCTTGTTTGCCAAGTTTCTGAGTTGAGGGTAAGAAACATCTGTTAGGTCAAACTTTTAATTGACCTGGGGACTATTTGGTTACCAGAATATGCAGATTTTAACATAGAATAGGTACAGAGCTGTATTTTCTAAATTTTTATTACATTTTTTTGAGTACTGTTTGCATGGGCTTTCTGCACATAAGGTATTTAGCAATATATGTCATAATCAGGAGTAATTAATTTTAAAAATGTTTAAAAATCTGGAATCTGTTTTTTCAAATGTGTACGTGTACATATACTTGCATATTTTACATAGTAAATGTAATGAAAAAGTGACTAATTTACCATAGGCCTTCTGATCTCTTTCCCCTTAAATTCCTCATCTTCTGACCCCCCCCTTTATTTTTGTGCTGCATCATAACTTCATAAAAAATTGTGACTTTTTTCATTCTGTTGTGCACTTAACACTGCAGTTCAAGCACCTTACAATTTCTAGAAGTTACAAAAGGCAAGGATCTTATTTTTTAAGTTATTCAAAGACTGATTTAACTTCAAGAAAAGAGTGAGGTCTCATCAGTCTCCTAGTTTTGGAAGTGATTGGCGTCAGCTGCCAAGAAAGTTATGCCCCTTTTCCCCAGTGTCTTAACCACACTGCATCAGCAAGGTTTCATTTGCCACTTATTAGACTTTCAAAGGGCTGCCCCTAGGGGTTAAAGTAAGCCAGAAGGTGGTGGAATGCTGTTTTGGGGCCAACTATTTTAGGGGATCAGTGTCCTGGGGCCCCTAAAAATAGAAAATGGAGCTGGAATGCTGCATTCTGGGGCTGGCTGTTTAAAAATAGCAGGATCTGGAATGCAGCGTTCTGGTTCCATGCCCTATTTTTAGGGGCCCGAATGCTAAAATAGCAGGCCCCAGAGCAGCATTCCGCCACATTTGGGCAAGCAGGGTCAGGGGCCAGGGGTGTTGCTGGGGAGCTCAAGCCCTGCCCCAAACTCGACCCCAGCCACACCGCTGTGCCATCCCGGGGCCTGTGGCCCCCACCTCCCCAGCCATGCCACTGCCAGTAAGTGCGGGGGTGGTCTGGCTTGTGTCAGGGGGGTATTGGGGGCAGGGGGTGGGGTGCTGGCATGTGGGGGGGGCAGGAGCCTAGGTCTGGGCAGAGCCCATCTACATGATAGCATTCCAGGGCCCCTCAAATTATACTTTAACCCCCTGGCTGTCCCAGCTGGAGTGCTTTCCACAGCAGGGCCATGGCATGCGTTTCCCTCTTTTTGAATCTCCAGAAATAGTCCAGACAGGTGGTTCCCAACCTGGGATCAGGGGACCCCGGGTGTCTGTGGACATGTTGCAGGGGGTCTATGGCACTTATCTCTGTTGGGGCTGGAAATCCAACTGCAGCCCCAGTGCTCTGGCTGGGCTGCATCTCCCCACCTGTGGCCAGATCCTGGCAGGGGGATAGCGTTGTGGCGCCTCCCTGGCAGGGGCAGGGGGCTGTAGCTGCCATGGCTCAGCTTCCCAGCAGCGTGGGCTATGGTGGTGGTGGCGCCACTCACCAGCCATCCCAGTGATACTGCGAGAGCCGCATGGGCCAGATTACATAAATAGCCGGGGGGGCTGCAAAGATATTTTTTTCTTTAAAAAGGAGTACCTAGCCTGAAAAAGGCTGGGAACCACTGGTCCAGACCACCTGTTCTGACACAACAATACCTTCCTTGGGGTGAGTTTTTATTACACACAACATGCAAGGAGTCTATCACAAAAGTTCCCAAAATATGGTCCACATCATCTTTGGTGCACGTAGTCCTTAAAATCCCACTTCTCCTAGGGGGAATGATCACAGCCTGTTACTGGGCACATTCTTGCAAGCTGAATAACTCTTCCCCCAGTGCCCTCACTATTGCTCTCAGCCTTAGAGATGTCAGTGGATAAACTTCTCTTTTGCTTTCAGCCTTCTCCAGTCCTTGGCTTCGTCTCACTAGTTCAGAGCTAGCTGGCAATCTGCTGTTACAGTTGCCTTCAGCTATTTCCAGCTGTATGGCCATGGCTGTTAGGCTTGGGGTTGCCAGATAGCAAACCTCTCTCGCTGCTTTCCTGCCTTCAGCCTTCCCAGACAGTCTCCTAGACCAGAAGTTCTTAACCATTGTGCCACCACACAGCTGTGTGTGTGAGTTAGAGACAACTGGATTTTGGTCTGGGGAGGCTAGGCTCGTGTGCTGTGTAGAGTCTCGGTACACTTCCACATGTGTCATGACCTGTAAAAGATTGAGACCCATTGTCCTAGACAATTCCTTCCTCTTCCCAGAGGGAATGGCTGCAACCAGCAGCACCTTCTAAATCTTCTCAGTTTCTTAATTAACACAGTGTCTCCCTGACCGTCTAAAGCCCATGGATGCTCCCCTGCCCTCTTAATTTCCCCAACTGGTGAGCACTTGCTCTGGCATAGTTGAGCTGGATGTTCCTTAACCGCAGGTGCCAGCCACCCTATGACATAGACGTTTCAAGAATATTGGAACTCATAGACTATTGTACATTTTTTGCTGAATCATGCTGCCTGTGTTTGTGGTAAAATCAATGCCCTTAGGAAGGGGAAGAGCAATTTTCTTCTTAAATACCCTGTAGCTTAGGGTAGTGGTTTTCAAACCATGGGTCAGGACCAGGGCTGGCTCTACCATAGGACTAGAAAGAGACATGGCTTTAGGTGACAGTTCCTAGGGGTGTTGTCGCTAGCCCCCCAGAAAATCAGGCTGGCTCCCACCTATTTAACTTTTTCCTAGCAGTGCAGGCAGTGTTTGCCTGCAGCTTGTCATGTGGGCAGAGGGCACTTGAAATCCCTCTGCAGGCAGATGCTGCAGATTTAAAGGAATGCATACCTTAACAATGACTCACAGGCCAGGAGAGATAACAATAAGTAAGGGGAGGAGGTGGACACTAGCCATTGGGGACTGCAGGAAGCTCTAGTCCCAGGTGGTAGGGCCCAGGAGTTGCAGGGACAACACTCAGACTCCCCACCCCCCCTCAAACTCAAACAGCCTGGCTGGGGCTCTCTCCTTTCTCTTATCTTCCCCTGCGCCGAGCCCAAGCAGCAGTGTTCCCTGGGGGACCAGGAGGAGCTGGGGTCAGAGCCGCCTGTTTCTTGAAGTGGTACCCAGGACAGTGAGTTCAGTGGGATTCTTGGGATTGTTATTTCCCTGTTGACTTGGCCCTGAAACAAGGAGAACAGGGAAAGCAAGGGGCACAGGGTTTCTAGGAGTTTGTTTCCCCCATCGTCAAATCATCTGACAAAGTGGGATTTGCTCCCAGGAAGGCTCATGCAACAAATAAATTCATTAGTCTTTAAGTGCCACAGGACTCCTTGTTTGTTTTTTCAGCTTCTGGCAGTCACTTCTATGTAGATAAGGTTGGATCTGAGCACAGTTATTTAGTTAGTGCAATGAAGAGGGAGGGCACAGACTTCTGGACTGGTGATAGCAGTCTCGTTTCCCTTGGTGGCCATTGGTGTGTGTGCATGGGGGGGTGGGGGGAAGAGGCTACCAGGGCTTGCTTATAGTAATGCGATCTGGTTTAAAAGCAATGACATGTCTCTAGTTTTAAAAAGGAAAAAAAACTTAAACTATACAAAGAGGGGCAGCATTTCTTAGAGCCCTGGTTTCATTCTGGCACTGCCCTGAGCTATTTGGGGAAAGTCACTTTTCCTTCCTGGGACACAGTTTCTTCACCTGCAAAATAAAAATGGTGATGAGGCTTACCTCCTTTTTGAGATCTACAGCTGAAAGCTGCTAAATACACTTCAATAATCCCTCACTCCTGTTAGATTTAGCCTTTATAGCATTCTTCACCTCAATGCACTTTTGCAAAAGGGGGCTGAGGAGGGCTCCCCCAACACAGCCCAGACAGTGGCTGGGGTCTCTCCTGTCTACTCCCTTCCACACAAACCCAGATGGCATTGCAATTGGGGTGGGGGGCTGAGGGTGGCTGTACCACTCCCCTACAATACTAGCAGCAGGATCTCTTCAGGGGACAAGGCAATAGCCCACATTTATTTGAAAATGTATAAAAAGAAAGAAAAAAGACAACCACCAAACCTGATGCACACAACTACATAACAGCCAGGTTAGTCTAGTTGCATAAAAACAAACAAGGAGTCCTGTGGCATTTTTAAAACCTAACACATTTATTTATCATGCAAAGTTTAGTGGGAGAAAATCCCACTTCGTCAGACACTTTGACGAGGAGGGAAATTACAGAATTCTGTAATTTTCCTCCTCTTCAAAGTGTCTAACAAAGTGGGAGAAACTCATGCAATAAATTTTAGTCCTTTAAGTGCCAGGGAACTCCTTGTTTGTTTTTAGAAAGATGTGCTGATTGAGCTGGCTCAGAGGAGACATAGAAATCACCTCTGTCAGAATGGGAGGGGTGAGGAGTGAAAACAAGCTCTTCCAAGTGTCAAAGAGGCAGCCAGGTTAGTCTAGCCTGGCGCGCAAAAAAAAAAAAAAAAAAAAAAAAAAAGCGAGGTGTCCTGTGGCACTTAAAGATTAACAAATTTATTTATCGCATGAGCTTTGATGTTTTCATCTTCTTCAAATTGTCTGTCAAAGTGGGATTTTCTCCCACAAGAGCAAATGCGATAAATAAACTTGTTAGTCTTGAAGTGGACTAACATGGCTGCCCCTTTGGAACTTTGCTGGGGGAGAGCTCTGTTTCCTTCTCATTGACACCCTGACCTGTGCTAAACATGCTATATGTCTGTGCACAAGCAAGAAGTTGTATGAAACATGGTATCCTACTAATTGTGTACAATAGGTTAGGAGTGTCCATAAAGACATATAGCATGGTGTAATTGGCAAAACATCATACAATCGGTGTACAAGTGAACAGGAAAATCATGATATAGATCATAACCCAGGATGCACAGATGCGCATCCCATGACAGCAGGATACTGCACAAATGGAAAGACAGACAGCGCTTAGTGAAGGTATAGAGAAAAGAAGTAATGACACAAGTACCAAAGGAAGTGAGAGACAGAGCTGGTTTGGAGCCCAGGATGTGTCCTGGATTTTTAAGATCTCATCTGAAAGATTACTGCACAGTAAATTGCTTAGAATTCCACCTGGCTACCTCAAAGGGATAGCAAGCCAAGGTGATCCTGCTACAGTTCAAGCCTGATGTTTAAATCCCTAAACCCTTCCTTCCTGAAGATAAATTCCAAAGAGGTTGCTGTGAGTTGTGTGGCACATTAGTCTTTAAAAGTGCCACAAAACTCTGCTTGTTTTGCTATTCTTTGCTCCATGGCCTTTGGGGAATCATGTGCATCAGGTAAGTTTTCAAAAGCGGACACTGATTCTCTCCCCCTGCCTTCCCCCCCTCCCCCCCCCGCATTGCCTCAGTTTTGGACGTCGACTTGAGACAGCTTGGGACTAAGAGCAAAATTTTAGTACCGTATGTTATCGTGTATAGGCCGAGAATTTTGTGCCTGAAAATTGGCTTCAAAACAGGCACTCGGCTTATACTCAGGAGAATACGGTGGACAGCCCCAGCCAGCCCTTTCCGTAACCATGCGGCAGGGCGGAGCCCCAGTGTTGCCGGGTGGCCATCTTGGGCAGTTGGACGGGGCTGGGGCTGGAGGAAGGAGGGAGCCCTGGCATCTGGAGCGGCCAAGTAAGGGGGTCCTGGGGGGATCAGCCTGGACATTTGGGGGAGATTCAGGGAGGCCAAGGAAGTGGCAGCAGGGACTGGAGGTTGGAGGGGGTTGTGGAGTTGGGGAAAGAGATGGGACGGCCGGTGCCTGGCAGGCTGGGAAGAGCGGCAGCAGGGGGTTGAGGGGTGAGGGGGAAAGGGGTGGAAAGGGTGTTGGGGAACAGGGGAGCAACAGCAGGGAACTGAGAAGGGAGCAGGGGGGTGGCAGTGATGAGCCAGCGGGGCAGCAGTGAGGGAAGAGGCAGAGCAGGGGGCAGCAGGAGGTAGCAGTGAGGAGGGGGCAGTAGGAGGAGCAGAGAGCAGCAGTGAGCAGGGGGCAGTAGGAGCAGCAGGGGGCAGCAGTGAGAAAAGGGGGGAGTAGGGGGCAGCAGGAAATTGAGAAGTGAGCAGGGGTGACAGCAATGAGGAAAAGGCAGAGCAGGGGGACAGCAGGGGTGATGGCAGTGAGGAAAGGGTAGAGCAGGAGCGAGGAACGGACAGCGGGGAAGGGGGGGCAAGGGAAAAGCAGCAGCAGTAGAGATTTTGGGGGTAGGGAAGCTGTCAAACTCCAGAGGAAGCCAGCAGCAGTGGGTGGGGGGTTAGGGGCCAAGGCCAAAAGAGGACCTCGTCTTTTACGTGGGTCACCAATTTTAGCTTCTTTTTTGGGCTCAGAATTGGGGTGTCAGCTTATGCCTGGATCGGCTTATACCCGAGTATATATAGTAAGTTTGTACATGATAAATGTTACTTGTTAAATTCAAATTCAGTATTTTCATATTTGGATTAAAGGAATGAATTAATCTTGCTATTTGAATTTTAGGTTGTAGATGCACTTTGAAAAACCCTTTTCAAGTTATATGAATGAGATGGGGGGGCACCAAAGCAAAATTTGGCATGCAGTGCTGCAAACCCTTGAGCTGGCCATGGTCAGGACCCAGTACTGGGTTGTAGACCCTCAGTTACTGAGCCATGGCTCTCTCTGCTGCTGCCACTGAAAAACTTGAATGTATTGCTGAAAGATGTAATTGCTGGGTTTTGCGCATAAATGATTTTTTTCAAACTGGGTCCCGAGGAAAAAGTTTGAAAACTACTGGCCTAGCGGAAAGTGCCCTGAGCTAGGAGAATGAGTTCATATCTCACTTGCTCTTAACATTTATATTTCCTTGTGTTTCACAGGTCATCTTACTGACAAGAACTTTTTACACCAATTGTAAAAGGTAGTCAGGCTTTAATCTTTTCTTTCCTCATTTTCTAAATAAGCTAACAGAAATAGTACCTGATCACTTGAGGCAAAGTTGTGAATAGAACTTGGTCTCTACTGTAGTAGACCAAATCTTACAATTTAACAGTGCTGTCTTTTAAACAGAAGTGCCAAATGTGTGTGCTTTGGTTACCTTATGTATAACCATGACCCCAAAAATTCCACCCATGGCTGTGGATAGAACTGAGGAGTCCTGGTAGCCAATATAGTGCTGCAACCTAATAAACAAGTATGTAATCTAGTAGTAAAATGTGTGTCAAGTTCTTCTAAAGTTGCTAATCTGTAAAGAGGTTAGCAGTTACTCCTTAATAAAAGGGATAAAGGTCTGTGTGCTGGGGATCAGAAGAGCCAGGTTTCAAACTCTGCTGGTGACCCTTGTTCAAAACTGACTATGACAAAATTAGTTTTTCCAGTTTGTTTTTTCTAGAAATGGTGTATTTTATTTATAGAGTGAAGAAATATCATTAAAACAGGTATTCTAGTTGTAAACCATTTAAATCTCTAAATGATGGTGCAGTACAAAACAACTCAGAACTCGGCACCTTGGTATGGGCAGGAAGGAGTATTCGTAAGAGAAGAAATACAACATCCCCTCCTTCTGTAAAGACTGGGATAGATAATTTTGGATGAAGGGATGTAGGGCTGGATAGCAGCTGATCTTGTCCCCCTTGCAACATTTCAGGATAATCCTTTTTTCTCAGTATTTGTACTAAGTGGCAAAGAATCTTGGAGATCCTTCTTGTCCTGGAAATAAAGAAAACCAAAAAGCAGAAAATTCTGGAAGTTAACCTCTGGCTGGATAAGTTGTGTAAAATGGATGGTTTGGGTATTGTGAAACATTGATCCACCTTCTATATGAAAAGAGGTCTGGATAGTTTAGATATCCTCCTTCTCAATAGAAGGGGACACAAGCTTCTCTGGGAAAGGTTGTTTGTAGTACCAGGAGTGTGTTGAACTAATGACAAAAGAGGGTAGAAAGAGCAAAATATATGAGCATTCAATTAGAGCAACATGGAGATAGTGAGGGCAAAATTAATCAACAAGCCAGAGGACATGGAGAAGAAATAATGGTGTGTGGGTGGGCAGGTCGGTGTCAGAGAGAGAGAGAGAGAGTGTGTGTGTGTGTGTGTGTGTGTGTGTGTGTGTGTGAGAGAGATGGACAGACAGACCTGGGTAACAAACAAGAGGAATTCAATGCGTTCTGATAAAGAACAGTTCCATCTTGTTGGTATTTCTGCAGCCTGGTGGGATGATTCACGTGATATGGAATGTTAAAATCGGTGATAACTTTCTTGGGAAAGATGTAGTGGCAAAGGGGGAGGCAGAGTAGCATTTTGTCAAAAAAGGCATTGACTGTTTGAGCTGCTGGCAACTCAGAGGAGAAGCATCTTGAGCGCTTATGGATTAGTGTGACAGATAAAACACAGGATGGGTTGTGAGCTCATGGCTGCTACAGACCACCAGTCACTAGGATGCGGGATACCTGGGCTCTGTAAGCAGTTATTTGTGGTAAGCAATAACTGTGTGGTCACTGGGGACTTAGTTCCAGTGACATGCTGAAGGTTTCGTGCTGCCAATACTAAAACCACCTAGGAATTTCCAAGTAATAGAATGAGAGTTTGGAAACTCTCAGTGTTTTGACAAGCCTAGGGGAATTCTGTATTTGATCTTGTTTTGACAGATAAAGAGGAATTGATCACAGAACTAACAATGGTAGGGGGTACAAGTGTCTGTGACTTGATCCACTGTTAATGTGTGGGCTGGGTTAAGTCCAAACCAGTGCTTCAGGCCAATTTTCACCAAGCTGAAAACACTTAATGCAGAAAAGACAGACATGTTCAATAAATATTTCTCCTTTGTATTTGAGAGGGAGGGAGCAACAATGTAATCATATGATGTGATGACACATTTCCATTACAATCTCAGGAGAATGTTAAACAGCAGTCTAAAAAGTTGGATGTTGTTAATTAGCAGGTCTGGGTAACTTGCGTGAGGTGTTTCAAAAGAGCTGGATGAGGAAAGTGTTGGACCCTCAGAGTTGATTTTTCAATAAGTTGTTTTTTTTTTAAATGGGGGAGGGGTAGTTGTAGAAGACCAGAAGGCAGAAGACACCAATGTTTTAAAAGGTTAATTGGGATAACCCTGGTTGATAACAGTTCTGTCAGTCCGACACTGATCCCTGTGAAGATAACAGAGTGACTAATATGGCTCTCAATTCCTAAAATATTAAAGGAAGATAATATAATTAATACCGATTAACAGGATTTACAGAAAATAGATCCTATCCAACTATCTTGCCTTTTTTTGGGGGGGGGGGGTAAAGAGATTGCAGGTTTTGATGGGAGGTGTGTGGATCCTGAGGTTTGTTTAATCTTTTAGCCCATTAACTTGAAAAGGAGGAAGGAAATTTCAAGCATGTGTGCTCTTAAGATGAAGGGCTATTTACTGTTGATGATGTGGGTAGATATTAAACAGATCTGATGAATTCAACTGATAGCTTAATATACTTCCTTTCCCATAGGGCTTTTCCCTCCTCACTTTTTGTGTGTTTGTTTCTGTACGTTTCCTTTTGCTTTGCACTTTCTGATTGCCAAGTGGAAGCTGCTTCTCTTTCTCATTCTGTTTGCTGAGCACGGAAATGTGTCAGGATGAAGCTTCTGACTTGTCTGTCCTTAAAAGAGGGAGGGAAATGTCTGATAAAACAGTATTTGTTTCCCTGACTGAATATATTGCCATTTCTAGGCCTTTGTAGTTTCATGTTAGGATTTGGTGGTGTATGGGTTTGTGGGTGGTTTTTTCTGTGATCATTCCATCCTCACTTCCACCCATCCTGCCCCAGACTCAGGTTCCTCACACTTCCTCTCCACAGGTCCTTTCTCTGTTAATACAATTTCCGTGAAGCTGGTCTTTCCTGGCTGTTTGCCAGCCTTTCCCATCCCACCCCACAGGCTGGTCAGATTGATTTGCTTTAGTTATCTTCAAGACATTCAATGTGATTTTTGCTCTCTCTTGTGCTGCTTTGGCCATTTATAACCCCATCATAGAATCTGATTTTTTTTTTTTTTTTTTTTTTTTTTTTTTTTTCACACTACTCTTCAGACCTTGTTCAGCTTCTTTTGCTCTGGCAAAACTTTCATTCACTTCACTGGCTGTTCACCTGAGTATGTGCTGTCACGTGCAGCTGTGCTTGCAGAGAGAGCTTCTAGTTTTCAGAATATTTTCACATTAAAAGAGCCAAACAAAGTGGCATATGGCCGTTTTATCATGCCCTAGATACAGTAAATGGATTTTATAGTGAACTGTTTAGCGTTACTTTTGAATTTCACTTTGTACCAAGCATCTTATGATCAGTTTTGTTACTTCAAGCCTTTGGTCTTGAGCATTCTATCCGAGCTAGTCACTAGTGAATTATATTCCATGATGTGGCCTAGTCCCCTTGCGTGGCTTCTCTCTGTGGATTTCTATTCACCTTTTTATTATTGTCCCGGTCTCTCTTTGCATATTTTAATTCTTTTATATTATAGCTTTTCAGAATGAATATCTGCGATACCTTCATTGAAATGAAATACGGATAATTGCATTTTGGTACACTGTGAAATAACTGTGTGAGGCTTAACATCAGCCCTTTACGTGTTAGACTTTCCTGATAGCATGTTGCAGTGATCAGGGCTTTAAAAAAAAGTGGTGTCAAATTTCTACATTTCATTTAAATGACTTATCTCTGAATAGGGTTGCCAGGAGCAAGCTGAGGGAGAAAATTGGCTGGCTTATTTACTTAATTGAAATACTCCTAATTTATTAAATTGTGTAAGAGCTGTAGAGCTAGAAATTTGGCATAAATTAGTTTTTTCTACATTTGTAGACAGACATCAGTAGTTAAGTTGCAGTGACTTTTAATTCTTGCAATAGGGAACTTGCAGCAGTCCCTAGTAGAGCACAACAATGTTGGTTAGTTGTCAGCCTCCTATTTATATAGGTGCTGAAATAAATAATTCTAGAGAATATACACTATTCCACTCCATTGCATAATGTCTAACTATTCATTTTTAAATGAAAGAGTTTAAAAAGACTTTGCTGTTCTTTAAACATGCAGATATTTCTGCGAGTTTCTTAAACACAGGCCATTACATCTGGTCTGTGACCTGTTGAATTCACTGAGGCTCCATTCAGGAATAAGAATCCATGCCAACAGATTCCTTTATAGATAAAGGCTCTCAGTGGGGAATAATTCAGTGAAATGAGGAAAGAAAGTTGTCCATCTTTTTATATTTCCCCCCTCTTCCTAATAGTTTTGGATTTGTTTTTGTAACATTCGTATTGTTAAAAAGAAATGATGGATGTTTGAGCTTCCTTAAAATGGTTTGCTGCAGTACGTGTTCCCTGCTTTTTAATCAAATAATATTTATAATGTTATCTAAATATTATTTTGGTAATTCATTTCCAAGAGAGATGTTTTCTCAGCTCTGCTTACTATCAGGTGAGGAATAACAAGTATGGTAACAAATGTCGTCTTTGAAACTGCTGCCTATACCTTTGAACATCTTAGGAACATTTGTTGTAATACTCTTGCATGAAAAACACCATTATATAATCATCAGAGTTAATGTTTCATGGTTGGCTTGACATTTATATGTGATATGTTTTCTGAGCTATCTGTTTTCTAACATTGTAATTTGGTAATTACAGACTTCTTTTACTGCACAGTTCATTTTCAGTGACTTTCTGCAGGTTTTTAAACATTTTATTGCTCAGATCAGATTTCTTTCTGGTTAGTTCTTGAAGGACCTTGGAGGATTTCCTGTCCACTTGATTAGAGATTGGTAACTGCAAGGCAGGCCTTCCTAAAAATGGGTTTTCAAGGAGGTAGGATGGAGTTCTTTGCAGTTTCACTGGGGAATAGGGAGAAGCATGTGCTTCATGCGGTGTCCAATAGGTTTGAAAGCGCCTTTCAGTATTTCTTCAACAAAGCACCAGTTGATTGTTAAATTACATTTGGATTAGTGGACAATCGGGCTTTATAATTTTAATAGTGTTTACCAGCCGTAGCAAGTGCATATTGTACTTCCATACATCTATATATACTTTTTTTAAGGCCAAGAGGAAACATGATCTGCTAGTCTGAATGCTCTCTTTAAAAAAACAAAAACAAAAAAACAACCCTCCCCCACACAAACAAATAAACAAACAAAAAAAAACTCTCTTGAGAAACTCAAAATTTAAGGCAACCATGCTCTGCAAAAGATGACAATTCAAATGCACAGTATTTTGGAGACATTTTTTTGGGGGGGGGTGTGTTTGGGGGGAAGCCATGGAAAACTGTAGCTCTCTGGATACTGAAACATGCTATATTAAAACATGGCTCAGTTAAGGTTCTGTTTTTCAGCATCCTGTGAGGTAAATGGCTGCTATTCCCATTTTATAGGTGGGCTAATTGAAACATTTTAGTAGTAATAACTTGCTGAAGCATGCACAACTCTATATGGAAATTAGGACCTCTTTAGTTCTGTCTTCCAACCCTATGTTTATATTGTGCTACATCTAACTACTGTTGATCCGAGTAGGAGTATTAGAGCTAAACTTGGGCACACCATAATCATAGGGTTGGAAGGGACCCCACAAGGTCATCTAGTCCAACCCCCTGCCAAAATAGCAGGACTCCTCCCACTAGATTATCCCAGGCAGGGTTTTGTCCAGCTGGGCCTTAAACACCTTCAAAGATGGAGATTCCATCACCTCCCTAGGTAGCTTATTCCAATGCTTCACTACTCGCCTAGTAAGCAAGTTTTTCCTAATATCCAGCCTGGACCTCCCCAGCTGTAACTTGAAACCATTGCTCCTTGTTCTGTTCTCTGTTACTACTGAGAATAGTCGAGCTCCATCCTCCTTGGAGCATCCCGTCAAGTAGTTGAAGGTTGCTATCAAATCCCCCCTCAGTCTTCTCTTCTGCAGACTAAATAAGCCTAGTGCCTTCAAGTCACCTGATCCTATGACTTGCACTTCCTTGCATTTATTTCCTCCCATTTTGTAAGTTCCCCCATCTTCAAAGCGCCTGATGAAGTGGGATTTTGCTCCCACAAAAGCTCATGCAAAAAATTAATTTGTTAGTCTTTAAGTGCTAAAGGACTCCTTGATTTATTTGTTTTTAGTGAACTAGTCTAACATAGCTACCCCTTTGGGTCTTAAAAACTTTTGTGTGATCCATCAATCCATGTGGTCTTTTATGTTCAGTCCTAGACATAACAGTTGAAATGTGATGGTGTTCTGTGAAATAATGTCAAGCTAGTGGCTTAACTGCTCAGTTACCTGCAAAATTCACAGGCCATACTTGCTAGAATATTCTTGGAAGGAAAAATCTTTTGCTTAGAGTGGAAGTGATGCATCAAGTTTACCTTTTTGTTGGCAGGCAAAAGTTCAATTGTCCTTGGCAGAAAATGACTAGCTAAGGTTAGCATTTCCACTATCGAAGACAGAGATTGGGATAATGTTCTCTCTCTCTTGCTGTGTGCAGAGAAAAATGAACGAGTGAGTTCAAGTATGAAAATCTGTGAATGCAATCTTCCCTAGCTACTCTCTTCTCTCCAGTCTATCTCTCTTGTCATTTATTCCTTTCTCCTTCCCCATTGACTCTTGCTTTTTACTTTCCTCCCATAATGCACAGTAGTTATTGCCCCCTCGCATTGTTCCTTCTTGTGCATTCTCTTATCTGCTTTTCTTCTCTCAATACCACACACCGCATCCCTTGCTGTCACGTGTATGGAAGGGGGAGAAGAACAAGACGAGAGAGGAAAACAGTTTGAGACTGGAGAGAAGGATTCAGGAGAGAGCTCAGCTGAAGGACAGGAGGAAAGAGGAAGTCTAAAAGGTCCTTTTCACCTAACTCATTAGCATGGGAATGCCCAGGAAAAGGGGGAATTTTGTGTCCTCTGGTGTGTGGTTCCAAGCACCCTTGGCTAGCAGAGTGTACTACCAGCCTTTTCTTATCCCTGAGCTGTGTAGGTTTCTGTCCAGAAATATGTGACCTGTGTAATCAAAATGACCAAAACTGTAAATGTCTGTCCTGCTCAGCTGTTCATGAAGTTTATTAAGCTAAATTGTGATTTTTTTGATAGGTATGTACATTTTAATAGAACAGAAATGCACTCCACTCTCTCTTTGTTGTCTTTATGGATGGAGAATAAAACTACATGACTATAAATCAGGTGGGTATACATGAGTTGATTCTGCTCTCTTATAAACAGATATAATGCAAAAGGAGATACTCCTCTTTCTTTACAGTGGTTGGTCACCAAAACAATGCAGTATGGTTAAATACAAAGACTAAGATGTTTGGAATGCTTGTAGAAGATTATTGTTCAAAACAAGGTTAGTGTGTGTGTGTAAAATTATATAAAGAACAATGACAATATACACTGTATTTTTGAAGTTTTTTTCACATTCCTTGCTTAATTGGTTCTGTAAACCTCAGTAAATGTGTGGGTTTGGTTTTTTTTTTTTTTTTTTTACGACTTGCCTTAAAAATCAGGTACTGCTCATGCCATTTATGGATTAACGTTCACCACTCCGTGCTACCGTTTTGTTAGCCACAGTTTCTTAGGTAGCAGAAAGAGCAGTATGCATCTCTGTCTATGGTGGTGCACAATTTTGAGTGAACGTCCCAGTTCTTGTTCCTCCAGGATTTTTCCCTTGGCCTCACAGATGCACAAAGTACAGCAGGTGTTTATTATACAAGGCACATAATGGTCTAGCGTTTGAAGAGGAGATGGCAATGGCTCATTAAATCGTTCAAAAACACTCAGTAGGGGTATCAAACTAATTTGCTATGGCAGACCAGATTTGAATTAAATGTATTTCTAGTGGGCCGTATCTACCATAAATCAAAATACTAGGCACAACTATTTTATGTAGCACTAGCAGAAATACCTGGCATCACCCAGGGAGAAAATAGTAAAAGGTGGGATGAAAGAAATATGTCAATTATATTCACACAGCATATTGTATTGAAAATAGTTTTGTCTTATATATTAGTTTAAGAAATTAACATAGCTAGTGAAGTGCTTACAAAATACATTGATAACTCTTTTCTTGATAACAAAAGGTGTAAATGAACTATTTAAATTACATTAACAAGACATTTTATTATACTACTTGAAGAAATTAACATGGCCAGCGTTGTGCTTACAAAATGCATTTACATTTAACTTACTGCCTGATTATAAACACACTTTTTTGTTGGGTTTTTTTTTTTTGAGCAAGAACATAAAAATTTTTTCCCATGCCAACTCTTGAAGTAGCAATTTGTAGTTGACCATAACTGAAGCAGTTGAACCTCAGATCTGCCATTGTGATTTGTTAGTAGACATGGCAAATGCTAGGTGGAGGGGGAACTGTAATCTTTTGAACTGGAATGGCATTCTTGGTATTAGTATGTGACACACTTAACAGAAGAGTCCAGCAAATGCTTATGAGCAGGCACTACTAAAAGCTAATTATCAGTGGGCCCAATTGAGGATCTGGGGGAACTGATTTTGAGATCTAACCAATCCAGTTGTTTAATTTAGGAAATCAGTAGTATCTGTTCAAAATTTTGTTTTCTAGCTCTTACTGTTTTGGAGATCTTTTGGGACAAACAAACTAACTTTGTACAATATTTATATGACTATATGTTTGCTAGATATCAGTCAGTATAACTGCAGTAAATTCACTTCTACAGCTGCTACTTTACAATTAAAAGAATCGATCAATGATTAAGAATTATAGTACTTTATTTACTGCTATTGCTACTTTCTAATGCTTGACATGTCTTCCTGCTTGGAACCACTGCATCAAAGTCTGGAGCAAGGGACTGTGCTGTGGCAAGCCTGAGTTTTGCATTTAGATGTGCATCAGTAAGTTGAGAAGGAAATAATCATGACTTGTTGATGTTCATTACATAAAAGAGCTGTTTACAGACATACATGTCCCAAACATTGACAGAATTTTTGAAGCAAATGCTTCAGTGTGGATAACTTGGTCCTGTGTACTGAAAATGTTCCAGCATTGTCACTGGAAAACTTTATCCCTCAAAACAGAATCTCACTGCAGCTTGATTTCCATTTGAAGCTCCTCTGAGATCTCTCCCACACTGACAGAAAGTGGGATATGGAAAGTTGCAAAGTCCTTTTTCTTAGGGTATCTGAAGTCAGAAAACCATTTTTTTTTTTAAGCTGGAAATTTTGGCGCTGTGCTTTTTTTGTGAGCATCACAATGATATTCAGCTGTATTATGTTGAGATTTTAAAGATGGAAAGTGTGTGGGATTGTTGTTTGAAAGTTGCTTTTCCCAAATCTGAGGCTTCATCTCGAAAGCACAAATGCTGTCAAAAACATCTGTCACCAGTATGTTGCACCCCTGTGCCTTAGGGTTGAGACAGTTCAGGTGTTTCGTGATGTCCGCCATAAAAGCAAGATCTTGATTCCATTTATTGTTCTGCAGTTTAGGCATAACTTTTCCTTTCTGATTTAAAAACAATTATATTTCATCATGCAATTCATAAAAGCATTTCAATGCAGCCTCCCAACTTAGCCAACAAATATCAGTATGATATGGTGGCACCTGTGGTTTCTCAGTTACTTACAGAGGGTAGTTGAACTGTCTGTGATTAAAGCCTTGCTTGTATAAAATTAACCATTTTTATAACCACATCCAAACCATTATCCAGCTTTGGTGTTTTAGGAGACAGGCTTTTGCTGTAAAATGCAATCTAAATTACAGAATTGATATTGTCAATTGACAGGAAACAATTTTTCCTTTTTAAGTTTGTGGCAACTCCAGCTTTGCTCCCTGCCATTTGTGGTGCTTTCTCTGTAGCCAGACTCTCTCATAGCTTGCATCCAGTCTACACCTAATTTATCAAAAGTGTCCACCAAATTATTGACGTAATAGTCACCTGTTGTCTTTCACTGGAATTAGTTCTACAAATGCTTCTTGCATGCATGTTTTTATCAGTATCACAAATGAAAATTGGAAGCTGTGCCTCATAAGTAACACCCATACTCTTATCAATTGCAACTGAAAATACAACAAAGGGCTTGACTTTGTCCATTTGTTGACTTTTAAGGCTCTCTGACAAGTCACTGATTCTCTGTAATTGTTTGTCTTGAGAAGCTTATACTTGCAAAAGCTTGCCATTTATCTGGGCATCTTAATTCATTAACATGCATTTCTTTTTAATTACCCTGCCTAAAAAAAGGTTTTGATGACTGTGCTAATTGGTGCACCATCATGTAGCTTGTCTTAACTGCAGCTTTGCTTACTTTGATGGGTGTTTGTAAATAGCGATTGCTGCTTTTTCAAGAACTTCAGAAACCTTGGCCTCATGCAACTTTCCAGTATATTTTGTATGGCTCAGCATGTTTGGTATCGTTGTGCCTGGAGTGCTTCTGAATGTTATACACTTGGCAACAGCTACATGTTGTGTACAAATCAAAGTTGGTTTTCCATTCACTTCAGCAAAGAAATACAAATTTCTCCACTTCTCTTGAACCCCACAACATTCTTTATCTACTTTTTTTTCTTTGACACAATTACAGGGCCCCATGCAAGGCTCAGTATATATGTACCACGCCTGGCTTACATAAGGTGGTGTATAGAAGACAACACTATAACCAAAATATTGTTGCTTTTAAACCTGCTGTCCAGTAACAATGGTTTTGTTTCATTTGTAATAATGATAAAGCAGAGTTTTGCACAGTGAAATAATACTTGTCCACCTTGAACTGAACACCTGGAACCCTCAAAAATTCTCTTGAACTCAGTGGATGGTCAGCACTTCCAGCAGTCTGACTGCAAAGTCAGCATGCATGACTGCACTCCGCAATGCTGTGAGACCACACTCTCTCTCGTGGAGAGAGAGTGCTCTCATGGCATCATGGAGTGCTAGGTATGCAAGATTGCAGTTTATGAAGCTTTGAGACTTCCCCCCCACTCCCTGTTAGAGAAAGAGTGGGGTTTTTGTGAAGCACAGTCATAGGCTGGATCAAAAAGGTTTTTGGGCTGTATCTGTTCTATGGGCCATATGTTTGACACCTTGCTCTACTAACTACAACTACTTGGGCCAAAACTTATTGTGTCCTTTCTCTTGTCCAAGGATCTGTTGTAAGGTTTCAGAAGTCAGGTAAGCTGAGTCTTCCAGAATGAGAAGAGGAATCTTTAACTCTGTCCACAGTCTTTTGAAGAGCAAAAGTTACTTTAGTCATTTCAACAAACAGCCATGAGTTGTCAAATATCCTTTTAATCATGGACCTCTCTAGATCATCCTGCATTAATTTTGGCAAGCCTTTTGGCTGATCATGAAAACCCTTGTGGCACCATGAAAATATCCTCTTCTCTTGATAGTCAGTGCCTTGGGGAGGGAAGCAAGGAGTTAGGCACCTGTGTCCCATCAGTGTATCAGTTAAAGTTTGGGACCCTTGTCAGTAGCCTCCCATCCACTGCCAAGCTTTATTACTTGGTAAAGTAGCAGCCTCCTCACAGCATTGCCAAACAGTCCTGACAGCTAATCTACCAACATGATACTGGCTAGCTATTAGCAATCAAGGGAGGTGAGGTTCCAGATGGTAGTGGCCACATGCTTCTTCATGTTAGCTTCTGTCGCTACAGCAGCAAAAAACTAACTGGTGCATGAATTTGCTATTTCATCCTGAAGTTCTGCTGCCATTGCTGATCCATCCCAGTTTGGTGTCCGTACCCTTTCCCGTCAGCCACAGCTACTTGGCCAAGCCCAGCATTCTAATAAGTAAAGATGCTCCAGGAATATGCTGTGTGGAAATAATTGCTCCATTTCATGCTAATTTATTCTCATTTAGCTATATCACAGCAGCATCAACAATCTTAGAAAGTACAGAGCAACATCAAAGCATCTGTGATTCAAAATGCAGTTGAATCATTCTGTTCATACTAACGACTGTCGTGAGCACAGCACTTGGTACTGGGTCATCCATACTTCCTGGCACCACTTCAGAAATAATGCTGGCAACATGAGTGAATGCCAAGAAAGGAATCATGGGAGTTTGTTTAGTCCCAAGTGCCAGAGCTTATAGTTTTGAGTGTGCATATTGGAATTCATGGTATAAATAATTGAGTATGGAGATAGAGCATTGCACTATGGGATATCTGCCTGGAATGCTGATGGTTAATTCAAACTAATCCAGAGCTGCATTCCTGCAATGATTAACTGTAATGAACTGAGGTGTGCACTTTGTTAAATCATTTCATTTAGAGCTAGTAAGATGAGGCTCATCTGGCCTTCTAGTCACTACCTCACGCTATTCATCCACATAAGCACTAACAGTACTGCTAGATAAGGCCCTGAGCAGAGCTTGAGTTGACTTGTAGGCTGTTTGAGTGAGGGAGTTGGGGAGGTGGGTGATGTCTTTATCTGTCCCCCAAATTGAGGATAAGGGCTTGAGCAGGGACCTGCATATCCTGAAGGATGCTGTTCTGGGAACGAAGTTTGCTTAGCCTCTGGCTGCGAAGGGGAAGGACGTCTTCCAACCTGTGGGGGCTTTAAACTAAATTAGGTTCACAAGTAATGAAAGTCCATAGGTAGGCATAAAAAAGTGATCTTGACTGAGGGCTAGAAGCTGCTGGTAAACATGTAAGATTACAGTAATTATTAGAGCAGCAAAAGGGAAAACAGTAGGTTAATCTGCTTAACATCTTATGACTTTACACAAATACGAAGGATCTGGGGGAATAATCAGGAAGAGCTGGAAATCATAGTACACAAAATAAATTTTGCATACCTGCATTACTGAGAGTTAGTGGGATAAATCTCATCTGGAGTGTTGGTTTCAAGGGGTATGGCTTGGTTAAGAGGTGCAGATATGGAAAAAAGGGAGGAGGTGTTGCATTGTACAACAGTGTGTACACTTGTTCTGAGGTCTAGAAGCGTGTGAGAGTTGAACCAGTTGAAAGTATTTGGATGAAGGGGGGGAAATCATGATGGGGGTCTATAGGTCAACAAATCTGGGGGGGGGGTGTAATTTGGGTGACTTTTTCTAGAACAAATAATAGAAAAGGCCAAAATATAAGTCCAGGTAACAATAGGGGTTACCACCCAGGTATCTGTTAGAGTAACATCAAGACACACAATATCCAGTAAGTTCTTAGGCTATGCTGGAGGCAACTTTTTGTTTCAGAAGATGGAGCAAGTAATTAGCAAGATAACCATTTTAGACTTAATTCTGACTGACAGGGCAAAATTAGCTGTGAATTTGAAGACCTAAGGCAACTTGGGTGAAAGTGATAATGAATTCAGGAAAACTTTCAGTTTCTCAGAGGCAATATTAAAGGCACAGTAGCAAGCTGCTCTGGTGTAAAGGAAAGACAGGAAAAGGCCAAATATAGCTCCATTATGAGCTCTTTTGTGACACAGCTGGTGGCATGTGCAACCATACACAATTGTCTGCTGCTTCCTTCGAGCCTGCACCCCTCCTCCCACTGTAAAGTTGCTGCCATGGGGTGCTGCTGTTGTGCTCCAGCTTCTTGTGGGGGCAGCTTCTGGTGAAACTTAATAGCTGTGTGTCTCAACACTCTGGTTGAGAACTGCTGCTTTAATGAGCTGAAAAATCAGAGGAATCTTACACAGGAGAAACATGGACAGTTTGTCAGGGATGACTACAGAAGATTAGGACAAGCAAGTAGAGGCAAAATTAGAAAGACTGAAGATTTGCCTACAAAAGGTGTACTCAGGAATACTAATCTCTATTAACTCAAGGTGTAAATTTAAAGTGGATTAGTTAAACTGCATTCAGCACCTGTGTAGCCTCTTGTGCTCTGAATTAAAGTGACCTTAATCCAAGTTACTTTAATTCACTTTGGGAAAGAAGACAAAATCCCATATAGACAAACCATATTAGGAACAAAATGAGTTGCACCCAGTGAGGGGCATTGGGAACCTCTTTTTATTGCCCTTTAAAAATACTATGATAACAAGAAAAATACAAATCAAAGTGTGGGTCCTCTGCTTAGCTGGGAAGGAATAAGATGACCTCAAGAAGGCTGAGATGTTTAATGCCTACTTTGCTGCAGCCTTCATTAAAAGGTAATGGTGGCCAGATGCTTAAACATTTAATATTAACAGAAGGGGGATAGGGTGCACAAGTCAGAACAGGGAGAGAACAGGCAAGGATATTTGTTCAAGTCATCAGGGCCTGATGAAATTCAGGAATTTCAGGAACTAGCTGATGCAATCTCAGAATGATCAGCAATTCTCTTTGAGAACTCATGGAGGACAGGTGAGGTACCAAGGGACTGGAGAAGAGCAAACATAATTTCTGTCTTTAAGAAGTAGAACAAAGGGGATCCAGGGAATTAGACTAGTGAGCATAACTTCAGTTCCTGGAAAAAGACTGGAGCAAATGATTAAACAATCAGTTTGTAAGCAACTATTTTTCACCCTGTTCTACTCTAGTTGCCAATGTGGATTTGTCAAGAATAATTCATGCCAGACCAGCTTGGTCTCTTTTTTGGCAAGATTACTGGCCTGGTGGCTGGGAAACAACTAGATGGGATGTATCTTGATTTTTAGTAAGGCTTTTGACAGTCTTGCATAATGATTCTTTCAGCAGGGCCTTTCGGCTAGCTGACCCACCAATTACACCCATTTCCCTTGTTTGGTTATGAGAATGTGATCAGTGGTTTGCTGTCAGACTGGGAGTACATGGCTAATAGGGTCCCGGGGGGGGTGTGTGTCTGTCCTGGGTCTATTACCATTCAACATTTTAACTAATGATTTGAATAATGGAGTGGAGAATAATCTTTTAAAATCTAAAGATGAAACCAAGCTGAGAGAGGTTGCAAGTACTCTGGAGAACAGGATTAGAATTCAAAATGACCTTGGTAAACTGAAGAATTGGCCTGAAATCAACATGATAAAATTCAGTAGTGAAAAATTCAAAGAACTGCACATAGGATGAAATTTTGAAGTGTACAGATACTAAGTGGGGGATACTTAGCTAGGCAGTATAACTGCAGAAAAGGATTTCTGGGTTGTATTGGATCACAAATTGAATGTGAGCAAACTGTGGTGCAGTTGTGAAAGGCTAAATAAGGGTGTATTAATAGGAGGGTTAGGTGTAAGTCATGGGTGGTATTCTCTAAGTTGGTACTGATAAGGCCTCCACTGGTGTAGTGTTCAATTCTGGATACCACACTTTTTGAGAAAGTCCAGAAGAGAGCAGCAAAAACGATAAGACTTAGAAAACCTGACCTATGAGGAAAGGTTAAAAAAAACTTCTGTGTGTGTTTAATCTTGAGGAAAGACTAACAAGGAAGCAGATGGTTTCAGAGATATTAAGGGCTATGATAAATAGAATGGTGATTGGTAAAACAAGGATTCAGCTTAATTTGCAGTAATGGAATTTAGGTTAGTTATTAGAAAAAACTTGATAAGTATTGGAATAGGTTTTCAAGGAAGTCCTGCCTTAACATGGAGGACTACACTTGATGACTTCCTGAGGTCCTTTCCAGCCATACCATATTATGAATCTGTAAAACTA
The DNA here is from genome assembly GCA_007922195.1 of Podocnemis expansa. NCBI lineage: Eukaryota > Metazoa > Chordata > Testudines > Podocnemididae > Podocnemis > Podocnemis expansa. The sequence continues at coordinate 12,291,794 of ML682013.1, forward strand.
CATCACTGTAACATCACCATGTAGACATGCCTTTGAACCTGGTCTAGGAGATTTTGCTGCAGAATGGAATATCAGTGCCAATGTAAACTTCAAAACAGAAGGATCACAACTCTCTCTCTTTTTAGAAAGAAAATCTCATTTTCAGAGTTTTAACACTAGTGCTTGTGGGGGGACTGGATGCTTCAGGTAGTTGCTGATGATCTACAGAGCCTTTCCCTGATAGGTCACCAGTATAATCCTGTAAATTGCCATGGATTAAAATGGTCTCCTGTTGAATGGAAGTTAACTCCTGTGAGATGTTTAGTGGGTAATAATTCCAGCTTCCACATCATGAAATCACTTCAGTGCCTTCCTCAAACAGAGGATTGTGACTCTGGGGGGTGGGGTGAGGTTAGGGGGTCAGGAAAGGCAACTGGAGAGATGGCAATGCAAAAGACTAAAAATTTATGTAAATACAGTGTAAAGCCAAGGAAATTGCACTTCCATCTTTCTGTACAAGCTTATACTTTCAGGTCAAGTATTCTGTTAACCTCATGAAATACAAATAAATTCCATAGACTTATTGTTATCATTGCATTGTCAATATAGCAGTTAAACACCCACAGCTGGCCTGTACCAGCTGAGTTGGACTCAATGTAGGGCTGTTTCATTGCTGTGGAGATGCCATGTAAATCTAAACAACAATGAAAATGTCCTGCAGCCAGAGTCCTGAGAGCCTGAGTTGGCTGGTAGGGGCCTTTTTAGTAATATCTTGTTTCCATGTAGACAAATTCTGACAACTTTTTTTGCTCTTTCAGAATCCCTTCTTTAGACAGTAAACTCTTCATGGTGCACAACCAGTACAATGGAGCCTGTTTTGGTTGTCTTCTGGTGTGGATCTCCTGTAGGAGGGGCCAAAATTGTTTTACTTGTAATAAATTTGAGAGCTGGCAGCTTTATAATTGTCACATGCACATGCTTTAGCGGTTAGTCAGGGGAGTTAAAAATGAAGTCAGTTCTAAAAACATGTTCTGGATGTTTGTTTTGTTTTTAAAGAAATCTCATGGGTTTTGAAGGAAGTTTATCATGATTTTTGAACTTCAGGGCTTAGCAAAAGTTGCCCATAGAGAAGGAAGTGGGTAACTTGGTTCTGAAAGGGTCAGCGTTTGCTTTCAGGATAAAGCTTCACAGAGGCCTCCCTAGACTTTGCTGGTAGCAGCCAGATCCATCACTACTGCTGTAGTAATGAGAGATGCATTCTGGATACACTAATCAGGATTCCTAAAGGAGGTACAAATGACAGGTGAGGACCTACCATTTGAAGGACAAAAACTTTTTTGTGAATGGACAACTTTTTATATTCTCTGAAGGATTCCAAAGTCACATTAAATTTTTGTGCATATACATCCCACAGCCAAGGAGAAGATCAGGAAAGTATCAGTTTTCTTCCAGCTCCAGACATAAACTGTATTACACATCCAGGCAATTTGATAACTAAGACCAATGACCCTCCAATGACCACAGCAACTGTAGACAGTTGCTCCACAATGTGCTATATTTTATCCATTCTTCTAGTAAACAAGTTTTGAAGGTTTGTCCAAGGGCTCGAGAGCATCCCCTCCATTCTAGTTTACAGCGCAAAGAAAGAGTCAGTTTGGCAGCAGGCTAACTCCATTCCTAACATCCTGGAAAACTTATCACTTCAGACTGCTGGGTCTTAGAAATAGTCAAAGAAGGTTATTTCATCCCCTTCCTAATATCTACCATCCCACTACACCCCTCTGCAACCCTCTTAAGGGAGCTGTCTCATGGAGGAACTGAACCACCTTCTACAATTGGTCATTAGAACCAGTCCCTGCACAGCCCAGGGGTTGAGGTTTTTAGTTCCATTGCTTTTTGATTCAGAAGAAATCCAGAGGGTGACATCCTATCCTAGACCATTGCATTTCGAACAAGTTTATCGAAGTCACCATGCCTCTTTGTCTCCATGACAGAAAAGTCCATGTATGAGTTCACTTCAAAACAATGCCTGTCCAAATGTATTTCCCAATGTATTTGTATATCACAGGAGCTCCGTAAGTCATAGGCCCCCTCATAAATTAGAACACACTCCATATGTGCAGTATCAATGTCCACTGCCTTTTTGAACAATGTTCCTACTGATGACATGTAAGCAGCCTTATGGGCAGCCTCAGATATATTTGCTTAACATTACACCATTATGCAAAGCTCTGGCAGGCACTATTTTTTGGACATATAGTATTGTGCATCATTGTTACCAGCTGTTCTGAAGCACCAACTTTCCAACTAGAGCAGTGTTTCTCAATCTGGCATATTGGGGAATACCTAAAAGTATTAATTACTTTATGCAGAATACCTGATGAAAACATTCTTGAAAAAGCTGGTAGCTGTGGCATGAGGGTTAAAATACCCCAGTTCCTGCTAAGTTTTGCAGATGTGCATCAACATCTGCTGCAGCTGGGGCATTAAATTGCTCCTTCCCCTGCACTCCCAATGGGGAGGGAACATGGCGGGGGGGGGAAGTCATTGTTTTTGAGGAGCACCAGTGTTCCACAGAACTCTGGTTGAGAAGCACTGAGTAGAGTTGCTGCTTGGTAGTTGTCTACAGTGCACCACCCATGGAGATATCACTCAAAGGAAGAGAGATTTACTTAACCTTGTGCAGTCACTGAGGTTCTTTGAAATGTATGTGTCCCTATGGCTGCTCTACTACCTCCCCATCTCCCCTCTGCTTCAAGAGTTTAATTTATGATTCTGCAGCAGAGAACAAAGTGAGGGCAGCCAGACAAGTGCTGTTTATACTGCCCAGGTGGAAGGTGCGCCTGTGTGGCTTGCTCGGCACTGCTATTGAAGATCTGACTCCAGACATAAAGGTGCTACTGCACCTACAGTGGAGCACTCCTGGTGACATGCGTCTCGAAGAACTGCAGTTACTGCACAAGATCACCCTCTTCATTTTAAAAAAAGTCTACTTTATTTTCTAAGCCTTTCAGGGTGCACTGTGGTTATGGTCTTGTGTTTTTCTCTGCAATCATAAACCAGACAAAAGAACCCAAAACAGAAAAAAAAATGTAATGAATTTTAATCCAATCTCATGTTTTGTGCAGGAGCCTGTCCCATGATTTTTTAACATGCCTTTTAGAAAAGAAAAAGATCTAGTGCACATTGGTGGCTTAGTGCCTTTTAGAGCACATTAACAGAGTCTAGAATTGGCTTGCAGTAGTTCAAGCTACAGTTTACATCCAGTGTGTGTTGCTGTACTTCATAGACAAGACAAGTAGTGAGAGAGGGGAATTTCTTTGTATTTCATTAAAATCATAACCAAGACATTTGTATATTTTTATTTCTGAGCCCATATTTCAGCTTCTCAGCCCAGCTTACACATTAATAAGAAACTAGCTGTGGATGACTCTGTTTGAGTGGTCATAATAGGTGCATGGTCCTCAGTGGATCAGGGTTATAGATGTTGAAGTGATGAAAAATTGTAGCAAGTAAAAGACCAGGCCAAATACTGTGATCTTACTTTAGCAAGGGGAGACAAACTGTAAAACCTGTATAATACCTGCACTCCATATTTTATTTCAGCAGCTATTGTTTGTGCAAAACAAGTTTTGCTGAAGTTGATCTTTCATTTATCCCTAGCATTGCTACTGCCTTTACCTCATCTGGGACATTGTGGTAAACGGAATTCTGTCTTCTAATGATCTAAGGTGATGGTTAGGATTTTGTGCAGATGTCTTAACTTAGTTACTCCCTGTGTGTAAAAAGCTGACCCAGCTGTTCCAAACTCTTTGAGAAAGTATTTGAATTTATGTAGGACTTGAAATACCTTTATATAGCTTAGGAATTTCTATTGTAAGCTGTCTCTTCACTTTTCTAATCTTTGTAAGTTGAGCACTTGAAAAAGTTCACTTTTGGGGGATAAGGTAGGATTTTTTTCTCCCGTTCTCAGAAGGAATAGAAAACAACTGCTTTCCTAAATAACTGTGGCATCAGTACTCAAAAAGCACAGAAAAAGCCTTGCTGCTTTTTCTTTTTTTAAACACCCATACATGCATACAATTTTAAGCTTATTAATTTGACTAAAAGGAAACTGTTACTAGTGCTTGTCATGAATCTGGTTTGTGAAGATCTGTCTGTGTGCCTAGTAATTTCCTGTGAAAATGCCCTTGCTGTGGAAAAGTGAGTCTATGACACTAGGTTCTAGTCTTCTGTCACCAGTGTATGGAGTCTTTATTGGTTTCTGTTTAGATGGAATATAATAGAGTAGGAGACTACAGAAATTACTACATTGACCCTGCCGTCTACATCTACAACATGATGCCCTGAAAGCTGAACTGCTTTGAATTCCACAGTAGGATATATTGCATTTCATTCAGATTTGAAGCCAAACTTACCCTTTGGGGAGACTGAATTCCAGCTTCTGTTCTCATTATTAGTAATAGCTCAGCTGGATCTGAGTTCAGTAAAAGGCTGTAATTATTTAAACTGGATTCTTGAAAAAGAGTAATAGGCGCAATGTGGTGTAATGCAGAATTTCTCTTGGTTTGGTATTTCATTGTTTGCCTCACATCTGAGACTAATGTTTTCATATAATATGCTTCTGAGAGTTTGTGCTGGAAAATGTATGAAAACTTTTCCATCAGTTTTTTCCCCTCCTCATTTCTTTAAAAAAGCATAACTATTTTCTGTATGTTGCCTATTAGCACTGACTGCAACAGTCTTCCCTCACAGGAGTCTAATTTAGATGGACACAGAGTAATCCTTCACCTTTGCAAAGATGGTTGTCCTCAGTTAAGCATTCAGAAGGTCAGAAATATTGCCTTAAATCCTATAGTGATTTGGTGGCACCCAGACCTTCCGACTTCCAGTCCTTTGCCCCTATATTTGTTCCTCTCTTTATACGGCCTTGATCTCCTTTGCTTTGGTGAAGAATGTCCATAGGTCAACATGACATATGCTTCTCAGGAAAAAATTTGGAAAGTATTTCAAAAATACCTTTTCCAGAAAAATTAAGCAGTTACACTTTTGAGGCCATTGGTATTGTACTCTAGAGTCCCTTACCACTTGATTATAAATTATCAATGATTATATCACAAGCAGGGCAATTTTATGTGAACCATAGAATTTAGTGTAGATTTTGCACAGTTCTTTTTTCTTCAGGGAACTTAGTGAAAATAAAATCTTTTCTCAAAAGCCCCTCCACCCCACCCAGAATTTAGGTGATGAGCAATAAATTAAGCTAAGGTATCCAAAGACCCAAAAGCTGACAGTGTATAGTATCTTGTCATGTTGGTACACCAGTATACAGAAGGTAGATTTGTGAGACATTTAAGGAAACTGTACCCCAAATTGCATGCATATGCAGGATGGCCTCTCACTCATCCCCAGAATGGACATGCTGGTATTTCCAGGAATGATATTGGATCGCCCCCAAAGGAGTTACCTTGCATGCAAGTCATACCAGAAGGAGTGGATGCCAGGAGGGGCAGAGCAGTAAGCTCATCAAGGTGGCATTCCCTGTTCATGATACCGTACAAAACCATCTGGTTTTGCCTCTGATACCCTATCCTATCTGGTACTAGCCTTTTTTAAAAACAAGGCTGTATGGTTTAAAATCAGACAAATGGCTTGCCTGTACATCTCAGGAAGCTTGTGTGTTAGGTAAGTAGCCAAGAAGGCCTCCATGTTTGTTCAGCTTTGTGTGTAGCTATTAATTTTAATCTCTTAAAGGTTTTGAATAATCAGATAGTTACTGTGACTCTGCCTTGTTGATGTGCTTTTTATGAAGTCTAAAGCTACAAATGGAGAGTGGCGGGAAGACACTGGGGGAAAATATACAACCATTTAAACTCTCAGATACTCTTTTTATAAAATGGACAATAAGCACCCTGAGCATTGAACATGAAGAGTAATTAAAAGTTATTAAAGAGTATTTTGAAAGCTTACATAGAAGTAATTTATTTGCAATGCAGTATCTTCATGCTGTGCTTGCTTATTATTTATAAACCACTGAGATCTAGTTTTTATGATAGCATCGTGTCAGTGTGTGTGTTTTTTTTTCTTAATACAGAATTACAGATGTCAAATAGATCTCCCCCCTCACCCACCTGCTGCAGGATTAAATTAGGTAATATGGTGTTAGCATTTCCATGTATTTTAGTAAGAGCTTGATATTTTTGTATACATTTGGGCCACTATAGCATGCAAAATGTGCTTATTTTCAAGAAGGAATAGTACTTAGAAAATGGCAGTTTATGTTAGAACAAAAAAAAAAATCCAGTTATCGTGTAATGTTTGTTAGCACTGCATGTATTTTAAACAGGCGGGGGCCCCCCCCCCGTTAAGAGATTAACTAGCATTTCCTTGTGTTCCTATCTGAGCTTCATCAGCTTTCCTGCCCCCACCCCCAATGGCTGTGCAGTAGTATGCAAATAGACGATATCAAAATAGAGAGAGAACCTGAACTAATACATTTGTGTAGTTCTTCATGGAGAAGCCTAAACACGCGCACGTGCGCGCATACACGCTTATTTTCTACAAAAGAGTATGTAGCTAAGTTATCTTTTGCCTTTTTATACTGTACTCTATTTGTTTCTCCTCCGTGCTTCCTGGGCACCAGTTGAGAGGTTATTGAAAGCACAGGAGAGACAAGCTCTAAGAAATCCAAGTCTCTACAGAGCATGTGCAAACTAATTTTATTTTTTATTTTTCAAAGCTCTTGGACACATCCCTGACACACAGGCCAATCCCTGGCAAATTTCAAATCCCTGCTTTCAGGCATGTAATGATAAAAATTAAAGGTAATGCCAAAATTTAACACTGGAAAAAAACCCTATTTTTCCACAGTCTTGTTTGTGGAAGCAGTTAAACTGTTTTGGCTGAAGTTTTCCCTGAAATATCCTGAAGGGGAGGCTCAGTATAGAAAATATCTGCACAAATGGTCAAAGTCTGGCAAAGTTATAAGCAACCTGTAAACAGTCTTAGAATGGGCATTGTTGATAGGCATTGCCACAAGCTCTGTAATTCTTCTGTCCTCTACGTATCGTAGGGGGAAAAAACTGCTTTGTATTAAAAATAAATATAATTTGTAATGTCTTTCTGCAACTGGGTGACTGTCTATTCAGCTTTCTCCTTTATAGCCATTTGATACATCAGTTCGTAAATAATTCTTGATTACTCTCTTGGCTGCATTTAAACCCTTCCTCCTGTTTTTCTATTTATTTTTAAATTTAATTACATTTTTGGTTTCTGTGGGTCTGGGTTAGGTTTCTTGAATGAATGTTTTTGGTTTTATTTCATTGGGAGGCAGGTAGGGAGTCACAGTAGTTTAAAGTGGGGTGATACAAAGTTCTTTTTCAAAAGATACAAGCAATATTCCTTACTCTCCAAGTTATTTATACCAGGCTGCAGAGAAGGGTCTGTAGAGAGGGTGATCTTTTAAAATCTTTCTTTCCAACAAAGGCTTCAAGGCACTTTACAAATTGTCCTCATTTCCCAGGATTTTTTTTTTTTTTTTTTTAATGTGTAAGCTGTATCTACTGCTGAAAGCTTAGTTCGAAGTGCCTGGTTAGTTCAAACTAACTTTTTTTAGTTTGAACTAGCTGTGCTTTTTGGTCAGTCCAAACTAGCTGTACTACTTTAGCTTGAACTAAAAGTTAGAACTAAAAAAGCGCAGCTAGTTCGAACTAACCACTTAGTTTGAATTTATTTAGTTTAAATTAGCATGACTAAGTTGTGCTCATTTGAACTAAAGTTCTAAGTAAGTTTTAACTAAGCGCTTAGTTTGAACTTACTGTTCAAACTAACTAAAACATTTTTTAATTTGAACTAAGGCAAAGCCTAGTATAGACAGGGAGCAAATTAGTCCAGATTAAGCCTTCTTAATCCGGACTAATTTCTAGTGTAGACAGAGCCTAAAGGTTTAGCTCAATTAATTGTTATAGTTTTCAAGGTTTTGTTATGGTGCTGACTACCGCTTATGTTTCTGATTTTAATATTATAGGGGACCCTTTTAAAACAGCCAAATGCTGCCTGCTTTTTCTTATGTGTAGGGCTTGATGCTAGTGGGGCAGAGTTCTCCCTGCTCCTATTTAGCACACCACCTTGTTTCAGCCACAAGCAGAGTCCTGCCTGGTATATGGCATGGACATAAGATACTTATGAAAGGGTAAAGAGTGACACCTTCCTTCCTAGTTTCAGCCTGGGGGTGGACTGGAACTACAGTGTGGTCACCTCTTGCCCACAACTTTCAGTTACTACCGGGATAGGAGGAAGTAGCTGGATGCTGCTGTCCACTGCAGCTGGCTGGGAATGTTGGGGCTCCTCTGTAGGCTTCTTGGTTGGTAGGAGGCTTCTGTCTGATGCCTCCTTGGCTCTTTCTGTCAGCCTGCACTTTGTCTGCCCACTCTGAGTAAAAAGCAAGTGGGGACCAAGTGAGTGAGCTGGCAGCTGAGCCTGAGGGGCTCATGTCCTTCTCTGCAGTGGCCCTTGTTGCTGCTGCCCTACCTCCTCCATCTTTGCCTACCTTTGAAGGAGGTTTGGGTCTGAGCTGGTGCCAACAGGAAAGCAGAGCGTAGGTGTTTGAGGGAAGTGGGATGGAGTGGAGGATGTAATGGGGTTTGAGGAGCTGAGAATGGTGCTTTTAAGGGGGGGGGGGGAGAGAAAACTTGGAGTGAGGCAGGACTGTTTGTGGAAAGGAGGGGTATCCAAAGCCTTGTTGGTGGTGGGTAGTGTAGGTTGGCAGGGACTTTGCACTGCTGGATGCCTCCTCTGGGAAGAGAACAGGATAAGTCTGTCCTTTCCTCGCTTTCAGTTTTGCTGGCAAAGCTACTCTGGTACACACTGAGCACTTTCTCACCTTTATTTCAGTGAGGGTAATGTGGATATAGTTACTATTGATGCCTGGAGGGGCACCCTTTCTGATTTCAGAAGTAATCATGAGAGTGAGACAGGTAAGATTTAGCCCTGTGGATTGGAAACGTTTCACCTCTGTTGCCAAATGCACTGAAACTTGGAATACTTTTCAGGGCAATGAAGCATTATTGTGTGTTTGCTTTATTCTTCACATCTGAACCATAACTGATTGATTTGCTGTGGTCTGGTGCCTGATAATACATTGTTATGGTCTTAATATACATACTAGGTATTAATTTAGCAAGTTACTTAGGTGCTTGCATGGGACTACATGGATGGAGGAATGATAAACTTAAAGAAATGGCTGAGTCTTCATAAAGCTAATTTTAAAAATAGTGCTATTGCAATTTTTACTTAAATTCTGATAAGTGCCAGAGGTAGAATAACTTTTTTATTGAATTCTGTAGAATCCATTATAAAGAAGAACAGATATAGAAATATGACTGTGACCTTTCAAACGCTTAAACAAGTTTGTAATTTTATTCACAAATATTCTCCCTTTGACATTGATACAGCTTTGTATGTGCCTAAATATAAGTATATACATGTATGTTTGACAGTGTTAAGGAACAGCAGTTGTATTTTTATTGAACACTTTTTTTTTTTTTTCTGGTAGCAGTAGAAGGTCTTCATCACTTCAAAACTATATTTCTTTAGCATTAACAATGAAAATTAATTAGACTGCCAACATGTTTATCAAGTTACTGTTGTTTTGTGGTGTGGTTTTTTTTTTGTTTTTTTTTAAAATACATATAGGCCAAAACTTTCACATGGCCTAAAGTTAGGCTCTTAAACCTGTATTTAGTCACCATAAAAGAGGGGTTTTCAAAATCACATTGCGTTTGAATTATGACCCTGCTGTAGTATAGTATGGATGAAGCATTTCAGCTTTCTTGATTGGGAAATTTCAATGTGTTAGAAGATGGTGTTGGTTGCACACACAGCATGTGCTATTTGCTGATCTGCTTTGCATTTGAGCTTGCTGTCATGCTATTAATGGGGCCAGGAATTATGTTTTTCAGCACAGATGAATATTTTAAATATGAATATTTTGCAGGAAGAAAACTAAGTCAAATCTGAAATTCTACCAATAAAAAACGAATTAAAATGAAAAACCTAGAAAAATACACTTCAGCACTTTATTTCTATAAAGAATTAGCAATATGTAAACAGAAAACTAGTTTTTCAAAAGTTAATTTAAACTCTATTTTAAATAACTTTTTTCTGAAACTCATGTTTTTCTTTTATCCTCCACCCCTTGCTAGATGAGTACATTAATCTTGTTTCCTTTGCTGCTCTCAAAGATGGGGGCAATACCATACTACAAATTTACTCTCTCAAATTATCTTCTTTACTTTTATTAAGAGACTAAGGAAGGTTTTTTTTACAGGGTTTGGCCAATGTTAATTTTGAACTTAGAGACAATTCTCATATTTATTGTATAGTCTTTTTTAAACAACTTCTTTACTGAAAAATATTATTTACATTCAAATTTGAAGCATATTGCAGATGTGAGCTGGTAGTTCATTTTATGTATCCATTCAATTCAATTTACCGTATATACTCGGGTATAAGCTGATCTGTGCATAAACTGACCTCCCACCATTCTGAGCCCAAAAGGGGCAAAATGGGTGACCCGCATATAAGCTGAGCCCCCTTTTTGGCCTTGCCCCTAATCCCTCCTCCACCCAGTGCTGCTGGCTTCCTCTGGAGTTCCTGACAACATCCCTAACCCCCAAATCCTTGCTGCTGCTGCTTTTCCCCTTCCCCCTTGTTCTCTCCATTCCTCACTCCTGCCTCTGCTCCTCCTGCTGCCCCTGTGCTCGCTGCTGCCTTTTCAGTTCCTTGCTGCCGCTTTTCCCGGCCTCCCAGGACCCCCTCCATAAATCCCCAGGCCCTTTGGCCACTTCCCTGGGCTCTCTGAGACCCCTGGGCCTTTCTGCTGCTTTTCCTAGTCTCCCCGACCCCCTCCCTAGCTCCTGCACACTGCTGCTGCTTTCCCCAGACTCCCTGGGCCCTGCTGCCGCTTCCCTGGCCTCCCTGAACACCCCCCGCCCCCGGGCCTCCTTACCAGGCTGCTCTAGACGCTGGGGTCCCCTTCTTACTCCAGCCCCAGGCCAGGGAGACTGCCCAAGATGGCAGCTCCAGCCATGCTGGGCTCCAGCCTGCAGCATGGTGAGTGAAACTGTTGGGCGGGGGCGGTTTACCATATTGTCCTGTGTATAAGCCGAGTACCTGTTTTGAAGCCAATTTTCAGGCACAAAAATCTCGGCTTATGTATGACGATATATGGTAATTTTAAAATAATGGATTTTATATCCTCTTTTTTAACTATCACAGTTATTACAGTGAAGTAAGGATGGTAGAACATGTCCAGTTACATGAAGGTTTGCAATATGATAGTATTTTTTTTTTCTTCATGTCATTAGCTTCCTAAGTGCTAATGTTTAAATGGAGACTTTCCATTGGCCTTATAAAGGGCAACATCATTTTAACTTTCTTTAGAGCTACAATTTGGAGAATTGCCTTTTAAAAACTGAACTCCTCACTTGCTTCTCTCTACAAATGTATTCTTTAACATAGTAATTTAGATGGTTTGTATTCTGATGTTTGTTTAATTTCAGTGTGGACTTCATTTGCCTGTTCACAGTAATTCAGTTGCAGGGGCTAGGTTTCTCTGGATCTCAATTATGATTGTCAGTCTCATTTGCTCTCCCACTGGAACTTCATCTCCAGTGTGGTCTTAAAGTGGTGCTGGCCACATCATGCCCTTGTGTACTGCTGGCCATAATGGTTGTCTTTGTCACATCATCCCAGTGAGCTTTGGCTTTGTATTTTTTAACTTTGCTCTTTGCTTAGATTTTTTTTTTCTTTTAATGGACTGTTGCTGTTCAGTACACTAACTGGTAGTCCTCATTTGGTTACAGAGGAATGCTATTTAAAATGTGCTTGAGTTCCATTTTAAAGTTGGTGTGCATAGTGGAAAGGGAACAGAGTCCTTGAGTTCCATGGCTTTGGGATAGTCTTTAACTTTGGGCGGCATCCTGCTTGTTTTACTGTAGGGGTTGATTTGTATCTATCTGGCATGTCTTTACTGCGGTGGTAACTTGGTTGGTCAATACCAAATCTGAATTCTTGGGTCTGCCTAATCTGGGTGTGAACAACCACACTGCAAAGCCATATCCAAAGTACAGTATCCTCACAGGTGTTTCACTACCCCGTGTGTATTGCTAGGATTTCTGGGGACATATCCCATGGTTCTGTGTTCATCAGTAAGCTGAACTGCTGGGATTCTTTTCCAGTAAATTGTAGAAGAACTTGTCTGCTGTTCTTGTTGGCACTAGGGTGGAATTTTTGGGAAGGACTTGGAGGATTGTTATCACTCAAGCGACTTGTAGTCTGCATCTTTAATTTGTTACAGTGTCTTCTGAGCTCTAGCCCATCCCCCCCAGCTGTGCCTGATAATTTGGAAGGAAAGCATCACTAATCTTGAATGAGGGTTTTTCTGTGTGGATGCTGAAGGAAGTGGAGGAGGATTGGGGCAGTGCACATAGGTAAAAATCTGGGATAACTGCAATTGACAGTAGTACCCTGTTTGAGGCACCTTAGTGAGAGGTTGGATGCTATTTCCTGCTGTCTTGTCACTTCATGCTGTAGTAGAGACAGAACTGGATTAAGGTAAACTGGAACCCAAGATGCATCCAGATTCCAAAAACCCTTGAATTATTCTTTATTTCAGTGGTGAAAGTTCATTCAATATTTGCTTATCCAAGCAAATTATTAAAATATGATGATTTTTCTAATGCACATTTCTTCTCCTTTAATGAGAAATACCATCTTTAAATTATAAGAGTAACTATTTAAAATCATAAGCTATTTCTTTCACTTATTCCAAGGTACTTTTAGGAAGGTTTAAATGTTAGAATAATTCCAGTTATTTCTCACTAACTGAAGTGACCGACCACATCTGTTATTTAATTTAGTCACTTACTACCTTTCTCCGCAATTCTTCTTTTCTCGTCTCACATATGACTCTTGTCTTGTTTCATTCTACCCTATGACTAGAACAGTCACTTCCTAACTGTAAATCAAATGAGCTGCTTTATTCCATCAAATTCTGTCTCAAAATTCAGTATTTCCTCTCAGCTTTCCACTGTTAAAGTAAAGGAAGAAAACTTTTGAAAAAAAATTCATACCGTTATACATTTTAGAGCATGATTCTGGACCACTGGCTGCTTGCGGCTCAGTCAGCACACAGTTGTGTCCCATGTGACCTCCTCAGGGTCACAAAGGTAGTGTGTTTATGTAAAATGTGGATGTGGCCCTGTGACTGGGTGGATACCCTCTGCACTAGGCAAGCCTTATATAGCCTACAGGAGAAGGAAGTCCTGCCCCTTAGGCCCAACTGGGCATGCTCAGACTGCTGCTCCAGTATAAAAAGGAGCAGCTCAACTCATTCTGGCCTGAGCAATGTGGAGGAAGGATGCCTGCTGGAGCCTCCTGACCAGGAGCTGTCTCAGCCCCAGCCTGGAAGTAGGAGCAATCCTGGAGACCTCATCGAGGAGCTGACTCAACCAGGGAACCACCAGAAGATGGACACGCAGGATCCCACAGCTGCAGGAGAGCTGGGAGAGGACCACCACACATAGCCGGGTAGGTAGGAAGTAGCTCAGGGGACCTGGAAGGGAAGCCAGGAGAGGTACAGAATACAGGTCAGTGTTTTGGTCAGGATCCCCGCTGACTTGGTGTCATAACCCTGGCACCAATCGGGTGTTGAGCTGGGGCTCAGTGGAGCAGGAGGGCCTGAGTCCACCTACCTGGAAACTGTGTCTGTTACAGACACACTTGTCTCATTTCTGATTCTGTGGTCAGCAGGCCATGCAGCTCTGACCCAAAGGATATATAGAGTCTATGTTATTGACCCTGGCCATTAGGATGTGCTGCCCTGATGTGAAGAGTTGAAAAGGGATCACAGAGGCACCCTTCCTGCTCACGTCCCTTGTACTTTCCTCACTGGGGAGAGCTAGGAAAGGCATATTCCATGACAGGCCCACATAACACAGAGAGAGCTTGAATATGTGGCCCAAAATAGTAAATAAATAGAGAACCACTGACCTAGAGTCTTTTTATTATTGATCTCAGAAATAATTTGATTTGAATTCTTCAGTGTTCTTTCAGATTCTCCCCTCCCCTTTGTTTCTCATTCCTTCCTTTAGGATTTTGTCATTTCTTATTGTTTGTAATAAATTGGTGACCTGTCATGCAATCCTTAATCATCTGAGTCAGTAGGAAATGCTTATTGCTGAAGGACTAGAATTCAAGGTTTTAAGCTCTTTGCAGCTGGAATTTTAGTTCTGTTGAGTGTCATGCACACCTGTGTCACTGTGTAAATAAAAGCCTGTTGCCACTAGGTTACTCAGACATGAACTTCCCCAGAATTCTGTTCATTTAAAAATGAATAGTATATTTTTTTCCTTAAGTTCCTATGTATTAGTATTGAACTATTCTTTTTTGTTACTATTTAAAAGAAATGTTCTTGAAAATGCTGAGTATTTGGCTCTTCTTTAATACTTTGCACTTATGATGTTCATCTTTCAAGCAAACAGAGTAAAGAAATACTGATAGACATAATTAACTGGCACTTTGCTGTAAGATAATAGTGTTTGGGCGTAACTACTTAATGCAGAAACCTGTAAAAAATGAAAAGTGATAGGGTCTTAATCCCATTGTGCTGTTCCTTCCTAATGTGTCCATTTTATGTGCTAGACTTCACACAAACTACTTGGTGACATTAACCAGTTTCCTTAAGTAACAGCTCACTTTCATGAAATCCTAAAACTACAGAAGATGCAGGGCACTTGGTGTGATTGCAGTTTTGTTTGTTTAGTGTCAGTCTGCATCAGTCTACAGCATGACAACATGCAAACCATTTCTTTTAAGTTACAAAAAGAAAACTAAAAGCTTAGTGCAACTAGCCCAGTTTCACGTATATGTTACATGAGTAGAGGGTAGGGATTGTCATTTTTTTTAAAGGTTTTTGTATAGTATTTAGTCCAGTGGAGTGCAGGCTTAGTTGTCCTTGTGCTTCTACAATAATAAAAATGTTTAGTATAGAATATTAGAATTCCATAGTTGTGGATATATTTACACAAGTGTGTGAGTGCAATAGCAAAAATGTTATGACGTAGTTTAACAAAAAAAAAAAAAACCCTGTGTGTCTAGGACAATAGAATATGCAGTACCAACTCTTGCAAACTTTATTACAAAGCAGCATGATTTTGCCCTCTGCTGTGGGAGCTTACATGGATACTCAGCCATTTGGTTTCATGCAATTTTGGAGGAAGAGAGGGAAAAGAGTGAAACCACAGGTAATGTCCTGAACCTTCGTGGAATATGCTCCGAGCTGCAAGTTTGGAGACCATGAATTCTAGTCCCACCTTTTGCACTGAGTGCTGTTAATATATCTTGTTTACAGCTCTTAGTATTAACTAAGGGCTCATAACACTACCCTAAGGGAAGTAAATACCACTCACTTACTTAACAGCTAGGATAACCCAAAGGTTGCGGAGTCAGTTGAGGTTAATAATAGAACTCAATTTTCTAATTATAACAGATTTTTTTTCTAATCAGTTTTGCCATAATGCCTCAGAAGGAATATCAGCTATGTTTGTGTAAACTACAGTAACCCAGAAGGCTTTTGTTACCGTCTATTCTAATGGCTTGACCTATGTCAGGGTGACTCTTCTGTTGCATTTGTTAGCTGGCATGATTCTTTAACTCATTGAGGCATGATCCAAAGGGGCAGCCATGTTAGTCTAGTTCAGTTAAACAACCAAGGAGTCCTGCAGCACTTCAAAGACTAACAAATGTGTTTGTTGCACGAGCTGTTGCGGGAGAAAATCCCACTTCGGTGGGCAATTTGACCTCATCTCCCTCTGCATGCTGTTCCCCAGTGTTTCGAATCTTTACAGCTGTTTTGATTTGCTGTTACAGTATGATCGGATCCCATGACTTACACTTCCCCGCATTTATTTCCTCCCGTTCTGTAAGTTTCCCCCATCTTCAAAGCAGTGGGATTTTCTCTTACGAAATCTCATGCAGTAGATACTTTTGTTTAGTTTTTAAGTGCCACAGGACTGACTGAGATGTACGATTCTCCATCCCAGTTTCATTCCCTGTGTTGGTTCCCAACCGCGATGGGAGAAGGAGACACCGGACTCAGTAGTTCTAACTGAGAAATGGGTTCGTTTATTTAGAGCAACAACGGGGAAAATTTTTCAATGGGTAATCACAGTGACACTTGAGGTAGCAATTAACAACTAAAACAGCAACCTTACAAGACCAACTGAGGTAGCAAATCTATATCAGTAATACAGTAAAATGATAAAGCAAAAACTACAAGTCTATATAAGTGACACAACAAGACTGTAAAGCAAAACCGCAAATCTATATAAGTAACACAGTAAAACAGCAAAGCAAAACTGCAAGATAAAACTGGAAGGTATTTGCAACAAAGTAAAACTGCTAGGTGTTCCCAACAAGACAAAATGGCAAGGTAAAACGAACTGCAATGTACTTGTAGGGGATTCCTATATACGTACCATAACCCAGGCTCCACTGACCAGCAGCATGAACACAAGAGGCATGGTAAGAGACATGACACGAGCTAGCTTTCCTCGGGAGACCCAACTGTCAGAGTGATCAGTTCTGGCAGGCAACACGTGAACCTCCATAACTTTTGCCAGTTGGCATCCCCTTTTTTATAGGATTTTTAGCTCAGTGTTTTTCTGGTTCCCACACTGGTGGGGGTTTGTGTTCCCACGATTGAGATAGTAATTTTCCAATTAAGTTTTAAATTCCCAGGTGGGTCCAGATTCCTAGGTGGACCATAAATTCCTAGGTGGGACCCAAATTTCCAGGTGGCCATAAATTCTCAGGTGGGCCCAAATTCCTAGGAGGGTCATAAATGCCTAGGTGGGACCTAACGTTCCAGGTGGCCATAAATTCCTAGGTGGGTTTCGGTTCCCTCGAAGTTAGTACCTTTGAGTTATGCTAGTCTGTAGCCTCCCAGATTCCAGGCCAGAGCCTCTTACGCTGTCCATAAGGGTTTTTTTTGGTGTGCACTTGGTGGCAAATGGGGTGCCCGGGCAAGCGGCCCCCTATTAGTACATCAGGCACGAACACCCTGTAGATGATTTAGACGGAATTGTGTTTAGAGTTGTCTATGCAGATTGTGATCACAGGACCACTCTTCATTAAGAGCCGAGAACAGGGGGGAAAAAAATAATCTTGTGCTCTAAATTTCAGTGCTGTCCAGTGTTTTACAGCATCACACATAGTTGTGTAATCCACAAAATGTCTGGTGTTCATAGAGAACACTCTGTTTCTTGTACCAATTTACTATTATAACTACAATGGAGGAGGTTTGAGCTGTGGGTCTGAAACCTCTGCTTAGGACCTGGGGGGTGGTGGTGGTGAAAAAATGGTATAAAAATAAATGTAATGATTCTGGAGTAATTGTTGAGATGTTTTTCATGCTATTTAGAAGTGAGTTTGAATGTTGTATTAATGTTTGATCTGTTTATATTTTTAGTGTCGGTTAATGGGACTTGTCTGTTTTTAGATCTGGCTAGGCCAGTGTTTCCCAACCTTTAGTGGGCTGGGAGAACACCTCAGAACCTGTATCTGCGCTGAGGCCCCCTCCACATTTGACCTTGATAGATCAACCCTGACCCTAGCCAGGGACCCAGGGCAGGCATCCCGTGGTTGCAGGATGTGGCCCCAACTCTGACCCCAGCTGGGAACCCAGGGCTGCTGGATCTGTTGCTGCTGCCAGCAGTGGCAGAAGCTGGCTCCCAGCTAGGGAACTGGGGCTGGCGTGCTGGATTGGGGTTGTGGGAGGGGTGGTTGGGCCCGGGCCCGGGCCCTAAAGGGTTTTTTTGGGGGGGGGCAGTGCTGCCCCTGCCTGAAGGTATTAATTATTTTAGGTGGAACTCCTGATGAAAACATTTTCGAAAAAACTGATAACAGTGGCGGGAGATTTAAAATGCCTCAGTCACAGCAAAGCTCCTAGGTGCATGTCAGTGTCCACTGCCCCATACCTGGAAGCTTTGGTGCAATTGAGACATTAAATTGCTTCTTACCTATCCCTCTTTAGGTCCTTCCTACTCCTACCTGATAGGGAGGAGGGGTCAGGGTAGGTAATCAAACACCTGCACTATGTCTGAGGAGCACCCCTGTTCCATGAAACCTGGTTGAGAAACACTGGGCTAGGCTACTTTATTGTCAGATACATTTTGAGTCTTGACAGTAATGCCATAGTGCTCTGAATCTACAGAGAGGGTAAGACCCAGCCAGTGTTAGCACTAAAAGGTCAGAGCATGATGTAGCATGCTTTCTTTTTTTTTCCAGAAAGAGAACTTCATTCTTAAAGTTGTAATATTAATACTTACTGGGAACTGCATGCCTCAGGGCATAGCTAATAAGTTGCAGAGCCTTTTAGTAGGCAATAAATTTGTGAGAGTTGCTAACACTTTAATTGTCTCTGCTAACAGCTGCCCCTGTGAACTGTTGTAGTTGGTTAGCAGTAAGGTTGCACTGAGGCTAATGAAGGGGAAATTAGTTGCCTTGTAATTCTGCTTCTTGAAAGATAATCCCCTTACAGAGCACTTGGTCACCTACATGCCTCAGGTAGCTCTGGAAGCTTTGTTTTTGGGCTAATGTGTTTTCAGCCCTTGTAACATCCCATAATTGAATATTTTGTTTTCATTTGAATGCACTAGGTTAGTGATTCCTCTGACATTGCTTCCCTCACTGATTTGTGCTTAGAGGGGATGAATAAGTGTAGCTAAGGGAGTTATTTAAAGACAATGGGAGAAGAACTTAGTTTCTTTTGACAGTGCTCTCTGCCCCACCATAGGTTGTATGGCAATAGATATAACACATACTGCATTGGTTTCTGCTGTGGTGTTTCTGTGGTAATCAAAGATGCACAAAGCTGCTGATGGAGTAGATCTCATAAACAGAGACTGTAGTGGAAATGATCCAAACAGCATTCTCTAACAAAAGTACACAAGTGCCTTTCTTTCTGTATGTATGCCCATAGGTCAGGTCTGTGGTGTTTACTTCACAGTATACAATCATAAGTCTCCACTGTTACATTTAACACAGTAGCAGGCTGTAAAGTATATTTGTTTCTCACCCACTAAAAACAACCACACAAGTGCCCTCTCTGAGACCCCTAAATAAATTAAATAAAAAGGCATAGATTTGGGAAGGAAAAACTAGTATGTAAAGTTGCACAGAAATTTTGCCCTCTGAGAAGAAAACAAAAGCTGAAATTGTCCAAATATATCAAACTTT
Source organism: Podocnemis expansa (assembly GCA_007922195.1). Classification (NCBI taxonomy): domain Eukaryota; kingdom Metazoa; phylum Chordata; order Testudines; family Podocnemididae; genus Podocnemis; species Podocnemis expansa. The sequence goes on from ML682013.1 coordinate 12,311,072, forward strand.
TAAGCTAAATTACAATATATACAGTTTTACTTCAGGGGTTATTCCTTCAGTAAGCAAATGGCATTGCACATGTTAATCAATGGCAGAGCAGAACTGTAAGGGTAAATAACATTACAGGTAGCACATACAGTATGTAGGGATAGTAGGAATAGGTAAGTCACTCCATAGTATAATAGATGAGGGAGAGAGGAGCTAGCAGCTAAATCTACTCTGAAGATCAAGAGGGCAGGGAATAGAAATGTTGGTTCATGACAAGAAGCATGCATGTGTTGGAAAAGGATCAGTTGGCAGCTGATGAGAAAGGGGCATTAGTAAGCAGAGGAGAAAAAAACAACACATTTTATAAATGATTAAATGAATAATTCTCTAAGCTATTTGGTGAATTATCTCCCTCGTCAGTAGTGCCTGGTAGTACAATGTAATAAAACCAACAAACTGTGTCCATATACAATATTTCTCCAACAAAGTAAACTAATAAGGCACAGCTAGGTGATCTGTTAATGTCCGAAGTAAGAGATACATCACATTATGAATGCATACATTATTATTTAGGTGATGCCAAATCAATTCAAATTCATATTGAAGAAGGAAAAGATAAAATGCACGTCAACTGTAATTTATTAGTCTTTTGTATAAGTTTGTTCTACTAATATTTTCTGTTCCCCTTTCTGATCAGTGTACATACTTGCAAGCAAGTCCTTTTGTGTGGATTGTTTAAGTATGAGGATTAATGTTGCCAGTCCTTAAGTTAAGACTTTTTGTTTTTCAGGAACGATGCACTCATTAGCATAAAGAACTCTGTAAAAGCCACAGTAGTAGCCATGAGTGTTGATCTTCAGTGTGATCATCAGCTTTAATAAATCTGAATGGGCAATTAAAATATTAATTCTTTGGGCATTGGGTCTGTATAGTCCCACTTTCGCAATATGCAGTCCCTGTAGTTAAAAAGCTTTGGGAGCCATCTAGAAAAGCACTGCCAGGGCCTTTTCAGATCTGAACCTATACACATCATGAGGTACCCCATTTCTGTCCTTGACTGCCTGAAATTAGCTGAAGGTTTAGGATCATTGCTCAGGCTTGGCATACACTAGGAACTTATGTTGATGTAACTGTCAGTCAGGGGTGTGGAAACACCACAGCCCAAGACATGGTTTTATTGACCTAACCCCCTGTATAAACAATATTTTGCCCATGTGGTCCTTATCCTGTGGTTATCGCTGCTGCCTCTGAGAGGTGGAGTCCCTATACCAACAGAAGAAGCTCTCCCGTAGGTGTAACCATCATCTTCACAAAGCATTGCTGTGGTGCAACGGCATAACACTGTAACTGTAGACAAGCCCTCAGTGCCTGGAGTATTTTGTTTCATTTTTGTGCTAAACTTTGCCTTGTGGTGTTGGCTGGTGTATTTCGTTAATATCAATAGTGCAATTCTTCTATTTAGCATATAGACTTTTGGGGGGGGGGGAGGTGAGGGAGGAGGTTTGTTATATTTGCATCCTAATCGCTAATTGGCCTGTGAGCCAGGAACAGTGAAGGCTAAACCAGGATTTCACCGTTTTCTTTAGCAGGATCCAGATTCTATCCCTTGTTTAAAGTTATTTGTTTTGTGTAGGAATTTTAATTATGGACCAAAACCCCTTCTTTTTCAGAAAAGATAACTGAGAAGATCATCATTGTTCAGTTGTTGGGAAGGAAGTTCATTCTTCATACAGTGCTTTTCATACACAATTCTTACAGCTAGAGCTTGAGGGGCAGCAAAGGCTTAGCAGCAAACTATTTCCTATTGAAGGAGGCAGAGACTAGTTTGCTTTGGATCTGAATCTTATCAAGGTCAAAGAAACAGTAGGACTCTGCTAGGACAGAAAACAGTTTCATCTTCAGACTTGGTTCTTTGGGCACATAAGAATCCACCTTCTTCCAGAATTGCCAGGATCAGAGAAGCAATATTGCCCACTCTGCTCTAGGACAGTGTTTCCCAACCAGTGTGCCATGGCACACAGGTGTGCCTTCAGGTCTGAGCAGGTGTACCACAAAATGTTTTGAAAAACTACTCAAATAGCTCTGGATTGGCACATTGGCTCATGAATATTTGAGTTCATTTGGAAACTATATGGTGGTGTGCCTCAAATTAATTAAAGGCAGCCAGGTGTGCCGTGGCAGAGAAAATGTAGGGAACCACCGCTCTAGGGAAAACCTTATGATAAACAGTATTTTGGGATCTTGTACAGTAGTGCAGGCCAGAAAAACTTGCTAAAGAGATGGAGAGAAGACCAAAGATTCATAGGGGAAATTTTGTAGATACTAGTTCTTTAAGCAGAATCTGTTTTGGGGTTCAGATTAATTTATATTTGTGCAACTGAGCTGTGCGAAAGTCAGTGAAGCTGTCCATGCTGATTTGGTGAGATCTTGGGGGACTCGGCATACCTGAAAATCAAGCCACTTGTTTAGATGCTTAAATGTTAGCACTTAGGTTTGAAAAATACAGCATAATAAATCTTCTTTTCCCCCTTCAACCCCCATCTCTGGGCTTGCGGTTAAGTTGAATCCACTAATGACTTCTAGTTAAGTTGCTTAATTTTTTTTATTTCCCTGTCAACAAGTGGATGTTGTTTACCTAACCATTCATGACTCTTGGTATTTTATTTTAGTATATTGTTTTAGCTAGGATATATTTCCTCCTTTTTTCTTTTATTGTTTATCTTCTGTTTTTTTCTTATCTATCTTCCCTCATTAAGTGCATCTAGTCTTCTTGCCCCTTTGATATTTCACATCTTCTCTTTTCCAGCTCCCACCCTTTCTACGGCTCTCTGCCCTGAGCACCGCCAGCATGGTGACAATAAAAACATTGTAAATCTGAGGGTCTAGTGAGAGTGTTGTTCTTTTTATGTTGCTAATCATCAGGGTAAGAAAAAATGATATACTAATGAAAAGCTGAAACCTCCAGTCTTATGGCATCATGATTAATTCATTTTTACTTAGGCTGGTTTTCAAGATATTGGTATTTAAAATTTTGTGATGATTACCAGCTTGCTTTATTTTCCCATTTAAATTCATACTGATTTTAACAGTTGATATACTGTAAACAGTTTAAATTGTAATGTTTTATATCTATGGCTGTCTGTCTTCCACTAGAGGGATGGTAAACCTATTTTTCAAAGAGGAAAAATGGCAAATTTCATGGGCAACACTATCTTTTATTTTCCTGGTTGTGTAACAAGTATCAACCAACCAATATTACAAGATGCTAGAAGTCTTCCCATGCATAAGAAAGAAGATAAGAAGGCTTATAATTAGAGCTTATGAGTTTTGGAATTTATTTCATTATTAGGCTGTGTTTAGCTATTTTTTGCATTGTAAATAGATACACCAAAACAGGGGTTTTTGGAGGCCTTCTATTTATCTATTCACGTAGAATATTTCAAACGGCACTACAGTAAGTTCACTAGGGCTGTTTCTAAACCTTTTTAAGTAGCAAGTACCACATAACTTCTGAAAATTTTAATAAGTACTCTAACACTCAGTTGCCTCCCAACTGGAGGCTGGGACTAGGAAAGCAAATGGCTGCTACATATATCCCTAGCCTGTGTCTGGCATACCCCCAGGAGTACGTATACCACAGGTTGAAAAACTGTGCACTCAGGAACATTTTAGTGTTCACTGGCAGGATCTGCACAGATCAATTAATGTGCAGCACTTCAGTGTGCTTTAGAAATCGCATCTCTTTAGTCTGCATTACTTCTTTGTGCAGACAAGTCTTTAGATGCAAGCCAGGGAGCAGGAATATCACCTATGTCAAACGGCACTAGCAGAAGAGTGAAGTCAACACAAACTGAGCAACTGTTTCCGGTGTGTATTGGATAAATAATGATTTCTTGCTTTCACTATCAAGGCTTTTTTAAATTGGTGTTTGAGTTAAAAACTGAAATCAGAAGCCCTACTTCTAATGTAAAAAATAATTGGTATAGAGGAAGTGAATTCTGCAAAAGAACCAACAGGGTGTTCAGTCACTAAAATAATGTGAGAATTCAAATGTGGAGAGCAAAAGTAAGATTATTTTATGACATGTCAGGGCCAGTACAATACCTTGAGAACTAGTAAAGGTTTTCAAATATTGGGCCTGAATCAGCCCTTTCCTAATAGTTTATAAATGTGGAATTCTTGAATTATCTTTAAGAATTCTGTTAGAACAATCTGTGGTAAATGCTACGTTGGTTTGGTATTACAAATTAAAGCTTACAAACATCTATGCATGAGTAACTTTTATATAAAGTGAATAGTCACTACTTGAGTTTGTGTTTGCAGCATTGGGGCCTTAATTTGTTTAAATTTACTTTTGAATTCATACTGTACTGAGTAGATATGGAAGGACTTGATTATACTGAAATAAAAGTAAATCAGGTGGTGTATTAACTCTAATGCTATTTTTTGGTGAGTGGAAGGAAAAGAAACACTGAGAAAAAAGTTTAGATTGGGGACTGAAGTATGTTCCATAGCATTCAAACTTTCTCTCTGATTAATTCCTTCTCCTCAGGTAACCTTCCTCCAGTACTTCCAGATCGAGGGAATTCAGTAACTTGTTATTTTACCTGTTTTACAGTTAGCTTAAATGCCGTTTAATGAGTCTTTCTGAACAAACTGATCATTGTCTTTTCCTTCTGTTAATGAGTGTCTTAATGACTTCAGTTTTTCTCCAATCTCCTGTAAAGAGATTTGTGAAGTGTTCTTGCATAGCAATCTTAATAGAAGTGTGTGGGCTAGTAGCACAGAACTGAACTGCTTAGGTTAGCAGCCAGATCTCTTTGAAGAGCTGCTTTTTGTTTGTTTAACCTTTCTCTTGAGACTGAACTTCATTTTGGAAATGTGTATGCAGGATCACCCCATTATGGAAAAGAGTACAACAAATTAGACCAGATTTAATGTTTTCTAAATCACAGGAAGAAAAAGTATACTCCAGAGTAATTAAACTTACTGGGATATGTTTGCCACTAATTAAATTAGACTCTAAACCAAATAGTCCACAACTTCTTCACTTATAAAAAGTATTGCTATATTTATGGCATTAGAGAAAAGTTCTTGTATTATTAGACTGACTGACCTAAACGAAACATCTTCTAAGATTTTTCTGATTACACACACATACACACACACACACACACACGCGCGCGCGAAATCAAGGACTTCAAAGTTAGTAGGAAACACCAGATTTACGGTAGCTTGTTCACCCTTAATGCTACTGGCCTTCATTCTGTGTATAGCATGGATGTAGAGGAGCAGTCCTATGGAAAAAGTAGTGCGCATGTGATTATGTAGTTACAAGTGGACTGAATGAAAATCACGAAGTAACCATACATGTGACCATTTCCTTACTTTGGAGTGTTTGGTTTGCAACATAGATAATGTTCTTTCAAAGGGGATTTTTATCTATAATTTTCCTATTGTTTTAAAATGAAAATTATCAAAACAGTGTAACTGTGATTCTAACTACCTCTTTGTTATGCATCAGAAGGATTTGAACCTAGAACCTTCCTTGCTGCATCACAGACTTCTGGACTGTCTGCTTAGTTGGCAGCAGAAGACTTGGATTCCACACTGGGGATGGCCCAATACTGATGTGCAGGATCTGGGGTGGAGGTTATGGGAGACAGAGGAATCTGGACAGTCTTTTTGCTTACATTCTTCTCTTTCTAACTGCTACAACAGCTCCTCAGGTATTCCTGCTTCAATGTGTGCTGCTGCATCTGCTTTGACTGTGATTGGCCCTGGTTCTTTTAAAAAGTTCAAGTGCATATAATTACTTTGCTGTGGTGCCAAAATGTTCCTGAACATTGCATGCAAGAGAAATGGCAATTTTTCATATTTTTATAACTGTTAAATCTGAAAGAAATTTAATAGGTCAAGCCGAAGTCATGTCTCCACATCTAGGACTTTGTCCCTTTTGAAGGTTTGTTGCAAACAATGGAGATGTCTAGAGTTTCTGTGGTGGGAAAATGTTGCAAGAATTTTTGTATGGAATCTTTAGATAAACTAATGTAGGGATCACTGCTAGCTTTCTCTTTACTGCTACTGCTGAAAAAGTGTTGATGTTACCTTATATTAATTAATTTCTTTATCTGGAGACCTTCTTTTTTCACTGTGCAAAGGGTGAAAAACCACTATAGTTGTCCTACTACTTTAGCAAATTGAATTAATAATCGGGGCTTCATCCCTCAATTAGTCTAATCTAGAAAATAGAGACTACATTGCCTTATCTGCATGGGAGTTTACAACACACCAGGAATAGATTTGTACCTCAATAGCAGGTGGTTCTAGGAGTAGCAGCATTGTGGGGCCCCTAAAAATAGAATGTGGAGTCAGAACGCTGCATTCTGGGGCCCACCATTGAAAAATGCAGGCCCTGGAACAAAGTATTCCGGGTCCACATTCTATTTTAAGGGGCCTGAAAGCTGGGCCCCTAAAAATAACAGGCCCTGGAGCAGTGTTCTGCTGTGTTCCAGTGGGCAAGAAAGGGGGGCAGGGGCCAGGAGCATTACTCGGGGGCTCAAGCCCCACCCTCCTGCTGTGGTGCCTCAGCTGCAGTGCTGCCGCGACTGGGACCTACTGCCCCCACTTCCCCAGCCATGCAGCTGGGGCAGCGGACTTGTGCTGGGGGGGGGTATTGTAGGGTAGGGGGTGAGGTGGTGGCACAAGGGGACAGGAGCTGGGGTCTGCTACCTTCTTTCTGGCAGTGTAGTAGCCAACAGCATTTGCCATCTAGAAACTTTTTTTTTTTTTTTTGGCAATTCGGGATTCCATAAGTTCATAGATTCTAAGGTCAGGGGGGATCAATACAATCATCTAGTCTGACCTCCTGTGCAAGGCAAGAGACAAAAGCTCACCATCCACTCCTAAAAATTATTCAGTCATAGATTAGGGGTTTATTAAAGTCCTCAAACAATGGTTTGAAGACTTAAGGTGACCCAGCAAGTGAGCCATGCCCCATGCTACAGAGGAAGGCAAAAAAACAAACAAACCAAAAAAAAAAAAAAAAAAAAAAACACAAAACAAAAAACCCACAAAAACCAGAGCCTTTCCAAATTCGTCCTTGGGAAAAATTCCTTCCAAACCCGCAAAATGGTGATCAGTTTAACACTGAGCATGTGGGTAAGACTCATCAGCCAAACGCCCAAGAAAGAATTCTTTGTAATAATGCAGAATCTGCCCACTGCCAACATGCAAACACAAAACTGGTGCTCTGACCAAAGAAGCCATTAGTATTAAAAACTAGTTTTCATCAAAGAGCTGAGCCGCTGACTACTGAAGCCTTATTAACTGATTCTTAATCCTTGCTCCTTCTTCATTGGGATTCTGCCCCCCCCCCCCGACCTGAAGAGCAATAGTGTCCCAACCCAGGGGCAGTGGAGGGCCAAGCCCCCAGGCAGTGGGCTGAAGGTGACCCTTTAAATGGGTCCCCTGGCTTAAATTGACTTTATAAAGTTGACTTAAACAAATGGGGCCCCACTAAGCCCTAGCCTACACTGAGAGGGCTTTTTGGTGGTGGTCGACTGGGAGTTACGCAAGGCATTTAAAATGCATTGCATTACTGCCAGTGACTTCCTGAGCCACTGGGACACGCTGCTGAAAGCTGACCGCAAGTAGCTTGCGGTCAGCTTTCAGCTGCATGTCCTAGGGGGTAGGACTTCCAGCACTGACCTTCTGGAGCGCAGCAACTGTTTGCTAATTGTGCCTGTAACATCGGGCTAATGACGGCAATTTTGCCATTGTCAGTGGAGACAAAACTCTTAGTTGACTTAATAAAGTGGAGTTTAAGTCAACCGTATTAAGTCAACTTATTTGAGCCCTGTAGTGTAGATACAGTCTTTGCTTTTGGTTGTTTCCTATCCTCCCAACTCCTTGGCAAGAATTAGTCTGTAAACTTTTCAGATTCTCAGCTAGTTTCAGGTTGACCAAAACTTAATTTTTTTTGGCAAATCAACTATTTGTGTGACAAAAGCTGTTTAGCTCTATTCAGAAATAATTTCCAGACTTTATATAGCTAATACCAACCTTGAATGTCTCCTCAGGCTTGATGCAGACGTAAATAAAGGAACCACCTCCTTGTTCTGACCAGAGTTGTTCTTGCAAGTTCTCCTGTATGCTGCCTATCACCAGACGAGCAGCCAGCTATCTCTCCTCTGAAATTCATAGCTACTGCCAAATTCCATCTTTAATACTGGAGTTTTTCATGACTGCTCAAATGATAAAGATATGCCAAGAGACAAATGGACTGAAAATTGAGAGAGAAATAGGCTGAAAATGTGTATGGAGAAGGATAGGGAGCAGGAGGAAAGGAGTTCCGAGAGGTAAAACTCAAGGCTGAAGCTTGGAAGGAAAGAATGGGGAAAAGAGGTCATTCTGTCCTATCATGGACCCCATTTAATTTCTGAGGTGAACACTGCACAGTGGTGTTTATCTTTCTGCCTACTGTTTTCTACTGATCTCTTAATGTAATTAGAGGGCCAGTTGTTCCTAAAGGTCAAGTCCTGCTGCTTTCCTGTTGTGTTCAACCTTTTAATTAAAACTTCTTCGGATGTTGTACTACTGCGATTTGAAAGTTGTGACTGCCTCTTTTTTTTTTTTTTTCAGTGTTTTAAAAAGACACCACCAAAATATAGGAAAGGTAGTAAATACAGTGCATGTTGTCAAATTAAGATGAAAAATGGTTCTATATATCCCTTGACTTCCCTCAGTATGCAACATGAGGTAGCTTCTGTATGAACACTAAGCATTTAGCATCGAATTCTACTTTAAGTGCAAAACAGAACTCAACCTTAATTAAGGAGGAACCATGATAAAAATTCTGTATCTAATAATGTAATGTTTTGGGGATGCCTAAGGTATGTTTACATAAGGATAAAAAGACCCGTTGATGACCTCGCTCAGTGGAATGAGGCTTGCTCTGTGGGGCTAAAAATCGCTGTGTATGTGTCTGGGTTCTGCCTGGAGCCTGAGCTCGGGACTGTCCTCCATTGCAGGCTCACAGAGCTCAGGTTCCAGGGTGAGTCTGAATATCAACCGAGCAGTGTTTCATCTTTGTGAGCCTGAGTCAGCTGACCCAAGCCAGCAGTTGGTTTTTAATCCCTATGTGGACCTACACTGAGTGTTCCACTACTTAACCTGACAGGCAGCAGGCATTCAGCTAACACCATATTGATAGTTACTCCCAGCTTGTTTGCCCAAATTCCCTCCTGCTATCTTTTTGCATTAGTTTAAAGCAAACACCATCCTGATATGTTGTTGTTCACCATTTGTACAGAAAAGCTTTGCTTCTTGCATAACGATAAAAAAGAACCAAAATTGCATGAGATGAAGGCAGTGTGCTGAATACAGAAGCCCTTTTTGGATTTGTTATGGTAGGGTCTGTTTTTATAAATTGCCAGGCTTATGTTTGATGGGCACTGTGAAGAAGGAAACAGGACAGCTTGACTTGTTTAAAATGCCCCCCCCCCCTCCCCACCTATCTTCTCTTTTGCTACTTGCTACAATATATTAACATTAAGGATGTTTTTAAAATCAAGGACTTTCCATCATAATACATGACTCTTAAAAGGGCAAAGATATGTCTGCTACTGGACAATTACCCTTCAAAGTCACATAGCCTGGTGCAACCAAGTATGGCTAGTAAAAATGGTTTTGTTTAACGGCTTTTTGAACTAAATGAAAATTCTTCAGAAAAATGATTAACATGAATTTTTTTCACCAATAAGAAAATCTAAATGGAATCAGCATTTCTGTTTCGGCTTTCAAAAACTTGCAAATGTGTTTAGAGTTAACGTTTTTCTTTTCTTCTTGGGATCCTCGTATTTCATACTGTGCCCTCTTGTAGGATTACTGACATACTGAATATTTACAGATGTTATGATGGCAGCACTTTTGGCAGAAGAGGTTCTCTGACCTGAAAGAGTAAGCTCTGATAAGAGCTCTTACCAGGGGCCTAAAGAAAACTTATTTGACGACATGAGACTAATGGTAAACCGTGAAGTATTCACAGATGCAGTTTCTACACTTTTGTAAATTTAGGCATGGATTGACATGACTAAGTGAAAGTATTCCCTGTTCAGCGAGAGAAATCAATTAGACTGTCTGGATAGGATGTGACCACTCCCACCACTACTTTAACCTTGATGCTGTAATTGGGCTGCCATCTCTGCGTGCTCTTTGCAGTCTTTCTGTCACTCTTACTATCCATCTTTCCTGTGACCCTTCTCCCATTCCCCTTCTGTACTTGTGTGACAAGCTGCACCTCCATGTATGCCCTTGCAGTGCGATTGTGTAATTGTATTATTCAGTGCAAAGTGTATCATGTAAGATGTTTTTGGAATGCTCATAGGAAGTTGGACTCTGTTTCAGTACTATGTTTGTTGTGGTGTCATATGTGTAGTTATGAGACTTTGCTGTGTTATATTTCCAAATAAGGAAATAAGATTTGAGGCCAATCTAAGCAAAACTCTAAAAGCAGAGGGGTAGCTTATGCCTTCCTCAGGCATGCATAAAACAACCCAGCTTTTCCAGAAACAAAGGACCAGCTTAAACATTGATAAGGGGTATTCATGTGACTTAAGGCATGGAGGGACCCATGTACAGGCACTGTCACCTGACCCTGAAAAGGAGCGTCTGAAGGAACATGCTAAAAAGGGGATATTTTGGGAGCTCTGTCTTTGTCCTGTCTGTTTCCATCTACGAGCAACGTCAAGCAACTGAAGGATTGCCCATAGGGGGAGGGCCTGGCTGAAGGAGATCAACCAGGCTGTGGTGAGCATTATGTGACTTTGTAAGGGTACTGAAAGTAGTAAGCTTAGTTTAATTTTTTCTTTTATTTCTTTCCAATTTATTTTCCTCTCATTTGTAATCCCTTAAAATGTTTCAATACCTGAACTTTTCATTTTCTTTAAAGCAGTACCTGTAGTTTAGGGTGTGTCAGAGTACATTTAAAGTAACGAAGCTGGTGCATACCAATTTCTTTGATAAATTTACAAACACACAAGCTTGCAGAGTCTAGTGGAAAGCACTAAATGCTGTAAAGTGGTAGTTCCTAGGGTTGTATCTGGGACTGGGGATATTGCTGGCTAGAGGTGCGCTCTCTGAGTTGGGGTGGGACAGCTTTTTTGCTGGTGGTTGTGTACAAGTTTTCCAGGAGTGGGGATTCACAGAGGAAGCGGAGTGAAATGTGCTCCAGAAAGGGGGGATTGGTGTGACACACCAATATACCTGTTCAAATTGCAGAGGGGAGCATCACAAGCTGTGTATTAATCAAATGTAGAAGCTAGCTGCTCTTTGCTCTGCAGATGCAGAGAAGTGTTTTTATGTGCTTGCTTTATAGCTGCCCATTCCCCATGTCTTGACACTGTAGTTCTGGTGCCTCCTGTCTTTGTGCGGCCTTTACGTAGCTGGATGAGTTTCATCTATATATAATGTTCCCCATGTCTGAAGACTGAGGTTAAAACTGGCGTGGTATGTATAAATAAATATGCTAGAATGGTTTGCCAGTTTTACACATCAGTAGGAGCTATTGAATTTGACTAATGGCACTAATGTGTTTCATGAGTCACTTACTCCTAGTCATCCCATCCCCCCTAAAACATTTTTGAAAGAAAAGAAAACTGTGGTGGTAGGGGGGTGCAGCACTGTATACTTAAATCAAATCTTGTCAAAGGTATGTTTCTGGTTGCTTTGTCAACCAGTGTTAGTAGCCTGTCATCTAGCTCCACTGCAGAAATGTAATGGAGTAGCACCCACTGGTGACCAAAAGTAAAATTGCTGGTGCCCAGCTGTGAGCCAGCTTTGTCCACCCTTGTCTTAAACTTTCTTGAACCCTATCCCACTTGATAAATTCCATCCTTCCTTCCTTCATGAAAGAAGAGAAACGTAGCCTGAATGACGACTTGTATGAATGTATGTGCAGTGCATACAACGTGTATGTGCATGTGCACACATAATGGAAGCTTTCTAGAGAAGGAAGCCGCTAGAAGAGGTAAAGTACTAGTTTAAACAGCAAAAATATGATTGACTTTTTGCGTGTATAATGCCTTGTTGTTTTCTGCTAGGGAATGTACAAGAGCAGCATAATTTAAAACACAGCTAAGGGAAAAAGCATTTTTTAAATTGTCTTGTGGATTTTTTGTGTTTGATCAAGACTCAAGCATCTTGGAATACAACTGTCCTGTACTCACACAACACTATTTTAAGTAAAATTAATAGTTAATTATCAAAATTGCTTGCTTATATAGTCTCTTTATATAGCATTTATATCCCCTCACTCCATATGTTGTGCAAATGGCTGTTTTGCTGTTGTGGCAAGGTGAGGCCTCAGGTGCCCAACAGGTCCTGCGCTTTCTATCGTGCGGTGAGATTGGCTGACCTTTCTCAATTTTTCCTTCCCCCTGGTAGTGAGGAGTTGGCTGATGGGAGGGAGTCAGGGGGCCCCAGTCCCACCCTCTACCCAGGGACCCTATTAAGCAATAGTGTCCACACTTAGCCCAGGAGGGCTGTTACCTTCCCTTGATTGCCAATCAGTGGTCTGCCTTCAGACTCTGGAAAGTCCCACAGTCTCCACTTCTAAAGCCTCAGTCTTCAGGCTCTGGAAAGTTCCACGTTCTCCCTCAATAATAGTCAACCCTCATGCTACAGGTCCTAGTGGCCTTGCTTGTAGGGTTTTCTCTCCCCAGATTTCCCTCTGTACCGCTTGGCGTTGTGGCAAAACTCCAGACAAACTGTCAGTGTCTTCTCAGCAGCTCTGCTCCTCTCTAGTCTCCTTTCAGCTGCCCCCCCTGCCTAAGGACAAGGCTTTAAGTAGTAGGCCTGTTGATTGGGACACTTGGGACCAATTACTCTAGAATACTCCAAGCTAACTTAACCCAGGGAAGAAAGCTTTATTAAGCCTGGGGCTAATATATATTCCCTCCACCACTCTCTCCTATACCCACCCAGGCTGACTGTCAAACTATATTTTAATAACCTATTTTGTATATGTGCTAATTGATGACAATTTTTCCATTATCTAGTTGTTAATTAAAAATGTAAGATTTCTGTAATAAGTTTTTTAAACTTAATTTCACTCATGTCTCTTCACGTGTCAGTAGTTTACTACATGAGTTTATTCTGGAATACTGTAACAACCAGTTCAATTTTCAAACTTTAATGTAGTTTTTGTGGCAAACTAATTAGGGACTAATTTGCCAAACTACTGATACCACTATTTGATCTGATTCTTGATTGTACAATAATATGAGAGTTCCTAAGTACTGTCCTATCCTTTGAATAAAGTGTAAAGTATTTAATTTTTATTGTGAAATCTACTTTAATTTTGAGCACAAAGTCCTACCTTCACACAGGTTAATACACCAATCATTAACTATTGGAAGGAGACAGCTGCTAGTTTAAAACAAAAACAAAAAACCACAGTTGCCGAATACATTTCAAGGCAGAGCTTGAGATGTAACAGACACAGGGACTAACAGGAAATGGATATATTATTATGGGTTGGACATTTTCTGGAAGCTAGTGTGGTTGATTTGAGAGTCAATTAACTATTATTCTTGGTCCTGAATGAAGATGGTTACAGTTACGTGACTGTCTAGTCAAAGGACAGGTACTGTATTCCCTTTACTCTGATGGCTTGGCAAGTGACAAGCTAACCATACAAAACAGGATAGTTTAATTCATATCACATCCCTTCCACCTCTGTCTGTCTCTTGTCCATCTGCTGTATCTTTTCTCCAACAAGGTTGCACAATGAGACCTGCTGCCATTGTAATATAAATCGATATGTTTTAATTGACATTCATCTGCTTCTTTCCAAATCTTATCCAGATGTTTGTCCATTGCTGTGTATATGTTAATATGCTCAACAGTTGATGAACCAAAGCAGTGCAGAGGGAGGTCCCATGAAACTAGAAAGCTGTAATAAGTCAAAGATTTAAGAAATGTGCCCTGTGTCTGGAAAATCTTATTTCCTTTTTCTGAGCACCTCAAAAACGAATGTGCAGACCACATAGATTGTTTCTGTTTATGAAAACATATTTGTCTTTATGTGCAATAACTTGATTTATTTTGTATTTATATTTATGCCTGTGATATTTATGCACAGATATTTTTCTTAAGCTCTGCAAATACTTGATGCATACAGGCTACTAAATAAGGGATCAAAAATAGAAAGTACTTGTGACATCTGAGACTGAAACCAAATTGGCGTTAAGATAAAACCTTTGTATACACTCCTTCAACTATATTACAAAAAGCCTACGATCATTTTTAGCAGGAATATACTGCTTCTCCTAATAATGTACCTATGCTACTTTACTGCAGAACAGTTAAATGTACTTTTATTGACTATATTTTCTTAATCCATAATGCAATGAAGATGTAACCTTTTTATCTGTGGTCCGTTCATTTGGTTTACTCATTGAGGAGTGGGGATTAGCAACATATTTTGCATTGTGCAAAGTCATGTTTCTGTTGGCAGACATTTAGTCTGCCTTTTGTTTTGATGATCGTTCCTTTTTAGTATTCCGTGCATGGAAGGAAATGCGATATAAGGGAATTAGTCTGCTGTCTTACAGGCTGATTCAGCTGTTTAATTCTGTTTCCTTAAGGCATGAAACATGGCAATAAATTTCTTTTTACCAAAAATGACTTTTGATAGAAATAAGTGCATATTAATCATAATTATTGACTTTTAAAAAAACTGTCATGTAAACAATATAGTACAGGAGAAAAATAAACACCTTAGCTGAGCTTCTATTTCATTTGTTTAATTTATTCTTGAATAAGTTTTACTAACATTTTAAAGTAATGCAGTAACATATGTGGAGAAATGCAAATACAAATTTTTAACTGAAAAGGAGATCCTTAACTGCAAAAATCTGTTAAAATAGATGTTTTGTGAAAAGAAAAAAAAAGCTAAATATTTCCATCAATATTTGACATGCTTACAAATTATGTAAGAATTAAATCATGCTTTTGAGACCATAAGTCCTAGAATGAGAGGTGCAGGGAGTGTGGGGGGGTAGTGCAACTGCTGACCCTGGCTTGAAGTGGTTTCCATTATATACAGGATTTACAGTTTGATTCAATGGATCCCAGCACTCCCGCTGTAAAATTATTTCACCGCCCCTGGTTGACAACTGAAATTGTGTGATTTTTCACTTTCTTTTTTTAAACACTGTGAAACTTTGCTCTCTACTTGGTGGCCCTGCTCAGTTACAAAGAGAGCTGTCTAGGAATTGAGCTTGCGGACTGCAACTGTAAAGTAATTTCAGATTTCAGGGAAACAACATTTAAGGTATTAAGGAACAATTTTCCCTCTAAACTGATGATACAGCTGAGCAAGTTATGGATGCAGCCATACAAGTTCCCTGTTGGTTCACTGACCCCCACTGGGCTCCTTCACCCTTGCCTGCCAACTCCCCAGGTGTATCCATAACTTGATCAGCTGCATCATCAGCCTAGAGGCAAAGTCATAATTTTTCTTTAATAAAATAAATAAAAATTTTCTGGCCCTCAGGCTAAAAAGTTGCAAAGAAAAGCAGAAAACATGAGCTGACTTTATCCTAAAAGCTCAAAAGCCAGAAAACAGAGAAAATGAACACCCCATTTATTATTTCTTTAAATATCTCTTGATTTTTTAAAGTGGGTTTTAATGATATTTTTGGCCTGATTTGTGATTATTTTTTCATGGTTGGGGTGGGCAGTACTGAATGTGTCATGGTGATGTTTCCTCAGCCTCACAGCAAAATGGACAGGAACATTTGGTGGTAGTCTTTGTGGCTCTGGTTTTCTGTTCAAGATGCTCACACAATGCTATAAGTTAAATAGTTATACATTATTCTTAGATAAAATTTTTGATAAATCACAAATGCAGAGGGAGATGCTATTTTTGGATGATACTGAGAAATAAATCCAGTTCCTCTCTCAGCTTAAAGCACTACATTCCAATTGTCTAATATATATTACTTCTGATTTTTTTTGCTTCCTTATTTTAATATATATTCATGCATTCCTCATTGCTTTGCAGCAGATCTGAGTAATGAAACTTGGGTACTGTTTTTGAGGATGAGAGGAAGAAACAATGGACCTTTGGCCTCCTCTCAGATACCCTTATGTAAAACAAACAAAAGTCCTGTGGCACTTCTAAAGACTAACAAATTTATTTATTTGTTAGCCTTTAAAAGTGCCATGGGACTCATCGTTAGTTTTGCTAAAGCAGACCCACATGACCATCACTTTGGAACTTTTCAACATCCTGTGTTCAGTAATAGCACCAGGTTTTCCATTATGGAGGATTATTTCTTTGAAAAGGAATTAAGGGCATCTTCCTCTCAGTGTGCTCCAGTCTGCTTTCCTCTTTGCCATGCTTTGGAACTGCTGGTTGACTGCAATCAATGAAAACAGGGCATATTTACAATGCAGAAGGAATGAAGACTTTTTTTAATGTGTTGATGGCCATTAACCCTAAAAATCCATCATTTCCATATAAGTACTAGCCTGGGGTTTTTTCTCTCGTGTGTAATGGATCATTATCTGCATGGAAAAGTCAGCTTAAAAAGCCATCCGTGAAGGCTGAATACAACCATGTTAAATTTAGAAGGGGGGGGGGAGCTCTTGAATGCTTTCTGGATATGCTGATGTAAATTCAAAGAGAGAAGGTCCTGCTTTATAAAGGTCAGGGATGTAACACTCTCCTGACTTTGTCTCCATTTTTAATTCGCTTGACTGAGGCTGGCTTTTTGTTTTCCAAATGTGTCCTATTGATCCATATCTTTTTATTTCAGCATTTTGCCTTTCTCTTCTCCTCAGGGAGCAGTTTCAATTGGGAGGGTGGCTGTTTAAGTCAGACAAGGAGTCCTGTGCAGTGAACAAATCCTGCCTGTCGGAATTCCCTTCCTTTTTACCTGACCAGCCAGAGCTGTTCCCTGGCCGCAGACTGTTCCCACCCTGAGCATGTCTGAGCATGCTCAGGGCAGGAGAGTTTAAAAACTCCCACAGCCTGGAGCCAACTCCCTGTGGCTGGAAGACTGTGTCTTCTGGCCGAATAGGGGCTGTGGCTGCTGGCCCTGCATCGGTGTCACTGATGCCTACGTGTGTGAGTAGGGGCTACTGTGTAACAGCCCATCCACACAGCTTCCAGGAAACATTACTGAGGAACATAGTGCTACATCTTAGTGAATCCAGAGAATATGCAAGCAAGAGTATTAAGGAACCTAGAAAACAAACTTACTGCCATTCAGAACCAAAAATATGATCCCTGCCTTAAAGAGTTAATAGTTTTAAGATGACAAGAGATATAGAATGGAGTACAAGGCACAAATGAGACCAAACTGGTCACCTTGAGAAGTGGTGGTTATGAGAGAGAGTCCTGCAAAAAGTGGAAATGAGGTCAAATTACATAGGATGGCTATAAACAAATAGCACAGTTATATAGGGGAAAAATCACAAAGGGCAGGGCACAACCTGAGATAAAACTACCTAAGGCATAAAGGGTATTAAATATTTTTTCAAATAAATTAGAAACAAGAGGAAGACCTAGGATAGTGTAGGACCATTATTCAACAACAATAGAAATCCAACAGAAAATGTGGAAGTAGCAGAGGAAATAAATCATTCCTTGATATTGGTCTTCACCAGGGTGACGTTGTCCAGATTTAAGGGGATCATTTGATTGTTTTATACAAATATTTCATAGTTGCAATAATCTGTAAGAGCTATGTCCTGTTTGGTACCAATAGAAAGATTGTAATGTGCTAGGAATAACTGTGGTTTATGGGTAGAAATTTTATCTGGGTTAGAAGATGTGAATGTTTATTATATCTGTAACTCAAACTGTGTGATTCTGGACATTCCCAGGCAGCATGTCTGCAACCATTCTATCCTTAATGGCCCATTAAGGAAGCTCACAGGGGCAGTGGGTCCAGGGAGAGATCAGCTCAGTGAGTCACTCAGACTGACCACGTGACTCAATGCCCTTTTGATTTGGAAAGACTCTGTACGGCATGGGGAAGGCCAGAGGTGATGAAAGGCAGCAGTCCGGTCTACATTCTTTTTTCGTCAATCGTCAGTCTCCAAACTGCAGTCAACACCCACCTTTAGAACTATTCTTCTGTGACTGAACAAAGGAGTGACACACCCAGTTGCTGGCTGTATACCAGAGGAATTGGACTAATCTGCAGACTCTAGATTCTTCCAAGGACTTGCTTTCTATGGACTCTAAATCATTTGTGTGTATGTGATTCACTTTGACCCTTTAACATCTCTCCTGTTTCATTTATTTTATTTTTATATTAAATCTTTAGTTACTAAGGGATTGGTTGGGAGAGCTTGGTATTTTGGGCAAGATCCAAGCCTATGTTGTTCTGTGTAATGTGGTTTGCTCTTTGGGGTCAGGAGAACCTATTTTTTCTTAAGAGATCCAGTGGCAAGGTGGGGTCCAGAGGAGCTGAAATGCAATAAAGGGGGCTGTTTCTATTTTGTTATGCTTTGTGGTGATTGGTGTGGGGAATCAAAAGCATCTCTTGTAACTGGCTGTGAGACTTGTTTAAACATCACCCATCATTGTTTTGGGACTCTGGCTCCTGGTTTTTAAGCCTGCCCTGATTTTTGCACATTCAGGAGGTTATCCTGGGAGGCCCAGGTCACAACCAGGAAGGTTGGTAGTGATTGGATGGCTGATGTTGGGGCATGCAATAAAAATGGAATAGGATCAGAAGCTAAAATAGGGAAAGAACAAGTTAAAAAATACCTAGACGAGTTAGATGTCTTCAAGTCACTGGGGCCTAATGATATGCACCCTGGAATACTCAAGAACTGACCCAAGAGATATCTGAGCTATTGGCTATTATCTCTGAAAAAATCGTGGAAGACTGAAGAGATCCCAGAGGACTGGAAAAGACCAAATATAGTCCCATCTATAGAAAAGGAAACAAGGACAACACAGGGCATTATAGATCAGTTTAACCTCTCTAGCAGGAGAAATAATGGCACAAATAATTTACGGAATCAATTAACAACTTTCTAGAAGAGAATAAGGTGTTAAGTGATAGTCAGCATGGATTTGTCAAGAACAAATCACGTCAAACCAAGCTGATGGCTTTCTGTGACCGGGTAGCAAGCCTTGTGGATTGAGGGGAAGCAGTAAATGTGATATAACTAGACTTTTTAGTAAGACTTTTGATAATGGTCTCACTTTCCAACTTTGTTAATGACAAGGTGAAGTATAGCCTGGATGGAGCTACTATAAGATAACCACTCCCAGACAGTAGTTATCAACGGTTCACAGTCTAGAAAGGTATAACGACTGGAGTACCCACAGGGCTTGGTTCTGGGTCTGGTTCTGGTTCTGTTAAATATTTTCATCAGTGATTTAGATGATGGCATAAACAGTACACTTATAAAGTTTGCTAATGATACCAAGTGGGGAGGCATTGCAAGCACTTTGGAAGATAGGATCACAATTCAAAATAATTTGGACAAGCTGGTGAAATGTTCTGAGCTGAATAGAATGAAATTCAATAAAGACAGGTGTAAAGTACTCCACTGAGGAAAAAACAATGAATTACATGCACACAAAATGGGCAATGACTGCCTAGGAAGTAGTCCTGTGAAAAGGTCTCTGTGTGTCATAGTGGCCCACAAGCTAAATATGAGTCTGTTAGGGCCAGCCCACGACAGTTTGGCGCCTGAGGCAGGGTGCTCAAATGATGTTCCCATGCCGTCTTGCTTAGGCCAAAACTTTGGAAGGTCTCAATTTTGTCTTCTTCCTGTTCTACTCCTCTCATGGTACTGCTCTGCTACTTATCCCAAAAAAGGAGAACTAACAACTTAAAATGCCTTGTTCAAAAATTTTAAGTAACTTTCAAATGCCTGAACAGCAAATGTAACTTTTCTTGTCATCATAGTAAATAGTGGCATTTTTATCTGTTTAAATAATCAAAGTGGTGCTTTCCATGACTTGTTGGTTGCAAGGATTTGAACTGCTCCCTGAAAGTCCACAGACTGGGCCAGCTCATGCTCTATTGAGATGGTTGTAAGGCCGACCAGCCTTTCCCATGTCATTGTGGAGTGTAGATGTGGTTTTATTAACATCAGCTTGGAGAAGCTGTTTTTCCCCACTGGCAACTATTACAGGAAGTGTTTAGAAGTATGTGCAGAGCAACAAAAGCATTTGGAAAGAGGGCAGTCCTCTTATTTGTGCACATATAGTTCTGAGCAGCCTTTGGAGGTGATCCTGCTGAAATGTGTATTGAAAGGGCTTTCTGTTCATTGCCCAAATCATTTGCATAAATATCATGCATGCCATCATGTGTCACTGTCTGTGGTGCCCTGTGTTGCCGATGTAGGCCTTCCCTTCCAACCCTATGATTCTATTCTATTCTATTCTATTCTATTCTATTCTATTCAGGTACAGTAAGGAGTTTTGGAATATCGCACAACATCCCAAGCATACTGCTGTGTTCCTTGAGCTGAATGAGATGTTCTTCAACTGACTGTATTGCACAATCTAGCACCTAGTTAAATTTTTCAACTTTGAATTATTATTGTTTGGGATCTCTCATGGTATTATCCCACGCCTCATAATCAAAATGTCTTCCTCTTCAGTGACTCTTGTATTCTTGAATGGGTGGGAAAATATCTTCAGTATGAAGTTTATCTGCCAACTTCTGTGCAGTCTTCAGAAAGCTTTGAAATTCCTCATCTGACTGATAAGATCGTAGTGTGACTTTGCTTGCTCCAGATATATCAAGGTCAATTCCTTTGAGTCTCTTGTTTACTACATTTATTTTGAGCACTATGTGATGCCACAACACTAAGCTACATGGAAATTTGAAGTTATGTATGTTTGTGGCGATTCCATTTCCCTCTGCCACAGTTCTTCCACAAAAAGTTCCTGTCATAGCATTATCCTCCATAATGGCGACTAAGGTATCGTCCAGCTTCCCAATTTGGTGTTTGATAGGCTTTATCGTCTCCACTCTACTTTCCCATTGTGTGGTACTCGGTGGTTTCAGTGTCAGAGAGGACGTTGCTTCAAAATTTGCTATCAATGGGTTGATGCAGAAAAAATACATTAAAAAAAATTCAGCAGCCTCACTAGAAGCTGATGCTGCATCGCTGACCACCAGGCTCAATGACTGAGAGCTGCATGGGACAAAAAAAGCTCAAAGGTTTAACTCTTGGATCCGTGTCTGCACTCTTTTTTGTTCTTTCCTCTCATGTTGGCACCATTACTGTAGCTCTGACTTCTCATGTCAACTGTCACAATTCCAGTATCTTCCAACTTTTTAAGAAGCACATTTGTCATATCAGCTCCTGTAGTATCATCAATGTGAATGAATTCTAGACAATGCTTGCTGACAATCACTGTTGAAGGGACATTTTCACTAGATGCTGTTGTTACAAAACTCACCATTAAACTCATTTGTTACATATGGCTGATGTCAGGTGTGCAGTGCAGAATAAGAGTAATATCTTACTGACTTCAGGTCTGCCACAATCTTCTGTTTTTGACTTTTCTTGCCAGTGACTATATATGATCTCATTTTGAATTGTTTTTCCAGGGTCATGGTATGTGTAGCTTTCTTGGGTGGTGACTCTTAAATGCTCCTGGAGTACGAGCATCAAACTCAGCCATCAGCTCTTCAATTTTAAGGAAGTTTCCATTGTTTGGCACACACAGCTGATGTGAAGTGCCATACAGTGCTAGGTTTTGGGTACCAAGCATTCTCACAATGGCAATGAGCCTTTTCAGAACATTTTGCCAGTTAAAAGCCTGATGCAGTCTTCTCTTGACGCTGATGATGTATGGTGGTATTTAACCTTAGTCACGTCTCAAGCTCTTTCTATGGAATGCCCTCTGATGACTTGCTGCCTTCTCATGGCAGGCCAGATTTCTAGCCAGATTTTTCTAGTTCTTTGTTTCTGTAGAACCCGATGTGACTGGAATATTAGACTGGAAGAGTTTGCAGCAAAAACAGTATGCAGCATTCTGGGTTTTGAGTACATAAACCATGGCCTCGCCACTTTCTCACCATTGGGGATTTCACACCAGTAATGGGTGTTGGGTGGAAGCTATTTTCTTTGTCTTTTGGAAACATGAAGCTTTCCACTTGCTGTGGTCCAAGGAAGTCCTTGAGACTACTGCTCAAGTGGGTCCACAGTCCTTCTGGATTATCTAGGCTTGAAGAACTAAACTCAGCAGCAGCAATTTCTTGCACCTCCACCACACTTTTTGACCTACAGCTTTTCTTGAGGAATATGGATGGTTACATCCATTTGAAATGGTGATATGGATACTGCAGTAGCTGCCAGGTCACCTGCACTCTGACTGGCTGGAAGATCGGGTGTCTTCTCACCACTCGCATCCTCACTGGGGCTGGAAGGCTCACTGTGAACATTTGCATCTACGTATTGCAGGAGAGCTCCTTCCTGCTTAAACAGAAAAGCTTCCTTTGCTTTCCTCCTTTTTCTGAATGGTGCTATTTCTCCTTTCACTCATGACTCCTGTTCTGTGCCAGCTGTAGTGGCTCTCAACATTCAATTGAAGAAGACAGACAAGCAGGCTGGTAGCAGAGCCTGAGTGAAGTAAGATATCAGTGTCTTAAAGGTCCACCTGTGTCGTCCTCCCTCATTTGCCTGATTGTTCTCAAGTGGGTTCAGGGAAGCAGCAGGAAACTGGAAGCTCCCTGAGAAGCTGGTTAATCAGCCAAGGCTCCTGGGCGTCCTAGAGAGAGACATAAGAGGCTCTTCCTCCTCCTCTTTCTCCCTGCAGCTCCTGCTGCTTTCTGTCATTACCTCTCACTGTCTCTCCTGCCTGCCTGTTATGTCTTTTATGCCCTCCTTCCTCCAGTACAGCACTCCATCATCTCTGTGCATCTAGAGCAGAGAGAATATATATGCACCAGCAGTGGACACAATTTTCTACACTCTGGTTCCTAGTGGTGCTGTGCTCCCCCCCCCCCCCCCAGTCTGGCTATTGAGGTGGTGACCTCAGTTCGCCTCATAGTAAAGCCAGCCCTGTCAACAGTATAACACTGTTGCAGAAGAAGCAAACACCATTCTGGGATGAATTAATAGGAGTGGTGTGAGTGAGACACGAGAAGTAATTCTTCTATTGTACTCCACCCTGATTAGCCTCAACTGTAATATTGTGTTCTGTTCTGGGTGCCTCATTTCAGGAAAGATGTGGATAAATTGGCGACTGTCCAGAGAAGAGCAACACGAATGATTAGAATTCTGGAACACTTGACTTATGAGGGAAGATTGAAATAGCTAGGTTTGTTTTGTTTGGGAAAGAGAAGGCTGAGAGGGGATACACGTTCAAGTACCTAAAAGGTTGTTAGGAGGAGGGAGAAGAATTATTCTCCTTAACCACAAATGGTAGGACAAGGAGCAATGGGTTTAAATTTATGGCAGGGGAGGTCAATGTTGGACGTTAGAAAAAAAATTCCTAACTGTCAGAGTGACTAACCACTGAAATAAATTGCCTAGGCAGGTTGTAGGATCTCCATCATTGGAAGTTTTTAAGAACAAGTTAGACAAACACCTGTCAGGGATATTTTAAGATGGTACTTGGTGCTGCCATGAGTGCCGGGGTCTGGACTTAATGATATCTGATGGTCTCTTCCAGTTTCTGTGATCCTCTGAACCTTACCAAAAACTGGTCACATTACCCTGACTTCCTAATCACTGTCTGATATTTCTGAGTGCTATTATAAATCGTAAGGAGGGATTTGATAGTGAACAAGGAGGTGGTTGTGGTGGTCTCTATGGGGAGCTCTTTCTGTAACTGTGAGAATGTGCATAGGCACTTTTTGGAAATTTTAACAAGGGATGAAGCTTGGCATCACAAACAAAGTAAAGGAGGGGGTCAGTTCCTCAAAACATGTGAAAGATGAATAATAGAACTAAAACAGGCTGGTAAGGACTTCATAGGGGCGTACAAGTGGTTTTATTTTGTAGACCAGTGGTCCAAACCTTTTTGAGTATGAGAAACCCTTTGTAATGTCAAAATTTCATGGACCCCAAAATGATGATCTTCATCAGGGACTGACTGCAGGCAGTGGCAGTGCAGAAGGGCAGCATAGGAACTTGGTCATGCCTGCTCCCAAGGTGTGGGGTCATATCCAGGATGAGGCTACTCACAGCAGGCAAATACTATTCATTTATTCCATCAACTTTAGAACCCTCTCCAACATGGATTGCTGGCCAGCAGCGGTTGGGGCTGGATCAGCCCAGGGGCGTTGCTGGTGCCAGGCTTATGGGACTGAAGCCCCGAGTCCCAGCACCTGCGCCCAAAGGCAATGGTAGTGTCTCTAGCGGTGGTTGGTGAGCCCCGAGTCCCGGTGTGCTGAGCCCTGAGTGTTTTCCCAGGCCAGCAGTGCTCATGGATCTGGTCCAGGCTGCCTGCTGGCTGGGGTCAGATGTATTTATGGACCTCTTGCAATAACTCAGTGGACCCTGGGGTCCCCAGACCACATGTTGGGCACCACTGTATGTAGACCATTGAGCCAGAGGAGCCAGTGTAGAACTGCAAAGAAAAAGGTGACATGGGTGAAGCAACCAATTTGGGAATGTGGTGTATATGTAACAGTGAATTTTATAGTTGGGGGTTGCATTAGCTGCTGTGAGATGAGTGCCTGGATGAGAGACTGAGCTGCATGGGCTGAGGAAAAAAAAGATGGGACTATAGAGATATTACATAGGAAGCAGCAGTAAGATTCGTACACTACCTAGGTATCAAGATCTAGAAAGAATATGGAGATGAGGATAAAGCCTAGATTATATCTCTGAATGACAGGGAGGAGGATAGTTTTTGTGGCAAAAGAGGGGCGGAGGAGATTGAGCTTTTTTTTTTTCTTTGGCCATGTTGGCCTAAACTGAAGGCAGGACATCCAGAAAGCTGGTGAGATTTGACTTGGAACTGCCCCGTGTGGAAGGTAAATCTGAGAGTCATCTTCAGAGACATTTCAAATAGTGTTTGTGAATGAGAGCTTTTCCTGTTTTGTGTCATCGGGGAGAGAGAAGGATGCCAAAGATGGATCCTTTGGTGCTATCCCACATGATTTAGAGTGAAAATGATGGGACACTTCCAAATGAAATATTGATGGTGTGATTAGAGGGGTAAGAGGAGAACCAGAAGAGGACCATGTCATCCAAGTAGGGGGAACTGAGATTTTTAGGAAGAATAATGAGGTTGACTGTGCCAGAGACTGATGGTTTAAGGAAGATGAGGATGAATTACTGATTATGGGATTTGACCAGGAAGAAGTAATTAGAGACCGTAGTGAGAGCTATTTAAATGGAATGAACCGTGTGGAAAGTGAATTAGAGAGGATCAAGGGTGGAACTGAAGGAGAACAACTCCAAACAGAGGTGTTAGTGAGGTTGAGGATAAGATTTTATGATGGGAGAGATTAAGGTATGCTTGTATTGTGAGAGAACGGAGCGTGAAATGAATATAAGGTTGAAGAGAAAAGTAAGGGAAGGAACTGCTTGGTAATAGTAACCATAACATAAAACTGAAGAACATCCATGTGGAGGGGAAACCACTAAAGCAGCCACCATGGTAGCATTCTCCTTTAAAAAGAGGAACCATACAAAAATGAGGAAGTTCAACAAAATAAAAGATACAATGTCAAAAGTGAAATCCCTGCAAGCTGTTTAGAAACTTAAGATACCATAATAGAGGCTCAATTTAAATTTATATCCCCAAACTAAAAATAGTAGTAAGAGGACCAAAAAAATGCCATTATTGCTATAGAACAAGAAGGCGTTCTTTTAAAAGATGGAATTTAAATCTTATTGAGGGAAAACAGAAAGGAATATAAACTCTCTGGCAAATGAAGGCCAAAATGAATTTGAAGACTAGCTAGCCCAAGACTCAAAAAACAAAAACAAAACAAAACAAAACACAAACAAACAAACAAAAAAAACAGCCCACCACCAAAAAAACAATCAACCAACCTTCCCACCAAATTCGCACCAAAAGCTACCTAGAAACCAAGAGCGAAATATTTAATAATACCAGAAGCAGGAAGTCAGCTAACTAACCAGTGAGGCTGCTGGGTGATCAAGATGCTAAAGGAGCAATTATGGAAGATGAAGCCTGGTAGGGAAACTAAATGAATTCTTTGTATTGGTCTTCATGGCAAAAGATGTGAGGGAGATTCCCAAATCTGAGCCATTCTTTTAAAGTGTTAAGTCTGAGGTACTGTCCCAGATGAAGTGTCATTAAGAGAAGATTTGGGAGCATGTTGATAAATTAGAGAGGTTTAAGTTGCCAGGACCAGATGGTTTCCACCCAAGAGTTCTGAAGGAACTCAGATGTGAAATTGCAGAACTACTAACTGTGAAATCTAACCATTTAACCATGTATTAATTTAGATTTAACTTCTGTATGAGATGAGTAGATAACTAAGGTGATGCCAATCTTTTAAAAAGGCTCCAGAGTTTATCCCACTAATTACAGGTGGGTGGGCAAGTCTAACTTCAGTGCAAGGCAAACTGGCTGAAACTATAGTGTAAAAAAAAAAAAAAAAAAATTTATCAGATACATAGATGAATATGATTTTGTTGGGGAAGAATCAGTGTGGCTTCTGTGAAGGGCGGTCATGCTTCACCAATCCACCAAAATTCCTTGGGGGTGGGGGTGTCAGTTAGCATATGGAAAAGGAGGATCCAATTGATTTAGTGTACTTTGATTTTTCAGAAAGCCTTTGAGGTCCCTCACCAAAACCTTTTAAGTAAAGTAAGCTGGATTGGGATAAGAGGGAAGTCCTCCTCTGAATCGCTAACTATTGAAAAGATAGGGAAGAAAGACTAAGGATAAATGTTTAGCTTTCAAAATGGAGAGAGGTAAATAATAGTGTCTGTCTGATTTTTGTCCTGGGACCAGGGGTTAAAGGATAATTTGAGGGGCCCTGGAACCCTCCTAAATTTCCAGGCCCCCCTCACCAGGTCTGGGTGCCCCCCTCATGTACTGCAGCCACTGCCCCCAAAATCCACCCTCTGCCCCCAGTGCGAGCAGGGCTGTCTCAGCACTTGTGGGCAGCTGTGCGCTGGGCTCGGAGACAATGCCTTCTGTAGGCTGAGCTTGGAGGCTTCTGCCTCCAAGCACAGCCTGCGCATGTGCAAGGGAGCTGGACGCTACCCCCACCCCAGCCCACCAGAAAGCAGCAGAATGCTGTTCCGGGGCCTGCTGTTTTTAGAGGCTCAGCGTTCAGGCCCTTAAAAATAGAAAATGCAGTAAGGAAGAATTTTCTGCAAAAACAGAAGAATACTGATTCAGATATTGTAAGGCTGGAAGGGTCGTTAGGAACTTTTAAATAACACAGGCCATAAAAACAAGGGGCCCTGTGAGACTTTTAAAGACTATTGTTTGTTTTGCTGAACTAGACTAACATAGCTACCCCTTTGGAATAGGCCATAAAAGTCCACCTAATGAATAACCTGTATCAGGCTCATGATGTTTGAGCTATGGAATATTGGTTAACAAGACATTATCTTGACTTGAAATGTCAAGTGATGATAGGCCTTCGCCTGGGCATTGGTTTTTACCAGGAGATTGCATTGCAGGATTGGGCCCTAAATGTGCAGGCTTCAGTTGTGTTAGGGTAGTTAAATAACTATTCAGAACATTAGATCTATCATGGCACTTACAAAAAAGGTAAAGAGGGATAGTATATTGGCATTTTCAGTCTATATGAGGAAGGTAGGTGGAACAGAAACCTTTTTGTCTTATGATAAAATTATAGCGAAGGTCAGGCTGGTGTGTTTGACCTAGTTGTGCAAACCCCCCCCCCCCCCCGCCATCTGTGATTGCTTGACTGTAATGGGAAGTTGACTTGAAAAGGGTCAAGTCTCCAGTCAGTATGTAGAGGTGAGGGTCAAAACCACATATACAGTTGTCCCCCCCTCCCCTCCCCTCCCCACCAACATCTTTTTATTCCAGTAGTAACTAGGTTAATACCCTCCTCCACTTGTTCCTGAATCTCAAGAAATGTCCTCCATGTCCTCTCACTTTCCTTCTGCAGGTACACAACCAAGCTGGTGATCCCATTCCCACTCTCCTCGGTATCAATTATGGCATAATGGGACAACCTAGTTTGACAATTGACTGATCTTTGGTTCCTAATGGTAGATATGCAGATGGGCAATTGATGGGGTGAGTTCTGATTTATTACAGAGAATTCTTTCCTGGGTGACTGACTGAGGCTTGTCCACATGCTCAGGGTTTAACTCATTGCCATATTAGGGTCAGGAAGGAATTTTCCCCCGGAGTAGATTACCAAAGTCCTGGGAGTTCTTTGCTTTCCTTTGTAGCATGGGGCATGACTCAATAGCTTGTGAATTCTCTGTGACTTAGTCTTTAAATCACTATTTGAGGACTTAATCATAGATTAGAGGTTAGTTTCAGGAGGGAGTGGGTGAGATTCTGTGGCCTGTATTGTGCAGGCGGTCAGACTAGATCAGAGGTCTCAAACTCAAATGACCATGAGGGCTGCATGAAGACTAGCACAGGGCTGCATGAGCACTGGTATGTTAGGCTGAGGGCTGCACCACTGAAACCTTTTCATACAATGATATTGCATGTAGTGGTAACGATAGTGTCGCTGCAGGCTGAAGGAAACAACTTTAGGGGCTGCATGTGGCCCATAGGCTATGTGATTGAGACCCCTGGACTAGAGATCATGTTGGTCCCTTCTCACCTTTTGTTTGAGTCAAATATGGAACAGAAGGACATGATGTGAGGATCTAGGCTGGCCCTGGGATCCTCTTCCTCTGATTTCCTGGCCACTAGTGATGTGTCCCAGGTACTTCCCAGTCACACGTTTCCTAGCATGCTGATCTGGTGGCAGGCCCTTTGTCTTTGCTGGGTAAGCATATGTAGCTAATACTGAAAAGGAACTTGAACTAGAAGTAAGCCCATGGTTTTGATAGTAGGCTTATTTTGTTGCATAATATTGATAGTAACACACTTGTGTGGTGTGTATGTGGTATGAGTTCGTATAGTTTCCCCACCCCTTTCCTTTCTGCTGGCAAACAACTTATTTTTTTGGTGAGACTATTTCTGTGTTAATGTCAATGTATTCTCATAAATCCTAGTTGAAACAGTTTTTTTATGAAAAATAGTCTAAAGGTCATGCATGGAAATTGACATCATAGAGGATTATATTAATATGAGTGCTGGGGGTCAAATTTACTAGTTCTAAGTGCACAAGAGAAATCGTAAATTTCATTTTTTGATCTTGCATGGCAGCAGCCAAGTGTTCATTTTTGTCTGGGGACCTTCTTTTTGCTTACTGCTTCAGACTGAAAAAACTAACTTATCTATGCTGCAGTGACCACTATTTCTATTTATGTAGCACTGGCACTGTTATAGTAGCTACAGCGGATAAAGAATATTGACATGAATGGCTTTGATACCGTGATTGTACATGACCCAGCTGATGTCCTCAAAAGCATCTCTGTTCTTATTACAGGAACAAATAAATGCAAGCTAAGACACAACAGTTCCCAAACATCAGCCTGCAGCTTCTTACAACTTTATCTTTCAGCCAAATCCCTAGTTCACAGAAAGGCGGGAATTTAGTCTTTTCCCAAATTTTTTTTTTCTGTAATTGCTTGATCATCACTGAATAGGGATTTTTCTCAGCGTTCTGTTCTGGTGACTGTATCTCTCTGTAAATTTGCCAGGAAGTGCATCCTTAAAGTTGCCCTTCTGCAGCTGGCAGCTTCTTGTTGCCAAATGATAATACATACCCAGCGCCTTATAGCTTGCCTTCCTCAAGAAGGAGAAATCAGTGATGTAGTTTTATGTACAGTCACATTCAGTACAGGAGCACATATGATCAAACAAAATCTATGCAGTTCCTTATTTCAGGAATCTTAGTTCAGCACGGATGCCTGATCTGAAGGAAGTAATTCTGCTTCAAGAATTATCTCCAATTAGAGATCAAGTCAGGCTAAGTACACTGATAGTGGCAAATTTGCCACTATCGGTTCAATCCAGGTTAGTCAGGACCTGTTTAATTGATTTGGCATTCTATTTAGTAACTGAGTAGCGCTGAGTTGAAGGGATAGTGTTTCTTTTAATTCAGCACAGTGGAAGCAAGGAGGTAAGTGAGCATCAGAGAGTCAAAGGAAGATATGAAAGTTATGTTACATACTATATTAAGTATATAGTATGTTGTACTGCGTAACTTATCTTCACATTCTGTAAGTTCCCCATCTTCAAAGCATCTGAAGAAGTCAGATTTTCCTTCATGAGAGCTCATGAAATAAATCTGTCACTTTTAAAAAGTTCAACTGGCCTCCTTGCTTGTTTTGCTGAACTAGACTAACATGGCTACCCCTCTGGAGTTATGTAACTTGTGTATCCCCGTGACTACATTCAAAACCAGCAGCAAATGTAGATGAGGTCTCAGAGAGCAAACTCTTTCTTGGTTTTTGCCACAGCACTATTTTCCAAAGACCATTGTCTCCTCACAGAACTGTGCTTAACTCAAAAACTAGCACAAAACATTTTTTCCCTGAGACGGAACCTTAACTCACAAGCAAAGAACTCTGAAGATTGTCATACCACACCTGTAGAATTCCTTTGGTTTTACCTTTCTTTATCCTAAGGAGATGGCACATACTCACAAAAGCTAGTTTTTACAAGAGACTTTCATGAGTTCTACATATAAAATGCTGCTTTCATGGTGTGCAATGTTGCTAGGAGAAGGATGGTTTTTATATTACATTTTTTATTATATCATCAAACACTCAGGAAGACCTTTCATGTCTCTTTCATCCTGAGTTCCTTATTTTCTGCTTCTGCTCTTTCATATGAGTTGGCAGGCCCTGCTTATCAGAACACTTTTTTTCTCCCTTCTTTAATACTTTGTTCCTACTGTTCTCATACTGTCCCCTACTTCTCCCACTTAATGCGAATTACAGTCTGAGGCTGTCTTTGTTGCTTTTTACATCCTCTTTTAGAGGGCATGGAAGATCCTGTGCTTTGCATCTCTTTCTGCTCAAGTTGAACTATTACTGTGCATACTACTTGTGGCTTCTGCTGATTGCAAAATCTAAACGTCTGTCCCAAACTACTGTGTCTGCTGGCGGCATTTCCAAGTACTGCTGTTGAGAGTCTTGGGTATGTCTCTTAAGATTCTGAATATATGGATGGTTTATCTTCTGTGTTGTAGGAATGTGCTCTAGGTAGAGGAGTGAAACACTAACTGTAGAACTAGGCGTTAGAGGTATGTGGAGCTTCATAATCATCCATGTGTGTTTGTGTGGAACAACACTAATGAAAAATCATTTAGATGCTCACACTAGAAGTCAGATCAAGTTCTTAAAGATCTGATGTTTCTTATAGTTTTGCTAAAATCTTGCATCCTCTACAATCAATTGGATATGTGACAGTACACTTTGAATAGCAGCCTTCAAATTTATTGCAAGCCCCAACTGTCTGTTTAAAAAAAAAAAAGTTAAAATTGCTAAGTGACAGCAATATATTTATCTGTCAAATCCATTAGTAAAATCAATGGCCTTAAAGCATTAATCTCATGCTCCCCATGTAACAAACAAAACCATTATTTTAAAAAGTAGAGAGCATTGTATATTTTAGCTCAGCAGCCACAACTCTGATGCAGAAATAGTTCTTAGAAAGTTCTTTTGTTACCTTTATTAGAGTATCTAAATTATCTATTTATGGGCTTTTTTTGGCCCTTTAAAATCAGCTACTATATTTCCCCAACTGAAGTGCTATTTTTAGTTAAGTTCCAAACGGGTAGCCATGTTAATCCAGGTCAGCAAAACAAACCAGGAGTCCCGTGGCACTTAGAGACTAACAATTTATTTATCGCATGATCTTTTGTGGGAGAAAATCCACTTTCCTCAGATACTTTGAAGATGCAGGAAACTTACAGAATGGCAGCTCCCATTCTGTAAGTTCCCGCATCTTCAAAGTGTCTGAGGAAGTGGGATTTTCTCCCTTGAAAGCTAATGTGATAGATATATTTGTTAGGTTTTTGAGTGTTGCAGGACTCCTTGCTCATTTTTAGTTAAGTACTTGTTTCTTGAGAATCACTGTGAATATTCAGTGCAGCTGCAGAGAACTGTTGGACTGGAGTCAATGGGAGAACCTATGAATATCTTTTGGGTAAAAATGGTGTGAGAAACACTGCTTTTACACACCATTGATCACTCTATGAAGTGCAGTCTTTCTTCCATTGAAGTCAATGGCAAACTCCCATGAACATGAGTGGACTAAGAGTAGGCCTCCAATATTCAATCCTGCTGAACACCCTTTGCCCTAAAAAGGGAGAGGGCTATTGGAGCAGGGTTGAGGGGCTTGCCTTTGGGACTTTGCTGGCTAGGGTATTCTGCTTTTAGAGCAATACCGTTTCTCAACAGTATAGGTGGTCGTTGGAAGTTAGGAGAAGCAACAGAATTGGTTTAGCTAATTAAGAGTGAAATAAGTAAGCTAGCACCACCTTTGTTGTCTTCCCCCCCCCCATCCCCACGTTGGTTTCACAGAGCCTGGGGTTTTACTATTTTCTCACTGTTCATGAGATTCAACCTACTGGGGTGCCTTCTCAGACTTCATCTGCAGGTCACCTGTACCAATTGTAAAGTCTTGATCTAGAGTAGTGGCTCTCAACCTTCCCACTGTCTCCACTGCAGCCAGATGGAAGGAGTTCTTCCCTGATCTTCCATCCCCCAGGGTTGCATCAGGGAAACTGCATACATCCTGTAATCCATGTGTTTCACAAGGGTCCATAGGCAGTGGTTCTCTTCTGATGCCCTGCAGCAAAGCACTCCATCTGCAACAGCCATGGGGAAAGGAGTGGTGATCTCAATAGGGCTTCATTAAAGAGCCTGCACTGGTCTTGTTGCCCTGTGGCAATGCACTCCACCTGAGCCCTTAGTCAGCAGCTCCCTTCTGCAGCCAGTGGAAGGAGAGTGGTGGGCCATTTTGAAAGATGCACTTTTGGCCCATGGGACACAGGTTGGGATCCACTGGTCTGGAGAGTGATACATGGAGCTTTTATTCCCAGCTGTATCATAATGTTCCTATATGGATGTTGGGAAGTCTATTTACACTTCTGATCCTCAGTCCTGTTGCTTAATAACAAAGCCATCTGCCATTTTTGAGCTGTCGTCTTCCCAAAATCTCACTTTTTTGCAGCTAGATGGCTCATTCACAAAAAGAGAACCAAAAAGAAATCGGACACCACTCTGAATGCTGGCCTCTGCTGTTTCTTCCTTTCCCATGAGTTCAGATTTTTGAATGTTTGTGTCTTAACATGTTCATCACATTGGAACAGGCAGGTGGGGTGGCATGTTGTACATGAGCACAGATAAAATTGTAGTTGGTAGGTCAAAATGGTAGCACCATGAGTAGCAGTGTGTGTCATTTGGCCAACATTCCATTACCCCTGTTCTGTGCTGCAATTAACGACAGAAGTGTCATGTTAGTAAATGACGCTCGGATTTGGTAGTATTGCTACAGTACAGCATGATGGGAGGAATTAAGAAAACACTTTTTAAAAAACTTTAATGACTTTTTGAAGTATAATGTTACTTTTTATAGTTTAGATTACTGAGCTTTAATTTTGGAAGCATATTTTAAGGATGTCTTCATAGCATCTTGCCAAGTTCCAAAGGGGCAGCCATGTTAGTCTAGTTCAGCAAAACAAATAAGGAGTCCCTTGGCACTTAAAGACTAACAATTTATTTATTGCATGATCTTTTGTGGGAGAAACTCCCACTTCATCAGATGCAATGGTGAAGTGGGAATTTTCTCCCACAAAAGCTCATGCAATAAATAAATTGTTAGTCTTTAAGTGCTCCAGAACTCCTTGTTTTTTCATAACATTTATTTCACATTTAAAAATCTTTGTGACGAGTTGCTTTTCAAATTAATGGGAGTAAATGGAGCATATTCTGGAAAATAGGTTTTCAGTTATTCTTGTAAAGGGATTTTTTAAAGATATTTAATAATTGAAGCACATGAGGGAAAAGCAAATAGAGGGAGAGACAGTCAGTTTAGGAAAAGGAAAAAAAATAAAGATCTCTAAATTCTGTGTTTTGATCCTTTGAAACGATGTAGATATTTCTTCCAAAATATCCTGGCTTAATCTGATGATTATAGCAACTGAGCTAGTCTTATAGACAGGAACTTAAGTTTTAGATTGACTTGGAATTCTTCTGGACAATATGTGGTGGCTGTGAGGGTGTATGGGGATGTGGTGTTGAAGGATGGTGACATGTCTTGACACCTGAAGAGCTTTGTTGGGATGTTTATCTTTGGTGGTGGTAGATTTTGGTAGCTCTTCAAGGGGAGGATGTCAAGTTGAGAGCGTTGTCCTCTTAAAGTGGTAAGATTTTGCAGCTGGTAGGGTGCTTTTTATAGAGAGCTTGGTTGGGTTGGTATGTGTTAAGCAGATAATGTTGTTGTCTTGTGAGTGTCTTAAACCACTGGTTACTTTTAGAAAGGTTTTAGGAACTCTTCCGGGCTTCAGTGTGACAATTTTTTTTCTATTTGATTGTATGTACAGCCTTGTGCAGGATCATACAGTTCCAGATTTTGATCAGGGGTGTTATGCAGTTGAGAATATCCCAAATTCAATTTCACGTATGAGCACAAACAGTTCAGTTGAGGGGTTCTGTAGGAGTCCAGCGTAAAGGCATGTGGATTCCAGTATGGGTGTGGAAATATTACATTGGAGGTTGGTGGGAAAATCAGCAAGGCAGCCAATTTTATAACAAAACTGTGATAAAAATCTTGGTCTCTGTAAAAACAAGAGGTGCTCACTTTCGGAATTAAAGCACCCCTTCTGAATTTGCTTGAGGAGGGTTTTTGGGGATGTTAGGGTCTAGAGCAGGTGACTTGTCAGGGCTGTGGTTAGTCGTCTGCTTGTCAAACTGATTACTTAAGCATTTATGAATGTAGATGATTTGTGACAATATAACACACAAATCCATTGATTGCCATTTCAATTGTGGATGCAACTGTGGAATACAGTCAACTCTGGCATAACTCCTCTGTCAAGGGAGTAATGTCAGTGAAGCATTTGGCCTGCTTTTTCCTGTTTTTGAAAGGGAGATGGGCAGGATATAAAGCCAGAATTCTGTGATGGAAGGAGTGAGGGTGATTCAGGAATTATTTGGGAGAGAAGAGTTTCTTGACTTATTTGCTGAGCAGTAGGTACAAGAGACTTAAAATAGCCAGGCAGCAAGCATGGTATTGCCATATGGCGTCAGTTATAGTGAAACCCTCACTACTGGAACTCAATGCCTTCTCTAATTGACTGGTTTCTGGGTGTGCCTGTACTCATCCACTTGTACTGTAGGGTGATATTTTAAGGAAATAATAAAAAAAATCTAAAAAAAAGACTGAATTTATTTTTCAAAGGTCTGAATATGATTAGTTTCAGAGTATTATCCTTTTCATGATCATTGCTGAAGTGTGGGACAATTTGCTGTATATTGACTTGATATAGGAAAAGGCACATTAGGCACATTCTACAGGATTTCCTTTAAAATGATTGCTGTTGGGATGTTGTTCATTCTGCTGTTCATAATCATCAGCAGGGTCACTACATTCCATGCTTTTAAGTTAAAAATCAATTAACTCTACAAAATGAAGCCAGACAAACTCAAATTGAGAAGATAGTGTGTGACAAACACAATGTAACCAAAGATAGCAGACAAGCAGACTGAATTTAGGTTGCACAAGCTCTTGACTTTGCAACTTCAGTGTTCTTCTAAAGCAGGTTTTTTCATGGTCAATTTCCAAGATTTGTCAGGGACCAAAATTGTTCAGATTTGTGCAGTGCCTGGCACGGTGGGGTCCTGGTCCATGAGCCATAGTTATAGTAACACAAATAATGGGGAAAATAATTCCATCTTGTTGCAACAGGTTGACACTGACTTGGTTCATCAGCAGGTTTGGAACCTTTAGATCACTGACACAGACTACTGCCACTTAAGTTAATGGAGCAAGAGCTGGCAATATGAGGTTGTCATATTCTGTGTGGATCAGAGTCAGAGGAGCAATGATATTTGCTGATGATAAAAGAATGGTACTCTGCAGATGAATGCATTCTAGTGGGGCAAAGTCGTCTTTCCATTAACCCCAAGCTTGACCCCTGCTACTCGATTATCTCCAACATGGCATAGTCCGATCTCTTTCTTGTCACCCAGCCAGTCTTAGTCTGCGTACCTTAGGTTTATCATTCCAATCATCTTGCCCAGCAGTTCCTAATCTCATGCCTTTAAAATTCCTATCCTAGCCTCCCCCACCATCAACCCACTCCCAGACTTAATAACCAGCTGTTCCCAATCTTTTTCTGGCCCTGACAGCATGTTTCTTTTCCCCTCTGGTGGCCACTGTACCAGTATTCCTAATCTCCAATGGCTCCCAGTCCTAATCTTCTTTCCTGGGTACATCGTCCAATCTCAGCACCTACTGCATCAGCATTCATGTCTTGTCCCAGTCTCTTTCCCAGCCAGTCTTAGTTCTCTCTGACTGCCTCCAGCTCCTCATGAGATCTGTCTTCTGTTCTTCTTTTCTTCCTTCCCCTGCCCTATTGAATGTCAGTTCTGTTCTCATTGCCCAGCCCGTCCCAGTCTCCTTCATGGCTTCTCCTTTGATCTTTTCTCCTCTCCCAGATCCCAGGCTGCTTGCTCCCTCAATCTTAATCTTAACCTGTTCCCTCCTTCCCACTGATTTCTTGTCCCAATCTACTTTGCCTCACTCCTTCACAGGTCCAGTGCTTGACACATCTGTATTCATATTAGGCAGGTTCCCTGTTCACCCTGTCTTTTTTTTCTTGGGTGTTTGTGTATGTATGTGTCACTGAGAATACAGGAGAGAGAGTCCCTCTTTTTTCAGTTGGGGTGGCTTGCACCCAAAATTGCTCACAGGTAATTAGAACTAGAGTTGCAAGGAAAGTCATGCTGAGCCCTGGGTTTGTAGCCTGCAGTGTGGATGAACTATTTCGGGGGAATTTAGCTGCTACATTTTAAATCTCTAAGCATCAGTGAGCTGTAGTTTTCTGTTCCTCCACGATCTGTCCATAAAAGCTAGTACCATGGCTAAATTTTGGCTGATTTCCACAGGGTTAGCAAAAGCTACATCCTTGACACACAGGTCGTCATCACCTGCCAGATTTCAAGTCCTGGTTCCAAAGTGTTGGGGTTCTGGAGCCTTTTCAAATAAAATGTAATCAGAATTTAAAGCTGACAAAACAAATGTAGTTGGTTCCCATCCTCCCCCAGCCTAGATCTTGGAAATGGCTGAATTGTTCTGGCTGAAATTTTTTGAGAAAGTTTGAGACAGACACTGGGCATGGACAGCCTCAGTTGAGTCATGGGCGACTTCATCCCAAATAGTGATCTATAAGCAACTGAAAATGAGTGGTTTTGTTTTTTATTTTTTTTTATAATAGGACATGTCGAGGAACATTAATGGATCATGCTACCAGCCCCACCTATATTACAATATTACAAGAATGGCACATACACCATACCTGTGGAGAGAAGCTGTCTTTTTGCTGTTTTTTCCAGTCAAAATTAAAAAGAAATATTGTCTGTCTAACTCTAAATAGACAAAGAACAAATGTTTCCACTTATTTTCTTCTGCAAAATTCCATGTAGGAGCTGTGAGGAAATAGTTCTTTTGTTCCTTTACATTTAGGAACAAGGAATAAGTAACACAGGCTACAAATCTATAGACACTTGCGAGTTGGAGTAAGTGCAGTTTTGAGTCTGCAGGTACAGTACAATGGTTGTCGTCTTTAATGTATCTGTCTAAACATGTCACAAGGTGGCAGTATTTCAGAAGATTACCACAACCTTGCCAGATGGTTTTTGCAATTTGGAATTGGTTTTCACAATTTTGAGTGGATAGAATTAGTGACAGTATGTGCATATACAAAGAGAGAGAGATGAGAAATCTTACTACTTTTCTGACCATTAATGTTTCTGTGCTATGATTTCTGTCTTTGGATATCTGTAGCTTCTGCATTATTTTGGGGACGTATTGACTTACTCTTCCTGTGCAGCAAATTAAAAGCAAATCAAAAGGTCCAACAAATTTGTTGATAGAAATTTGGGGGTCAATGCTGCAAAGCCTCACTTTGTAATTTGGTGAAAATATCAGGAGATGTTGGTAACTGGATGTGTGTGAGGTAGGAATGCCTCCAGGTTTTGAGCACAGAATGGTGTTAGGACAGATTTTGTAGTCTTCAAAATAAGACAGGTAGTTTAGAAAATAAATTCTACATTAAACTAATTGTTTAAACAAGTCTGTAATTAATTTGAAAAAATGTATTTTAGGAAAGGAATTTGGTTTATAAGTGTTTTTAAAATGTATCTTCACTTTTTTAAAACAGAATATTATGCAATTAACTGTATTAACTTGTCTATGCAAAATAAAATTAATCTAATTTTGATTAAAACCTGATATGTTTATAAAGACACCCCTCCCAACAACTCATGAAGAAAGATGTTCAGCTAAACTTTTTAAAGACAGATTTTCCTCCCTTGATATTTTCTGATTGAAAGGCCAGGTATACAATGACTTCTTTTTAATCATTTACTCACTTACTGGTGTCAAGTTTTACTGCAAAGCTTTACATAATAAAAAGAATTAAAATTCTTCCCAGGAAATTTGTTCCTCCCTTACCTTGACTTTGCTTCTTGCATAATATTATGACAAAGTTCCTCCCCTACTGTGGTGGGCCCAGCATGTCCCTCTAGCAGTGGGTATGTTTCCCTCAGCCTTCCAGGCCTGGGAAAGGTCCTTTTTCCCCCTTTGGGTAGGAGCTTTATTCCCCTTCCCCGAGTCATTGTATCTGTGGGTTCTTTCTGACCAGCATTCTGCTCCTTCTCCAGATCTCTCTGCTTTCCCAGTGCACCTTGCCACCTCATTCACACTCCAGCTATGCCCTTTCTTTGGAGGGGAGGCTTTTTAACAAGTCCTGGGTGTGCTAATCAACCTGCAGTAGTCACTGTGGAGCTACAAGGAGAAAAGGGACTTGCTGAGCCAGGGGCTGATATATTGGCCGCCTAGTGCTTTCTGGAAGCCATCCAGACTGCCCTTGTCACAGTATATAGACCGAAACCCAGAATAGCTGCAATTTACATCTGTTCTGCTGTGAAGCACTGAGATTGCTATTGTTTATTATACACTGTAAATGTTACATATTAGGTACTGTACAGAGACACATGAAGATGAAGTTCATGCCTTCTAAAGCTTAGAATTAAAGCAGACAATGTACAAATGAAGTAGGTGGGTGGGATGTGACAAAAACTTTGTGACTGATCGGTGAAGTTCGTGTTCTTGTTAATTCTAGGATTTTTGTTTTGCTGGTGCAGGAGCAAAGAATTCTCAATCCCCTAATGTAGTACTGCTCAATGGAATTATGACCTCAGAAGGAATTGGTTCAAGGTGTAGAGTAGGGAAACATGACCGACTAGATAACGGGAATGCTCCACATGTTGGAGAAGGACACTAACGAGAGGAGTGTGTGTGCAGCTTGTGCAAAGTAAAAGGGATAAGGGGAATGGAAAAGTACATGTGGGTGAGTTTGTATAAATTCTTGAAAGAGAGGACAAAAGAGCTTAACTTTTCTGTGGAAAGTTGAGAGGGAAAACCATGAAGGGGACTGAAGAGGTGATTGGATGACTTTTACAGCTGGGTTTTGAAAAGGTGGTGACACATCCAGAATTGTATAAAGCTGATGGCCATGCTTTGCTGCATAGTTCCGTCCATTCTCTTCTTCTCTCTTTGCCACTTATTAAATGTTGATTGTGGGATGCCATTACTTGCTGGGGCAGCACAGTCTGAGCAGGATCACAAGGCTCCTGGCATGTCCTTCTAAAACTTTCAGGCTTGAGGGATCAAACCTTGTGCCAGTTGTGGCGGAAAGCTTGCTTCCCCAGCAGAAACTGGAAGAAATCCCTACAAGTTCCAAGAACTGATGTCAAAATAATGCCTTTAAATACTCATGAAACTTTCATTTATTATAGTTGAGGTTTTAATAATGTCTCTCTGCACTGGCTGAATGAAGGGAAAGGTTTAATAAAAACTGCAAAAAAAAAAAAAACCTTTTAATTTTCTGCATCTTGCTTCTTTCTTATGTTCCTTTTATTTATCTCTCTCCACGTTGCTGAGTGCTTCTTCTCATTCAATCCTTTTCTGTTCACTTCTTAGAAAAATCTTTTGATTATGTCCATTAGTACATAGGAATTCAAAATGAACAGAAAAGACAAGACAGAAGAGAGAGGGGAAAAGTTAACAGCAACCTCAGCAATCCAGGGTCCATGCTGTGGTTGAGGAATCCTTTGACGGTATGGGGTAGTAAAAATTCCTATGGTTTATGGCAGCTGGCCCAGTTACATCTCTGCAGGTCAAACCAGTTATGACCTATTAAAATATGTTTAACATGTAATCATTCTCTTTGTGCTATCTGCAGTCTGTTATGATTTTCTGTTACTTTGGGAGTGGAGTTTTTATTCTTTTAAACCTCAGAATTCTGCAGTAAAGTGCAGGTAATTTAAAAACAATGTAATAATCCTGAAATGCCACTCTGTCTTCCCAGCTACTGTCTAGAATATTTATAAATTTTGTTTATTCATTGCTTTAAAAAAAAAAAAAGGACAATCCACTATTTTAAACTAAAACTATTAGAGCCGAGAAAACCAGGAATAAATTTATGTTGCAGTATTTCATACTTGATGATCTATTTGATATGGGTAATGGACAGGTAAATTTTGTAAAAAGAATACAGTCTGCAAGCAGGAAATATATTCATGATTGCCCTGGCAGACAGCCCACATATTTTAGTAGCAGATAGATGACTATTGCATAGAATGAATTATCTATTGTCCTAGCAGTTGTGTTTTATGTGACTATCTGTCTGTAATCTCCTGCAAAACAAGTACAACATGGATGCATTTACGTTCAGAGAAAAACTCACATCATCAGTTGTGCTTTGTATTTTCCGGTGTTCGTCTCTCTCTCTCTTTTTTTTTTTTTTTTTTTAAACTTCTGTAGGAAAACATTAAGATAGAAGGAAAAATCAGGAAGCTTGAATGAGTTAACAAATATGATGCAAAAATATACAATTTTAGGAACAGACATTGTCAGCTCTTGGCGTGGATATCTTTGTCATGTTACTACGGATAACACCAGTGAGTCATGAAAAAGCAGTTGTATTGTCTAGTCATAGGTCTTGTTTGAACACATTGAAAGTATTTAAAACCGGCAGGTATGGTGCTGGGAAACACTATGTAATCATACGCATGGAAATGCACTGCAAACTTTCAGGTGTTTCTGGTCTGAGTTGAAGTCCCCCTCCTTCTCTAGCCATCCTCCACCCCTAGCAGATGGGTTTGTACAGATATCTACTAAATTTTATGCTCTGTTGCTATAAGTTAGTATTGTTTCTAGATATAACAACTGTTTGGTTTTCTGTAGTTAGCTTGTTCTTCTTTTCGAAGTTGTGTGCCCAGTTCTTCAATTTTGAATTGAGTCCTCCATTTCTATCAACACTTTCAGAGGGGCAGCCATGTTAGTCTGTACATAGCAGAAACAATAGAAGTCCTGCAGCACCTTAAAGACTAAGAAATTTCTTCTGCTGTAAGCTGTTGTGGGCTGCAACCCACTCCATCAAATGCAGCTGATGAAGTCGGTCATAGCCCATGAAAGCTTCTGTTGTCATTTCTTCTTGCACAACAATAAAGAGCAGATTTCAGGTCTCCCATATATTTTGGAGGTAAATTTTGTAGTAAACTGGTGGAGGTTTCAGCATATGAGTCTCAGAGGCATGTGGCTTTTAAATGTTTGAGGAATCTTGTCATAGCTTCCTAAGCCTCATCTGCAATAAAGAAATTGAAAATTCCCACAAGTATTATCTTGGGTCTCTTTTTCTTTATAAAATTCTTTAAGATACACAAACATTCATGTGATGAGCAGAGTTTGGTTCTTTCATTTACAGTTTTGCAATTCCAGTAACCTGAATGGATATGTCTACACTGTATTGTAAGCCTGGATATGGCTTGTGGATTTGTTTCCCAGCCTGTGCTTGAACAGCCACACTGTAGGTTTATAATTGTTAGACCTGAGTGTCTCAGCTATGCTAATGTGGCCATGCTGCGTTATGTAGAGTTTCTGACTAGGGTTTGCCACTTGATCTGTGCCTGAGCAAAATGTCAGGGCTTGGACTAAGTCTCAGTAGGACTCAATTACACTCTGACACCTTTTCCCTCTCTTGCCCATCATCCCCTCCTATGCCAGCACTTTCCTAGGATCTGACTTCTGGTTGCTTGCGGACTTGAGTCAAACTGATTTCCAAGTGGGTGGAAGTTGGGCTTGGACTCAAACCTGAGTCAGAACCTGGGCTTAGTGTGCTTAGACACATTCAGTCTGGCTGCACTGGTGAAAAAGAGAAAATGTGGTTTGGTCTCTTGTAGTCAGTAGTACCATATATTATTGCCTATAAGCCGAAAAATTTGTGTCTGAAAATTGGCTTGAAAATAGGCGCTTGGCTTATACTCAAGAGAATACGGTAGACAGCCCCAGCCCAGGAGTTTCCCAGACCATGTGACAAGCCGGAGCCTCAGTGTTGCCAGGCGGCCATCTTGGGCAGTCAGCCGGGGCTGGGGCTGGAGGAAAGAAGGGACCCCAGTGTTTGGAGTGGCCAAGTAAGGGGGTGCAGGGGGGGTCGGCCTGGACATTGAGGGGGGGATTCAGGGAGGCCAGGGAAGCGGCGGCAGGGACCGGGGGTTGGGGAGGGGGTCGGGGAGTTGAGGAGAGTGATGGGATGGCCAGGAGGGTTTGGGGGGGGGTTCAGGGAGACCAGGAAAGGGGCAGCAGGGCTCGGGCATTGGGGGAGGGTCTGGGAGTCTGGGAAAGCAGCAGGAGGATGCAGGGTTTTTGGGGAGCCCAGGGAAGCAGCAACAGGGACTGGGGATTGGGGGGGTACCTGGCAGGCTGGGAAGAGCGGCAGCAGGGGTTGGGGGGTGACAGGGAAAGGGTGTTGGGGAACAGGGGAGCAACAGCGCTGAACTGAGAAGGGAGCAGGGGGGCAGCAGTGATGAGCCAGGGGACAGCAGGAGGAGCAGTGGGGCAGCAGTGGGGAAGGGGCAGAGAAGGGGGGCAGCAGTGAAGAGCCAGGGGGGCAGCCGTGAGGGAAGAAGCAGGGAAAGGGGCAGCAGGAGGAGCAGGGGGGCAGCAGTGGGGAAGCGGCAGAGCGGGGGGGGCAGCAGGTAGAAGTGAGGGAAGAGCAGAGTAGGGGTGGCAGTGAGGAGAGGGCAGTAGGAGGAGCAGAGAGCAGCAGTGAGAAGGGGGCAGCAGGGGTGACAGCAGTGAGAAAAGGGCAGAGCAGGAGGGCAGGAGTGAGGAATGGACAGTGGAAGGGGGGCAAGGAAAAAGCAGCAGAGATTTTGGGGTAGGGAAGTTGTCAGAAACTCCAGAGGAAGCCAGCATCAGTGGCTGGGAGATTAGGGGCCAAAACCAAAAGGGGACCTCAGCTTATACATGGGTCACCAATTTTAGCTTCTTTTTTGGGCTCAGAAGTGGGGGGTCGGCTTGTGCCTGGATTGGCTTATACCCAATTATATATGGTAATTTCATTATTAGCAATGCTAAGAGGTTAAACTATTTATACAATATTTACCTTTATACCGCTAAGTATTTCTAGAGGGATTTTTTTGTACATTTTCTTTAATAGGAAAATACAGCTGGGTTGTGTTCAGTCATACTTTATTTGCAATGAGAAACTTGTTGAATTGCCATAAACAGGACATGCAGTAGGTTCTGGTGTTTTCATATTTTTTCATAGTCAGTTGTTGGGTACTTTGTTTAGAATGAAGTCTTGTAAAACTTCAGAATAAACCACAGGAGACAAAATAGCAGGAGGAATTTACAATTGTTATGGATGACTTTCAAACCCCTCCCCCCCGATTGTACTCTTGAAACTGACTACAGGAGGTGACAGAACCAGGTAGCAACCTGCATTTCTCTAATAGGAAGCTAGATATACCATAAATGTTCTGCATCACACAACTTCTATGTAAAATTCTGCAGAGTTGAATTTGGGACATATCCTAGAGAAACATCTCACTAATCTTCCCCTAAATCCTTGGGCTGGTCTTGTGCACAGTGATATGATGTTCTCTTCAGAGAAAGAGGGCTTGTTTAAAAGAGAATGTTCCAGAACCATCCATATTGTGAAGGTAACTCAATTTTCAGCATTCTTTGAAGTCTGAGAATAAACAGTGGTTGCTCACTG
Source organism: Podocnemis expansa (assembly GCA_007922195.1). Lineage (NCBI taxonomy): Eukaryota > Metazoa > Chordata > Testudines > Podocnemididae > Podocnemis > Podocnemis expansa. The sequence continues at coordinate 12,355,393 of ML682013.1, forward strand.
AGGACACGGCAAAGCTGAGGGTCAAGTTGCCATTGCTGAACTGTAAGAGCTGCAAAGGGGACATTGTTCCTAGCCCTACACATTCTGATTAGGCAGCATCACTACCAGTGCATGAGAGTGACATCAGTGCCTTGGGTATCATGCAAAGTCTCTGTTTCTTTATTTAGTGAATGCCAAAGTGCAGCTGTAGCTTGCTTGTTTCTTCCTATCAGTCCTTGTCTGCTCAGTCTGGACTTTGAAGGAGCTGGTACTTTAAGGGAGGAGCTTATTTCATTTCCAGTCCCTGTCCCAAAAAGACTTTTTGTTCTGATATGATTATGATATTTTCACGGAGGTACTAATTGCACTTACCTTTCTCTCCCACAGCTCAACAGACAGCAATTACAGATTCTTAAGGAGCGTTTCCAGGCCTTCCTGAATGGAGAGACACAGATTATAGCAGATGAAGCATTTTGCAATGCAGTGCGAAGTTACTATGAGGCAAGTTGAATGCTGTTTAAAAGTTGGTTTCCAAAACTTTTTTTTTTAAAAATCCATTTACGTGGAAGGAATTGTAAGGTTCCTAGCCTGTGAGCTTGCAAACCTCCTCAAAACATTTTCTGTACTACTTTGCAATAGAAAAAAATGAAACCCACTGCCTGGACGTGAGAGATAAAGTGAACTGGAAAATATCCAATTCTTCTGGAAAACAAAACAACCCCCCCCCCACCTCGGTGTGTCTGGCACTGATTGATACAACTGGTACTGCTATCTTTATCTCCATATCGCTAAATTACACCTTTTAATCAAGTTTTTGGCTATGAGTTTCTATCTTTAGATATAAACAAGAAGTCTCACAGCACTTTTCAAGATGAGCCAATTTACTTGTCACATGAGCTTTTGTGGGAGAAAATCCCACTTCATTAGACTCTTGAAGATGGGGAATTTAGGATTTGACAAATTTAGATTTTTTTTCCTCCCACAAAGGCTCATGTGATTAATAAATTTTCTGGTTTTTAAAAGTGTCACTAGACTCCTTGTTTCGTGTGTGTGTGGTGTTTTTTTGGTCAAACTAGACTAACATGGCTACCCCTTTGGAACTTATCTTGAGATACCTTTCTGTTAGCTTTCTTTACTTTTAGGAACAGTGGAAAACTTTGAGGGCAAACTTTTTTTCTTCTAGAAGGACTAATGATGCTAACACAGTTGTACCAAGTCTTTTGAGTTTAGCTTGAGACTTCCAAGAGGTTCTGTGTGTTTAATATTGCCAGCTCCATCTTCACGTGTGCTGTATAACTGCTTAAAGGAGATAGTGTCTGAAGAGCTACCTGTCCCTCTGATGTCACAGTAACACATGACTGGGGAATATATTCCTTACACTTTCCACCTCTTGCATATGATGAAGTGGGTTCCAGCCCACAAAAGCTTATCCCCCCTCCACTCAGTTCAATTTTTGTTAGTCTTTAAGGTACTACAGGACTCCTCATTCCTTGCTTATAGTGTCTGTCTATACAACAGAACCCTCAGATTTCTTCAGCATAGCATCATAGTTGCATATTTAAACTTGATTTAGTTATTTGAGTTGCTTGCTTTCTGATTTCACTGTAGTACCTTGTTCTGCTTCAAATTACTCTATTTTCACTTTGCATGTTTTTCCCTTTTTATTTAGCATATTGTTCTTTTTTACTTATGTACTTTTCCTACAGAGGGAAATCTTTCTGCATCAAGTATATCTGCTAATATTATGGTCTGTTAAACTTTGTGCTGAGCAACCAATTTATACTGAGCAGTTTGTCTAGAAGGCTTGGGAAGTGGATCAGAATTCACAGTGAAAGGTTCTTTTTCACACCAACATATGGCAAAGGGAGAGCTAGCAGAGAGAGCATGAAAGCGTGCATTTGTGGAGAGGCTATGGAAAGGCCATAGTAATCAATGTTAGAAGTCTGGCTGGCAAGGTGGATAGTGGGAAGTCTGAAATATGAATAACAGTGACAGGCAAATAGGTAAGGGGAGGTATTTGAGTGAACAAAAAGGTAGATATAACGGACAGATGCAGAGTGAGAAGTAGGAAGCAAGTTTTAAGAGCAAGTGAGTGGAAATATTGTTGGAGCAGTCACCCAGTGATAGGATTTAGGGACAGAAGGCAGAGCTGTGGACACAATTTATGGGAACTTAGAACGAATGGGGAAGAAGTGAAGAGCATTCATCATTTAATATTAATATATAAAATTTTTATGCTTTTCATATGTTCAGACTTTAATGTCTTGTTACTTAGAAGGAAATGGTGAAGGAGTATTTGGGTAAGAGGAGAACCAGGAGGAGAATATGCAAACGCAGAACCCCAAATAGAAGGCAGCAGATTAAGTAGTATTAGACCAGAAGGTTATTAGGAAGGAGCAGTCTAATCTTCTAGATATTCTGATTTAATACAGCTAGGAAGTAGTTTAGTGATGACCAAAAAGAAAAGCGTGATGGACTAATAGTTTTAGCACAAGAAATCAGTAAAGATGCAATGAAGGAAGACAGTTGTTCATTTAAGCATTCTTCCTCATCTAAACATTTTCAGCATTCAATCAGCAACTACAGTGATTGCCTCCACAGAAGTGGGGAAAATTTTCATGTATCCATAAACTTCTTGAATTTTTGAATTCTTGAAATACTTTGGGACTTCTTTCACTCTATGAAAGGTGTCCTCTTGAGGAGCATTAGACTCGTCTGCCTCAGGGATGTGGCTTGTGTGCGCCAGAGATGGTGCTTTTTGGGTAGCTGCCTGAGTTGAGTATGGAATTTGCAAGAATTTGGAGTAGGCATGAATTTGAACTTCAAGACTAATTCTCATAGACTCACAGGCTCTAATGTCGGAGGAAGGTGAAAAACCCCCAGAGCTCTAGGCAATCACCCCTGGGGGAAAATTCCTTCCTGACCCCAGATATGGCAATCAGTTAAACCTGAGCACATGGGCAAGTCACACCAGCCTGTCACCCAAGAAAGAATTCTCTGTAAGAATTCAGAACCCATCTCATCTGTCCTCCCTTCTTAGACCACTTGCATGTCCACTGATAGTAGCTAAAGATCAGTCAATTTCCAAAGTAGAGCATTCCATCATACCACCCCCACCAAAAAGTTATCAAGCTCAGTTTTGAAGGCAGTAATGTTTTTTGCCCCCACAGCTCCCCTTGGAAGGCTATTCCTGAACTTTACTCTTCTGATGGTTAGAAATCTGTCTGATTTCAAGCCTAAATATCTTGAGGGAGAGTTTATATCCATTTGTTCTTGTGCCCATATTGGTGCTGTATTCAAATAATTCTCCTTCCCTGATATTTATCCCTCTGATGTATTTATAGAGAGCAATCATATCACCCCTCAACCTTCTTTTGGTTAGGCTAAAGAAGCCAATCTCCTTGAGTCTCCTCTAATAAGGCAGGTTTTCCAATCCACAGGCCATCCTTGTAGCCCTTCTCTCCAGCTGTTGCAATTTGAATATATCTGTTTTAAACATGGGGGACCAGAACTGCACGCAATATTCCAGATGGGGTCTCATCAGAGCCTTGTATAGCAGCACTACCACCCCCCGTCTATACTTGACATATCTCTTCTGATGCATCCCAGAACTGCATTAAATTTTTTCATGGCCATATCACACTGGTGTTCATAGTCATCCTGTGATCAACCAGTACTCCCAGATCCTTCTCCTCAGACCCTTCCAACTGATGCATCCTCAGCATACAGGAAGAATTCTTGTTGTTTGTCCATAGATGCATGACCTGGCAGCTTCCCATTAAATTTCATCCTATTTCTGATTACTCAAGTTTACAAGGTCATCCAGATCTTTTTCTATGATACCCCGATCCTTCTCTATATTGGCAATACCTCCCAACTTGATGTCATCTGCAAACTTAATTAGCAGATTCCCACTTTTTGTGCCAAGGTCAGTAACAAAAAGGTTAAATAAGATCAGTCCTGAGATTGATCCCTGAGGGACTCCACTAGTAACCTCCCTCCTGCTTGACAGTTCACCCTTCAGTATGACCCACTGTAGCCTCCCCTTTAACCAGTTTCTCATGCACCTCACTATATTCATATTAATCCCCATCTTTTTGTAACTTAACTAATAATTACCTATTAGGAATGGTATCAAATGCCTTTCTGAAATCTAAGTAAATTAAGTTTACCACATTCCCTTTATCTAAAAAATTGGTTATACTCTCAGAAAAGATCAGTTTGGTCTGGCATGGTCTACCTTTTGTAAAGCCATGTTTGTATTTTATACCAGTTACCATTATACTCAATATCCTTAAGTACTTTCTCCAAGCCATTGCATACTACTGAGATTAAACTAACAGGCCTGTAGTTACCTGCATCACTTTTATTCCCTTTCTTGAACATTGGAACTGTATTAGTGAATCTCCAGTCATACAGTACAACCCCAATGTTTACTGATTCATTAAAAAATCTTTGCTAATGGGCTGACAGTTTCATGAGCCAGTTCCTTCAATATACTTGGATGGAGGTTATCTGGGCCCCCCGATTTAGTCCCACACACCAGCTTGAGTTTGGCTTCTACTTCAGGTATGGTAACTTCCACTTCTAAGACCTCATTCCCATTAGCTACCCCAACTCTGTCTCCAAGCTCATCTTCATTCTCATTAAAAACAGATGTAAAGCACTTATTTAGACATTCAGCCATACCTAGATTATCCTTGACTTCTATTCTGTCCTAAGGTTTTAATGGTCCCACTTCTTCTTTTCTTGTTTTCTTCCTATTTATATGGCTAGAGAACCTTTTACTATTAGTTTTAATTCCCCTCACAAGGTCCAGCTCTGCGTAACTTTTTTCCTTTCTTTATCTCTATATGTTCTGACCTCCAAAAGGTGGCTTTCCTTGCTGATCCCTCCCATTTTCCACACCTTGTAGGCTCTGTGCTTCCTCCTAATCACCTGTCTGAGATACTTATTCATCAAGCTTGGTCTACAGCTCTTGCCTATGAATTTTTTCTGCTTCCTAAGGATGTTGGCTTCAGATAGCTACTGTAGCTTTGGCTTGAAGTGATTCCAAGCCTCTTCTACCTTTACATTCCTGAATTCTTCAGTCCAGTCCACTTCTCCAGCTAATTCTCTCTAATTTTCTAAAGTTAACTCTTTTAAAGTCGAAGATCCTAGTCACAGATTTTTGTTTATTCTTCCAAATAGTTTGAACTGAATTAGGTTAAAGTGAGCACGAGCTAAGCTCTTCAACCAGTTCCTTTATGAGGTCCTCACTACTCACCAGTACCAAATCTAAGATGGCTTACCCTCTCATTGGTTTGTTAACAGTTTGGAGAAGGAATACATCAGCTATCACATCCATGAAAATCTGAGCCCTTTTATTACTGCTAGCACATGTCCTCCAGTCTGTATCTGGGAAGTTAAAATCTCCCATAATCACACAGTTTCCAGTAATATTTAATTCCTTAAAGGCCTTAAAGAGGTTCCTATCCATGTCTAAATCAGATCCTGGTGGTCTGTGACACACCCAAAGCACTATCCCCAGAGAAACTCTAGCAGCTTTCTTCCCCAGTGTGGTTTTTTACTCAGATTCTGTCTTGTTCGTTCCATCTCTTTGAATTTCCTTACAGTCTGTCTCATTGATATACATTAATTCAGAGCTTCTTTGACACACCCTTTACATGCAGCATACTATTTAAAGAAAATCATTCACTAAAATCCTTTTTTTTTGGGGTGAAGGAAGAGAACAAAATTCAAGAATGTTATGTGGCAGAACTGATTTTTTAATTCATTAAGGTGTTAAATTAGCTGAATGAGAATCATGATACAAATGCCCAATTAGGAAATCTTGTCAGCTAAGTAAACTTCATCATGCTATATTGACTCACATAGCAGCTACTTTGCCCTTTCCAACAATTCTGGTTAATGTAGTGAGGATCTCAGCCTAATAAGATAAGGGCATATATGGAATTGAAGGGTTACGTAATATTGTCTCTGAACTCTGTTAGGTTATTTGTATACAATGTTCTCTCAAATGCTGGGACTTCAAATGACTTTCCTCCATAGAGAAGTTTTTGCCAGAGCATATTGCAAAGGCTGAGATTTTAACAATGCAGGAGCTTCGCTGCCTGGGGAAAGACCCAGGGCATGGGTATTGGCCCTGCCTCCCACACTCCTGGTTACCTGCCTGGGCTCAATCCCACCTCAGGCTACTGCCACCACCAGCTGGGCCATTGATCCTTGGCTGGGAATGGGGCTGGGAGAGGCAGTTGCCACTGCAGGTGGCCTGGCCTGAATTCCTGGCTGGGGACCAGCCTCGGAGCAGCTGGCACAACCGCGGGTGGCCCGGCCTGGGGCTGAGCTGAGAGAGGCAGGTGCCACCGCTGGGGGATGGCGATGGGAGAGGCAGGGGCTGCCCTGTATGTTCGGAGCACCGGTCCCGGGACTTGGTGCATGTGCTTTGTACTTTCTGGTGTTAGTGGCAATGCACTTGTGATGGCTTCCCTGAGATTGTAATTATGGGAGGTCAGGTGGCACGCTCATTAGCTGTGTGTTCACAATGGAGATGTCTGCAGTACAATAGCAGTATCCTTTTGGCTTTCAATTCCAAGGATCTACAGTGAGCAAATTTCTTGGGCCTTAAGAACAGCCTTTCCTAGGATTTAAAAAAAAAAAATTAGTACAGACTAGGGACATAAACAAAGAAATAAAAAGGGAGAAACCAAATATACCCTGATCACAAATCATCTGTGTTTTGTAGACTTCTCATTCATTAAAAATGCAGGTTCCTTTACCATTCCAACAGGAAAATGGGGAAACAGAATAGTAAAGAAAGATAGTGGCTTTCAATAATATGATTTAATATAAATCGTTACACAATGTTAGCCTTCTTTTAATAATATATAATCCAAAAAGTCTTTTCAGATCTATAATTAATATAATTTTGGCATCTGATGAAGGGGGACTTTCTCCTGTGAAAGCTCATGCAAAAAAATAAATTTGTAATCTTTAAGTGTCACAGGACTCCTTGTTTGTTTGGATAGGCAGAGTCAGTAAATCTCACCCAAAAGCCAGAATAATTAATAAAAAACTTATTTTACAGAATGTTATGGTAAGATTTTGTAAAGCAGTTGTCTTAGGAGGAAACTATACAACTGTCAACTATATGGGAGGAATGCAGCATTGACAGTGTTGCCTAGAAATGTGCTATATGTAAGAGTCAAGAGCAGCAGCAAGAGGAACATCAGTGTGTGTTGAAGGATGATGCCCAATGAAGAACTGTTTTCAAGCCTTCGTTAACAATTATATTATTTTCTTACATACATAGTTCTTACAAAATGTACTTAATGTCATATAGTATATTTATCTGTCCACATATCAGTTGTCACATCCACCACCTTTGATATGTTATTAATCTGACTCAATTCTTTCCTGTTCAGCTAGTTTGACATCTCCTTCTTCAAAGCTTTAGTTGAGTGTGTAACACAATATTGGCTGACATCCACCATAGGTTGCACCTGCATTAGTCTTCTCTTGTACTTGCTTGATGAACCTCATATGCAGACAGTCTCAAAAGATCAAATGTCCATCAGAGAGGCTTACATTTGTCTCTATATACCCCCTTTTCAGCATGGCTCTGCAGTGATGAATTTTTGTGGGTTTTTTTGTTGTATTTAAATAAGGTTTTGCAAGATTTGCACTGCACATAGTCATACCCTATAAAATGTCCAAATTTTTCTAAAATTTGGATTGCCGTGTACTTCCCAGCACAAAAATGTCAGTGCTACATTGATTTTTTTTAACAGCATCCACTTCCATGCTTTTAATAACGAGAATCTTATACACATAGATATTCAATACGTAGAAATACAATTGAAATTGCAAGCAAACGTGTATCACTTACGGTGCATATCTTAGGATGGTTATGCGAAAAGGTTGTTGGATGAGGTCTTTAGGAACAATATGACAATGGCATGTGGCAGCGCACAAAGAAGAAAACATGAAAAAGTGAGGAGGGCTCCCTCCCTCTCTTACAGCAGCTCAGATTCTGCATCTGGCACACTCATAACTTGTCTATATGAACATTTAGTTTGTGGCAAGCTGGGGTATGTTCATTTACCCAGCACTAGTTAACTGTCTGTTTGGACCCTACTGTTGCACGTTAACAGTTTTACACTCTTTCATCGCTTCCTTTTTAAAGACATTTGTAGTCAGTTCCTTTTTTGAGTAGAGTTGGGTTGTAATCCTCTGCGTCTTGTAGTAACTAGTTAAAGGCTCAGCCACAGAAGCCAGCATACATGTTGTTTTATATAGATAGACAAGGTGTATTGAGTTAATACCTGATTTTTTTAGATCACCTGGACGGATGGCTTAATTGCTCATAAATTTCCACCCAACTTCAACAGCCACTACCCATCCATTTAAACCTCTCCCAAGCACTGTCATACTAACATCAGTTTCTTGAATGCTACAATCAGCTTTGGCAGTGGAACTGTATAGACATCCATATACAAGAAACCAGATCTGTCTTCATAGATCCATCCGTGCTTTATGGGGACTCCATCCGGAAACAGATCTTTCCTTAACCCATGTCTTTTGGCCATCAAACATCCTTAATCGCCATCTTTTGGCCATCAAACATCCCCCAGCCTTTTCAAGCTTGTTATTAGAAGCTAGCTTCTACAGACCAAAATGCACCATCTCAAAGTATCACCAGATCCTCCGAGAAATGCAGATGCAAAGCCTGCAGAGAGATCTCCAAATTTAAAATGATCAACACCCCTCATGACACACCTTTCAGGATCCATGGACCTGATGCGCACCTTATGCGGTGCACCAAATGCATCAGTAACAGGTAAATGGGTGAACCCAGACAATCACTATGCTCTTGGATGGCAAGTTCCTCATCTTCAAGCATCTGACAAAGTGGGATTTTCTCCTATGAAAGCTCATGTGATAAATGTTAGTCTTTAAAAATGCTACTAGACTCCTTGTTATGGTCTTGGATGAATTTACAGAAGAAAATGATGAAAACACCCTCTCACCTGTGGTGACCACTTTTAATTGAAAAATCACTCTTTATTTGACCTGTCAGTCCTCAGCATCAAAATATGAACCTGTGAGCTTAAATTCATAACTCTGCTGGACCCTAAAAGTCATGAACTGAACAGAGGAACTGGATTTATGACATACAGAACTGATCTGTAAGCCATTGACCTCTCTTTTTTGTCCTGTGCCTGCAATGATGTAAACAGGTTACTCTACCTTGAATGGTCTCTTAGAATATGTGCTAATTACTTATGGAGTTCCATCTTGAGTTTAGCAGTGATGTTCAGAGTACTTTTTCTAGACCTGAAGAGGAGTCTGTGTGCCTCAAAAGCTTCTCTCTCTAATCAACAGAAGTTGGTCCAATAAAAGATACCACCTCACCCACTTTATCTCTAATATCCTGAGACAGACACACCTGCAATGCACTGCGTATGACAGTGTGGTGTGTCTAGTAATTTTTACTCAGAGTTATTTTTATCAGTTCATCTTTGGTCCTATGCAGAGACTTTATACCCCAATTTCTTCAAGCCACGATACTTTACTGTTCACATATGTTGAATAAAAAGGTTTTTGAAGAGGTTGTTTTACATGTGTGACTCACAAACAGTAAGTTGAATAAGTTCAATATTAATTCCTTCAGTAAAGTGAAAAGTTTTATTACAGTACAACTTCAATCCTAAATGCATTGACTTGTGATGCTCCAAGTCAACTCAAAGTGATCTGTTGCTACTTTGTTGCTCAGTGCCTTTCTTTAGGAGGCTCCGGTTATAGTCCTGTCATCTATTTACTTTTCTTAAAAGGGTTACTTTGGAGCAGTGATTTACATTTTGAAAGCATATCTATACAGTTATTTGTTAGTTAGAACCAGTCATGGTCCTGTGTCTGCATTATTTGGGAATCTGTAGCAGTAACTTTTTTTTTTTTTCCCTCAGTTTGTCTCTGCCAGTGTGTGTGTGCGTGCATGTGTTGAAAAGATTTATTCTTGGAATACTTTTTTTTAAAGTTACTTTGAAAATATTGTGGGGGAGAGATTTTCATTTTATTTATTCCCCAAATCTGCTTTTTTTCTCCCCTTCCTTCTAACCCTGTTGCATCTTATTGTAAATCTCTTTTGCATCTTGGTCTTTTCATAATTAAAATTTATATCAAGGGCTTCATTAGGAGCCTGATCTGATTTATTACTTCCACATTTAAGTATATTTTTGGACAGAAGAAAATTGTGGCTGTCCTCTTTTTGTGATCATGCTCAGGGCTATGGTAGGAACTTTTATGGAAAATTCTATTATTCATTGAGCCAGATTTCTGTCTATTTAGAACATCAGTATTGGTGGCGATTTTAGATAAAAAGGAAAATTCAGTCTAATGGTGATTTATGAGCAACTATTTCAGACACACTAGGAAAGTTTAAGTGAGAAAATGATTGTGAAATAAAATATTCCTTTGTACATTTTAGTTATCAAACAAAGACCCAGTTAGTAAAATAGCAGGCACAGATTCATGCTCTTAAACTTCAGGCCTGACATGTGAAAAGCACCCATCAAAAGCGCTGTACGTACCACTGAAGCTGTATTTTAAGGACTTAAGTGGAACATAAATGGTGCCTGTAGGCCTTGTGCTAGCATTCTGCACAGAAGTGCCTTCTTCCTCTTTGGTGTGTTCATTCTCAAAAAGAATGTGTAGATAAGTGAAAAGTATATCTGAAATGGGACACTGAGGCTGGTGACTCAATTTGTATTTTCTGGAAGTGGTGGTATTTTTCACATGTTTTGGATTGCAGTAATAAGTATTGTAGGTGTTTATAAATATGCAAGGCTTACCACAGGTTTCCATTATTAATGATACTCCCAAACTTTCTAAGCAGATGTAAAAGTGAATGTCTTGGAACTTCCTTAACAGTAGATAAAAGTTTTAAAATGCATACTGTTTAGTAACTGTTTTTTGTTTATATTCTATTAAAATAATAGCCTTTTGCTGTTTTTTTTAAGTGTAAGCCCAAAATGATGTCAGTAGTAAAACAATGTGTTGCTTTAGCTAAGCAAGTGAAAGCTGTTTCTTGGATGTATAAAAAGGGTGCTATCAAGTTGGAATAAGGGAATGTTGTATTCTCTTTCCATGGGATTAGTGAGACTATTTACTAGAATAACAGGGTTGCTTCTGGTGTCCGTAGTAGAATGTAATGTGGTTCAGTTCTGGTGTCCACACTCCAGAAAAGGATGTTGACAGATTGAAGAGGATTCCAAGAATAACTACAAGAATGATTCAGTATCTGGGAAACATGCTGTATAATGAGCTTGTATTTAGTTTCCTCAGGAGAAGATTGAGATATATTTAGTTTATTTAAGAGAAGATAAAGAGGTGGCTTTATCTGTGTACAAATTCCAAAAATGGGAAGAAATTTCCAATGGTAAAGAGCTCTTCAATCTGTTAGAAGTTGTAACAAGATTCTGTAGTTGGAAGCTGAAGCTAGCCAAATTCGGACTAGAAATAAAGTGCAATTTTTATAAACATTGGATGAATAACCAAGGGAATAGTTTATCTAAGGACATGACATATTTTGTGTCATTTTAGAGTGTTTTAGATTAGGTAGCTTTTTAAAAGATATGCTACATCTCTAACAGAACTTATGGGCTTGATACCAAGAATCATTTTGTGATATTCTGTGTTGGCTATTATGCTGGAGATTATACTAGATGATCACAGCAGTCCCTTAGGGCTATAAATTCACAAATCTATGTTTAACCTGGTATTTTAATCTCTGTAATTGTCTGTTAATAAAAACTGAAAGATGCTGTAAAATAAATGATTAGCAAAGCGTTCATGATTCATTATGGGAATTTCTGGAAATATGCTGAATTATCTAATGGGGGAAAAGGAGGTTGGCTTGAATTCAGCTATTAACTAACCTATTGCATGTGTGGATGAAATTGTTATGGGTCTGAAAAATGACTCAGTTCCATTATTTTTTCCCTAATAAGTTAATGAAATCTACACTATCATTAGGAAACCGATCATTTGAGTTGATCTTTCCTTTTGTGTGGAGAAAATATGTACTAATTTTATATTTTGTGACAGCAAGAATGCAATGAAATGTAATTGGAAATCTTTCTCAGAACCAAACTTACTTTAGATCATATTCATCATAACTTACTCTAAAGTTCTGGTATAATCACAAAGCTGAACTCTGCAAGGAATTATTGGAAAATTTCCATCTAGGTCTATGAGATTGATTGATTGATTGATCGTCTGGTAATTTAATACTGAATCTTTTACCCAGAGGTTAAGATACTGGCACTTAGAGATTAATATTTTTATTTTTAAATGCATCTGTGTGAAATAACGTTTATGTTATAGTTTGGAGTCAAATTCAGAATTGGTGGAACATCACTAGAATTGCATCTGTTCGTGCAAAGCCTGAACTTGCCTCTTGATATCAGTTACTGAGCCCAATGGTTTTTGTCCATTGTACTGTTAACTTTTGGCATATATCATTTTGATAGCAGAAATCTTGGATTCTTTGTCTCAAATTGCCAAAGTGCATTAATTTATTGCTATCTGATGTTAGCACATACCAAATTGTTGTACCTAAATGTCAAAATTTCAAAATGTTTATGTATATATACATTCAGTTGAACATAGTGTGTGAAAAAGAGAGTTTTTTTAATAAGTGGGTTTAAGTAGTATACATGTCGTGCTGACCCACTGCATGCGGGTGAATATTGCATTCTGAGAATTATTCTTTAAAATTTCCAGTGCATGTTAACACAGTTTATCACCATTTAATTACTAGAATAGCTTTCTGGCAACCATTTTCTTTATCTTTAGAAATAGCTATGATTATTGTTGGTTTTTAATATTTTACTGGAGTAATTTGGTAGCCAGAAGACTTTATACAGTCTTAAGCCTAATTAAACACATCAGACTCTGCTCTAAAGAGATTCTTCCATATGTCCTGTATAGTGAATGAGGAAGGGTCCTATGGAAAAGAAGTACATGATTATATAATATCAGGTTGTACCACAATGCATATCCAAAGTGGACTGAATTAAGGTTGCATGGGCAGCATTAATTCTGATATTACTTAACTTCTGAATAATTGACTATGCAGTTTTAATAGTGTTCTTTTAACATCATTTAATGCAGTTCCCTTCAGTGTTTAAAAAAAACTAAACCAAAAAACCTCAAAATTCCCTTACATAGAACCATGTAGTTCCTTTACCTGGACCATCAACCAGCTGGGGGGCTTTTAGATGAACAGTAGGTACCTCGGTCACTAGAATTAATGGTATAACCAGTAGCAGTAGTAGGCAGATATTCTGTGAACCAGTCACTAAAGGGGGATGAAACATACTTTTCCAGGGACTTATACAATCCTTCTCTATCAACAGAGAAACAGATGATTCACCAAGACTCCTAGGTTCAATTCCATCTTCTGGAGAAGATCTGGAAGAGAATGTTCTCTGTCCTTACATTCAGTTCCAGTGTCTGGCAGCACAGCAGCTTGGATCAGTCAAGAAGAGTAATTGCAGGAAAATATCTTGCTCCATAGTGGGCTGGCGCGGGCTCAATGGAGATGGCATGTAACAGACTACCTGTTAAGAGTAATAAGAACTAGTAGTCAATAAATAGCTATCCTTTGGGGTGTCCCTTTCTCTCCTGGAACTTTCTAGAGCGGATGAAGAACTAGAGAAGATAGAGGAAAGTGTTAGAGAGGAAGATGGTCCTGAAGGAATAGTTAAGGCTTGCGGAAAATTTAAGCTATTGTTTCTTTAAGGGTCTGAGATGTGGATTCCTGTGGCTTACCTGCCTCCAGTTTTTTTGTGGTGTTTTTTTTCTCCCTTTCCCCAGCCCCCAAAAGAGCCCATACTGTATAATGAACCTGAAATATCTGGTATTTGGAAAACAGAATACCAGATGAGACTAGGGTGGGTGTTTTTATTAATCTGTTCTACTATGAAGAATCTTATTTAACGGTGTTTTTATGCTAACTAGGATAGTTTTATGTTCTAATTTGAGGAAGTCTCCTAACAGCAAATATATTCTGCTATTGGTGGAATTGGTATTGTTTCCTGTACTTAAGGTTGCTAATGCTTATTATAAGTTTCTGTTTTCAGCTGTCTATAAAGTTATCAGACATGAGCTATTCAGATTTAAATATCTCATGCCAGGTGTCTCCTTCAGATCGTGTTTTTTAAATTTCAGCCAAAATGTTTTATCTGTTTAAGAGAATGAGATTACTGGATAATTCATCTTTTATGCCTATCTCTTATTATTTTATTTCTTTTCTAAGTGTTTGTGGTGATTCCAACTCGGATATGTACATGCTATGTGAATGGACCACTGGAAATTTCCCCCTACAGTACCCATAGGGCTGGCTGTGAAGACCCCGTGAGTGGTGCAGACATGGCATGCTATATATAGCTCAGCTGATCCTCCCCTCCCTGGTTTCTTCTTACTGCTCTGATAGTTTCAGGAACAGTTGTTTGCTTTACAGCTAACTCTTTCCCCTTATCATTAAGTAGTTTGTTGTTGTCAGTTCAGTAGTTAGTCTATTGTTCAGTTAATAGCATTAGATCAGTAGCTAGCTGTTAGGCAGCCAACTTCATGGGAGCCAAATCGCCTGCTCCAGGCCCGGGATAGGGCATGCCTGGATTTAGGTTCTCTGAATCTTGCAGGAAATCTATGGCCAGAGACAGCTTGCACACATCCTGCCTTAGGTGTTTGGGTGAGTCCCATTGGCATGAGAAGTGCAAGATCTTCAGAGGATTCAGACCAAGAATATAGAATGAGAGGGACAAGAGGTTTCGGCTCCTCATGATGGAGACCCTTTGCCTGCAGAGGCAGGCCTGAGTACTAGCATGGCTTCGTCATTGCAGAGTGATCCAACTGTGTGTTGTAAGGGCTAAGAGCCACAGCACTGACATATCCCTCTGACACTGAAAGAGGGCAAAAGTGATCTCTTGGACATTTCTACAGACAGCCCTAGATGAAGCAGACACAGCCACCCATACCATGGTGCCGGGCATCACCATGAGAAGGAGCTCATGGTTCTTCTTTGAGCAGTGTCCCTGACTGCTTCACTTCAGGTGTGTGGGCACACCCCACACCTGGATCGGAGATTTTGCAGCAGTACCCCTGCTGGGGGGAGGTGCTCTCCCAGAGCAAGGTAGTTTGATTTTCCTGCCAAAGTGATGCGTGCGCCTCCCCCCTCCCATCCGTCAGTTCACCTCTTACCACTCCGACCGCAGGATGGAGTTCGTGGCAGCTCCACATGTCTCTCCCCTCAGACCTCAAAATTACCCTTGACAACAGCAACAGCCAGTTGGACAAGCATCTGAAACGACAAGGAAAACAACATACCACTCAATAAAACTGTTAAAGATTTACACAAAATGCCGAGCCGTTCTGGCTTCAAGAGATGTGCCTCCTGTCATGAGGTGATGCCAGCATTGGATGGACACCAGCAATGCATTAGGTGCCTGGGCGAAGCGCACATTATGCATAAGTGCCAACACTGCAGAAATGTCACCTTTCGCGCTCGAAAAGAGAGGGAGAGGAAACTAAGACTGGCTTCGCACCCTGGTCCATCTCCACAGCCTGCACACAGAGTGCAGAAAAGATGCTCCTCTGAACCATCCCCTGGGCTGCCTAAGAGATCCAGGGGCGCAGCAAAAACCAACAACTACCGTGAGGACAAAAGTCCCTCGGGTCCAAATGCTCCCAGGAGTGGGGAATGCCCCACAACCACTTTTCTAGAGTGGGAACATAAAAACAGATCGGTGGACCGCACAGTGGTGCCAGTGATGGATCCGACAGTGGCTTCGGTCCCGCCAACGGATCACTCAGTGCTGTCAATGGTCGCTTCGGCAAAGTTACCCAACAGTTTCCTTGGCCTGGTGCCATTACACCTTCAGGCACCGGTGCCTGGCTTCCTGCAACTGGCACCGACCAGCATGCCTCAGCCCACTCAAACCTCCGAGGCATCCAAGAACCTCCCGTTGCCGATACAAATACGACAGCATGCTCTACTACCGGACAGTGCCACAAGGAAACATCACAGAAAGTCCCACTATTCTGACCAAAAGGAGGATTTGCTGACTGCCTCCTCCCCAGTTTCTCTGCTTTTTGGCACTGACACCTCTCAAGAATGTCTCTCAAGGCTTTCATTCTCTTCTAGCCAGAGACTATCAGACTCCATCCGGGTTCCCTCTGCTGACCAACTGCTGCCATTACAACAGTCTTCAATCTACAATAAGAATCCTGATATAAGCTACACAGGTACGTACCCGCAGTGGGCTGTGAACCCAGCATTTTACTTACCGTGGATGCCTTAGACCACCTGGCCACAGTATAGAATGATGCTGCCCATGCTGACTACATCACAGATGTCATTGGCCACCCAGCAACCTGTGCCACTGATGGCACAGCAACTTCAGCCCCAGACGATCATGACCATTAATCAAATTCCTCAGCTCACCCTCCAACAGCCTGAGCCTCTCTCAAGTCCAATCCAACGCTCTAAGGCTAATGATATAAACCAATTTCAAGAGCTCTTTAAGCGAGCAGCAGACAGCATGGACATTCCCACCAGGGATATATCCACAACCCAACACAAGTTATATAAAATCCTACAGTCATCTGTATCCACTAAAATTGCACTGCCCATGGATGATGAGATTATGGAACCTGCACAGGCTATATGGCAAATGCCTGCGTCCTCAACCCCAGCTAACAAGAAAACTGAAAAGAAATATTTCATTACGCCCAAAGGCAACAAATTTTTATTCACACACCCTCAACCTAACTTGCTTGTCATCGAAGCAGCCTTGGAGCAAGTCCTACCTGGCAGACAAAGATGAAAAGAACCTAGACGCCCTGGGCAGAAAGGTGTACACATCTGCCACGTTCCAGCTCAGAGTTGCCAATTATGCGGCAGTATTGTCTAACTGTGACCACGACTTACACACAAAAATGATGGAATTTATAAACTTTATTTCAGATGACAAAAAGAATGACTTCGAGGTTCTTGTCAATGAAGGACAACTCATGGCACGTAGTGCATTACGGGTGTCCTTGGACGCAGCTGACATAGCAGCAAGAACAATAGGCACGGCCGTTGTCATGTGGCGATCTTTTTGGCTTCATGTGGGAGCATTACCTAAACAGCTGCAAAACACAATAGAGAATTTGCCCTTT